>JAHLGP010020640.1:8154774-8232473 GCA_020141445.1 Bruguiera sexangula | reverse complement strand
TGAACTTAATATACCATTGTCGAAAGGCTTGTTTCAGTCCATATATCAATTTCTTTAATTTACACACCAAATTTTCTTGCCCTGTGGTTATGAAACCTTCAGGTTGGTCCATATACACTTCCTCTTCTAAGTCACCATTCAAAAAGGCGGTCTTTACATCCATTTAGTGGAGCTCTAGTTCATAATGAGCCACCAAAGCCATAATGATTATTAAAGAGTCTTTCTTAGAGACTGGAGAGAAAGTCTCCTTATAGTCAATACCATCCTTTTGAGTGTAACCTTTGGCAACAAGTCTGGCCTTATACCTTTTGATGTTGCCTTTTGAGTCTCGCTTGGTCTTGAAGACCCACTTACAACCAACTCGTTTTGATCTTTCAAACAACTCCACTAGTTCCTAGACTTGATTTACATCCATCGATTTTATCTCCTCTTTCATGGCATTGAACCACTTTTCAGAATCATTACATTCCATGGCTTGTTTAAATGAGATTGGATCTTTATCAATGCTTAATTCAGATTCATGTTCAAGTGAGTAAACCACATAATCATTTGATATGGCTGATCTTTTCTGTCTTGTAGACCTCCGTAATGTCATTTCTTGTGGTATCACTTGCTCATTTGTGACTTGCATATTGTCACTTGGTTCATCACTTATGTGTTCACCTTGTGTGTTTCAAATATCAATTTGTTATTTTTGCATGTCGCGTAACTGTGATGCAACAAAAGGAACAACAACTTGAGTAGAAACACTTGGTGTGGGGATAACAACTTGAGTAGAAGTGCTCACTGTGGATCTTTCATTTTGTAATTCTCTAATATCCACCTTTCGTGATTCCCTACTCCCACTGAACTGACCATTTTCAATGAACCGAGCATTGCCAGACTTAACTATTCTAGTACTATGGTTAGGACAATAGAACCTATATCCTTTTGACTGTTTAAGATAACCAATGAAGTAACCACTAATGGTTCTTGCATCAAACTTTCTTTCATGTGGATTATATATCCTTACTTCTGCTGAACAACCCCAAACATGAAGGTGTCTTAAACTGGGTTTCCTACCTGTCCATAACTCATAAGGAGTCTTAGGGACAGCCTTACTAGGAACCCTGTGCAGTAGATATGCAGCAGTTTTTAATGCATACATCCACAAGGATAGAGGTACAGTACTGTAACTTAATATGCTCCTAATCATATCCATAAGTGTGCGATTCCGCCTTTCCGCTACACCATTCTGTTGTGGTGTACCAGGCATTGTATACTGTGCACATATGCTTCGACTTTCAAGAAATTTTGCAAATGGACCAGGACATTGTCCACTTTCATTGAATTTTCCATAATATTCACCACCCCTGTCTGACTTAATCACTTTCACTTTTCTATCTAACTGCCTTTCCACTTCATTTATAAACACCTCCAAGGTGTTTACTGACTGAGACTTTTCATGTAGTAGATATAAATAACAATATCATGAGTAGTCATCTATAAATGTGATGAAATATTTCTCACCACCCCATGTTGAAATATCAAAGGGGTCACAAATATCAGTGTGTATTAATTCTAAAGGCTCATTACTTCTTATGGCTGGTGTCTTATCTGTTTCCCTTTTATACAATCAACACATACCTCCTAATTAGTAAAATCCAATTGAGGCAGGACATCACCTTTCACCAACCTCAATATCCTTTTTGGATATATGACCTAATCTTTGATGCCATAAGAAAGCAGAATTGTCATAATGTGCATTACGTTTGTTACCTATATTATGCTTAACAAGAAATAGAGAATCAACATACATAGCATCAAGATTAAAATGGTACAAATTATCAACCAAAGTACCAGATCTATAATAGTACGAATGTATGTATAATGAAAATGTACCGTTTCCAATCTTAAGGTTAAATCTTACTTCATCCAACTTTGCAACAAAAACTAAATTTCTAGTACATTCAGGAACATAGAGACACTTTTTCAGATCTAGGTGACACCTAGTATCCAAAATTAATCTGTACGTCCCAATTCCTTCTATTCGTGTCTTCATTCTGTTTCTCATATAAAGGAATTTCTCAATTCTTGTTATGGGCTGGATTGAAAGGAATCCCTGCATGATATGTGACATATGAATAGTAGCTCCAGAGTCTAACCACTAAGTATTATTAGGTACTTCAATTACATTTGATTCAAAACATACTGATATACAGTACATACCTTTCTTTTCGAACCAAGCCTTTCTTTTTGGACAATCTTTCTTGAAGTGACCAATCCTTTTACAGAAGAAGCATTTTTGATCCTTGTAGATCTGACCTTTAGTGACTTTCATAGAGGCTTTGTCCTTCCTCTTATCATTTTTATATGGGCTAGACTTGTTACTGCTAGTATCATTATGAACAGTAAGATGAATAGAGTGATCCTTCATCTTTTTTAATCTCCCTTCCTCCTGAATAAACATAACCTTAATTTCTTGAAGGTTCCATTTCTCTTTAATAGTATTATAATTCACTCGGAACTGACCAAATTCAGAAGGCAATGAGTTGATGATGAATTGTACCAAAAAGGATTCACTCACATCCATGCCCATTGTTTTCAACTTTGTTACTAGATTAGCCATACTAGTCACATGATCATGAATAGGTTGTGACCAATCAAATTTCTTGGTCGTTAGCTCACTCATTAGGCTTCTTACAATGGATTTATTAGCTATATCTGATTGAGAGTATTCCTTAATTCTCATTATAAATTCCCTTGCATTTTCCGTCTTAGACATCGATGGCTTGATATTTTCAGCTATCGTCATTCGCATCAAATTCAAATTCAGCCTATTAGACCGTTCCCAAGTCTCATGCAGAGATTTGTGAGATTCTATACTGGTCTCAGTAATGGCTACAGGCTTTTCATCCGAGATGACTGCTAAGTCCAAACCCCAAACGCCTAAGTGAAACTGAATATGCTCAGACCATTCCGCATAATTCAATCCATTGAATTTGATCATCGCATTACCTAAAGCGAACATATTATTGGAAACTGTAAACTGTAAACATAATCCAAATTTACACATTAATGCTTTGAATAAACTTAAATGGATTCAGATCAACTTTGATTATGTATTTAAGTTCACCTTTGGGTGATCCTCAAATACATAACTTTAATCAATGATGATTCTAATTTAGATATACTTTGATAGATCAATCAATCATATTAAAGTTAACATGAATGTTATCTTTGGATATATAATCATATTTACCTAGTATATCAATGAATCTCTTTTAGTATTATTAATTATAGGCAATGATCCATCTTTGGATGATCTCCTAGCCTTATAATTAATAATCACAATTGTTCATTTCAAATCTGTACAACGTTTCATTAACATCTAAAGAAATGAACAACTAAAATTCACAATTAAATACTTGAATCCTTTCAAGTTAGGTGACTTTGGTAACCAACAAGTTTTCAATATTTGATTGATGTCAATATGATCTCAATAAACTTCAAAATATTTAATTATTGAGATCATTCAATTTGACGAAATATCAATAAACAATCAATGATGCGAAAAATAAATTCCTTTTTGGGTCAACACCGGCCAATACGCCAGATACTATTCCAGTAGCCGGCTAATTCCACACGCTAGCAAATGCTAGCAGGGTACCACTCTAATAGCAGATCCTAATATTCATTAATTTCTTTCTTTCTGTTGACCACGACGACTAAAACGGTGTGAAAAAATCAGATCCAGAAATGGGAAAGGCCGGTGGTGGACATTCGGGAAAAAAAACAAATTTTTTTTTTTTGTCGGCAAACGGCAAATGATTGCCGGCTTTTTTCTTTTTAATGCCGGCGGCGTGGAACCCACTGGCCGGCGACACCGGCCATTTCTTTTCTTTTCAACGCCGGCCAATTCTTCTTTTATAGCAAATTACAGTATTCCCAAACTCGCTCTGATACCAATTATTAAAAAAAAAAAAGGAGAATTTCTTTTACCAAAATTCTCAATTTTATAATGTAGGATCTTTTTTTTATATGAATACTAATATGTAAATCATAATGGATTTTATATATCTCTATACATGATGTCGGGTTCCTGCTGTGAAGATGAGAATCCTTTTCTGATTTTACTTTTTGATGAATTTCTCCTACTCTTCCCCTTTCCCTTTCTTCTGGTTTTTCTCTCTGATGGTGGAGAAGAGGAAAAGAAGTTATAATGGAAAAAGTCACGTCTCCAACTTTCTGTAACCGTTATCTTTAATAGGGAAGTCATTCCCTCTTTTCTTATAACTATTGTCTTTAATAGAGAGAGTGATTCTCTCTTTTTCTGTAACCATTATCATTAATGGGTAGAGTGGAAGGATTTTAAACTCAATAACTCAAATTACTGTTATATCTATCCGACCATCATATATTAGACTTTTTATATTTGATCATACTTTAAATAACAAGAGCTACTTATATCAATTAATTTAACAAGAGCAACACTTTTCATAGGTCCCTTCATCTTCCTATAAACCTTTAAGAAGCCTTTCTTGTAACATGTAAAAGTAATGTACATGTAATCAAATATAGAAAGTTGGGTAGCTAATAGCAAGAAAAAGTAGTATAAGTGCAACATATAAATTAGCAATAAATAGTAATGGTAGAGCAACTGGCAGTCAGGCAGCCAACAAGTAGCAATGCGCCAAGCAAGAAAGAATGCAACAATACAATCATCATAAGTCTGCTTATTAAAGATTAGTTGAATTCTCATCTTGGATAATTCGTGCATATGTACAAATGTCCATACAGTTTGCCAATACCACACTCTTTAGCTAGATAACATAAGCTTGCTTATAATAGTTACAAGAAATTTTCATTATTTTTAGTAAAATGATCTTATATAATAGTAGACCTAATTCTAATTTTCTAAAAAAATTGGAGATTTAGAAACTATATTGTTACCTCCTTCAACTATGCCAGAGGAATAACATTCAATCTTATTAAGAATTTAATTTGTTATATTAACTGATTAATAGGTAATAACTATATTGTACTAATTGAAGATTTATTGTCTGCTTATGTTATGGTGTGTCATTAAACTTTGATGGAATCATTTTTAATTTAAAACCAGATTGGTTTGCCATTAAAATCTTACTTTACTACTCACACTCTTTAGCTCTTGTATTTATCTCTAATTGATATAAACAAATACCATATCAAATTTTTTTTTAGAAAAAAGAAAAGAAAATAATCAAAGCATAAGCTTACTGGCAGTGAGATCGAATGAGCGGCGATTAAGGGTATTGTCTTTGAGAGGGTGTATATATATATATATATAATAAATGGTGGCAAATTTGGTTAGTTTTTCCGATTTTCATAACTCCAATCCGCTACCAATTTGCCAAAGATGGTTTAGAAAAATTTAAAAACGCTATCTTTTGTCCATCGATTTTGGCAGATGCTGGTTTCCACGATTCGAGTTGGATGGTTTTTGAACAGTCTTAATCTACACAATGTCACCGTTGAACATTGAGTAAAAACACAATTCAACAAAAAAATAAAAATAAAAATGCCACAAGCCGCAGAAAGATAGAAAAACAGGCTAATTGAACTCGCTGGTTGATGCAGCTTATGCTCCTACTCCTACTAAAAGAAAAAAACAAAAATGTGTGGTTTATTTTAATTTTATAGTTTTTTAAAGAAATATCTTAATTTTACACTATTACCCCACTCAAATTTTTATGTTGCTCCTACTCAAATTTTATTTTATCATTACTAAGAAAATGACATCCAACATTCATAATTTAGGGGGGGTTAGTTATACTTTGCCTTCTGTATTTAAAAAATTATAAAAAAAAAAGTCATACTAAATTTTAAATCTGGTATTAGAAAACATTTTCGATTAACTAACTGCTAGTAAAAATTAAATCTTATTACAAAAGTGCCCAAATTGCCCGTGCCTTTAAAGTTCCAACAATTACAAATGTTTAGGAACAAATTGTAATGATCTAGAACACAAAAATTTGACAGATATAGAACAAAAACAAAGCAACTTCAATTGACTCTCTCTCTCTCTCTCTCTCTCTCTCTCTGTTTTTTTTTTCTTTTTTTTTTTAATAGGACGCACTTTTAACAAATAAAAAATAGTCCCAAAATAGGGTAATATAGACTATAAACATGGTCAGACCAAAATAACAAGAAAAATACCCAGATGTGGACTCTAAAAATAGGGAGAAAATTTGAAAAAAAAACATAGCTTCATTAGTCTCATTCATTTCCTACAAAGTCATTCACTTCAAGTCTTCGACAGCATGGCAGCCGCACGTCTGGAACACCACACAATGGCCCCCATCATTTCTGTAACAAACCTGAAGCATCAGAGCACCTCCCATAATACAACAGCCCCCATCACAACAATACCACCATTCTGTATAAAGAATTCGGGATCACAAAATCAACAATTGCCTTTGACACGACTACAGCCAAAATTCATGTGAGAATTCGCCTCCTAACACAAGATTTGTTAACAGAAAATTGAAAATCATCACAGTTTTGTCCGAGTACAAAGCCTATATGAATTCTCACAAGACTCTGATGGGGTGAAGTGTTAGCAATAAACTGTGATGGACAAAACCCTAAACCCTAAACCATCACGAATTTGTCAACATAAAATTGAAGATCATTGAATGACCGTCAAAATAATACCAGCATTGACTAGAAAGTTACAACTCGGTAGTCACAACTCAGAATCAAGACGCTATATCAGCACTTCCATGAGTCAAAACATATCAAGAACAGTTTTGTCCGAGTACAAATCCTTTTTAAGTTAGATCCACTAACACATGCTTTCTCGCATAACCTCCTAATCACTTGTCATCCCCCTTTTTCTGCTATGCATTTCTAATTTTGGCCGTTCCCATCATTCACTCTTCCTTTGCATTTCTTGCCCTCTACATTCTAAAGCCCCGCATTCCCTTTTTTTTTTTTTTTTTTTCTAGCTTGTCATCGTTGCTCCCACATCATATCAAGCAACGTTAGGTAACTTTAACAACTAAAATTCATCAACTTTGGGTTCTTCGAGCATAGCATCAACCAATTCATAACTTCAGTCAAACAACTTGTTGATAGTTTTATAAATACCAACACTATACAACATATGCTCCATAGCTCAATAATAGTGAGAGCAAGGGAACACTGGAATGAAGTTTTTACACAAGGGCCAAAACCACAATCTAACCAAAAACAACCATAATAATAATATCATTCTAATTCAGCGAACATGTCCTTGAGGAAAATTATGGTTTTTAATTGTTTTCATTGCTAAAATGCATCAAAAACTGTTAAAAATTATGGTCGATTCTCAAGTCACTGAAGGATGGCTACCTCTAATTCCTAAGGATGATTTGTCTCTAACAAAACAAATACAAGCTCATTTGTCCATATCAAACCATCCTTTTGCAATCCAATATGAGGGTAAATTTTTTTAGAACATAGAACTGAAATTTTACGACTTCATTGGGAATCATAGATGTGATAGATCTTTAGGGGCTATTTACCATATGAAAATGTAACATAGGAATAAGAATCGATCGTTTTGGTTTCTATTCTCACTATTCTTTCATTCCCAGCCTCATTACTAAATTGATTACTCAATGTAGCTATTGCTTAATCACCTTCGTTTGCATGTTGGTGGGCAAAAGGAAAAGACAAATAATTCGTGATACCAGAATCAATGAAGGGCTAGTGTAGGAATTCAACAGGACCTTTTTCAGGCTGAAGTAGTTATAAACGAACATCACCTTAAAGTATAAGAACCTTGAATCACCCAATCCCTAAAAAAAATTCCTTGTAAACCTAAATATAATATCAAAATTCTTTTTTCTTTTTCACAAAATTCACAAATAAATAAAATCTTAAATCTGTCTAAATGATTTCCGAACAAAGAAAACAGTAAGAGAGAATAAGGGCTTACTTATCAGAGAGTGTGGGAGGATGAGAGAGAGGGTCAAGCGTTGTCTGCTGGACATGCCGTTTTAGTTTATATATGAAGGCAATAGCATCTTTTAAAAAATGCTATCCATACTTACTAACAGCCCCTAGTCGTAGGTTTTTTTTTTTCTTCTTATTTTGTAATTTCTGAAAAAGTCGGTGTGAAGTGTAATTATTCTTAAATTTAGAGTGTTAGACAAAACCATCCCTCATTACTTCCTTATTTTAACTAAAATTATAAATACAAAAAAAAAATTGCTATCACTAAATAAAAAAAAATTATCTCAATTCTTTTAGATCAAACAAACAAACAAATAATTTCTTTATCTTTACGAAATGACTTTTTATGTAACAGAAGCAGATTTATTCCAATGCCAACACCAAATTTGCTAAAAGACTAAACAATTCTTTATTATTATTATTATTATTTCATTCATTAGTTATTGAGTTGAATTATATCCAAGTTTGAGAGTAACTTTTGGCATTTTTGTGACAATTTCATTTTTTAGTTTTTACAAAGAATTATTTTTCATATCATCTAGTATTCATCTAAAACCTTTAACCTTAAAAGGAAAAAGAAAAAGTTATTTCGTTGAGAATTCTTGAGATGCAAGCATTAAGAGAGGGAAACAGGGTTTGATTAACTACCTAAATTATAATGTGAATTATCTTCTCACTTTCCACTCTTTTCAAAATAAAAAATTTTTAATCCTGTTTTCCTCTCAAACAAGGGGTAAGTATTGGCTTAAATATTATATTGGTATGGATTTGTATAATTATGTTCATCATTTTTTTTTCTTACATTTAAATCGGTAGTCCATATTCAACTATTATTCAAATCGAAAAGAGGGTCTATGGCAGCATGAATTTAACAATAGTCCAATCAATGAGGCTTCTAATTTTGCCATTTATGTTAGAGATTCGTTTATAGTAGTAAAGTTGTAAACTAAATAAATTTTTATGGATATTATAGTCTTTTATAAAATTGGATCATGAAAAATTTGCATCTGGCACACTAAACTAAGGTCTAATTACAAAACAATACCAACATATCAGAAATTACAAAAACCTTACTATAGAATTAGTAAAAAACGTATAGCCTTTTCACCTCTCAAAACGGTAGAAGGATAAATGACAAGCGGGTCCAAAAGTCGCAGATTTGTGGAAGGCAAAGAGCAATATCTCATTCATAATCAATCGTTATCCAAGAATGACTGCCATGTCTATGGCCTCTCTTCTTTAAGAGCCAAAAGTCGGACCCATGATTCCTTGATCGATCAAAGTTAAGCCTTTCAGTGTTGTTGCAAGGGGCAAAGTCAGGAAGATAAGAGGCTAGACATGGACCTTGTGATTCTCCCATTGAACTTTGAAACCCATGGGGTTGGCCAAGAATTATCCGAACAAGTTTGTACACAATAGGGTTAGCAATGCTTTGAGCTAGAGACAGAGAAGAGAGATAATTCTCATGTGACGAGCTTCCCAAAACTTTGCTTCGCCATTTCTCTCAACTTGAAACTCTGTTTTCCTGGAAAATCCACCACATGTAACTCAAGCACAAAAATTGAACAATGCAAACAAAAATAAACGTAATATCAATACTTGGTGTTCTTTCTTCTTTCGAAAATCATGGATTCTCCAATGCATGAAACTAAAACATGGAAATTAAAATTATTTAAATAAATAATATCATCATTTCTCACCTATTTAAAGAAGTCCATGTAGATGGATTACTTCTAATGATAGCGGACACTAGGTGTGAAAATTGACTTTGATTCTTCAGTTCACACCATAGATTCGTCAATCTATGGTTCACACTACTGTCCAAAGATTTTTGCAGTGTGAACTTGATGTAGCCGCTACAAGTTACCGTTCACACAAGGAGGTGACCGTCCAAAGACTTTGCAGGCCGTTTGTCTCCTCCTCTTGTAGTATAAATACCTGCAAGTTATGTAACAAAAATGAGAGGAGTAGGGTGGTGTAATGTGATCCAGTATAAGAAAACTTGTAGAGGTTAAAACCTCCAAATATAAATATCTGTTCCTCCCGTAGATGTAGGCAAATTGTCGAACCACGTTAAATCTTTGTGTTCCTATATGTGTATTGTGTGTATGTTCATTAGATCCTAACAAATTGGTATTAGAGCCAAGTTAGAAACATACGTACCAGATCCGTCCGTTTCAAGGTCGTCGTGTGCTACTCTGCCAGTCCATTTCGTTCGACCATCGTGCACCATATCATCACCGATTAGCTACAAGTTCTCGCTACTGCAAACTAGGTCATTGCCCCAAGCTCGCACGAAACGGCTCAGACACCGCCGGCCTTCCGCGCAGCAGCCTTGACTCGCCTGGACCTTCCCCATGCCATCAGACCACTGTACTCCCAGCAATTATTGCAGCCGCCAGACTCCACACACCGTTGTCGAGATAACCGTTCCGGACGCAACCGTGCTATTTGTTTCTACAAATTCTATTCCGAATATATTTATTTATTTTTGTGGAGCTTAGAAGCACGATGGCTGATCCAAAAGGAGCTGACACGCAACCTTCGACGTCTACCACCAATTCGTGCCAAAGAAGCTTAATGTCAAATGCAAAATTTGATATTGAGAAATTTGATGGTACAAACAACTTCGGCATGTGGCAATGCGAAGTCCTAGATCTGTTGTTCCACGAAGGATCAGATATTGCACTGGGGCCCAAACCGATGAATATTTCTGATGAAAATTGGAGCTATGTGAACCATCAAGCCTGTGGCACTATTCGGTTGTGTCTTGCCAAAGATCAGAAGTATTTTGTCATGAAAGAAATGATGGTCTCAAGCCTTTGGAAGAAGCTGGAAGATAAATACATGACGAAGAGTGTAGAGAATCGGCTCTACCTGAAGAAAAAACTCTTTCGATTCTAGTATAAGAGAGATATGCCTATGATTGAGCATCTCAATAATTTCAACAAAATTTTGGCTGATCTGCAAAATTTAGATGTTGATATTATTGATGAGGATAAGGCATTGTTATTATTAAATTCTCTTCCTAAAAGTTATGATCATTTAACCACTACCCTACTGTATGGAAAGGATGAGGTTAAATTCATAGATGTTTCTAATACTTTGGTGAATAATGAGTACTGGAAGAAGGATCATAAGGACTCCAGAGAGTTGACACCAGAAGCATTGACTGTGACCCGAGGAAGAGAAGACAAAAGGAGAAATGGTAGATCTAGTGGGCAAAATAAATCTCGCTCAAAATCTAGAGGAGAATCAAGAAGTCTGGCAAAAGATGAATATGCCTACTGTCACCAGAAAGAGCACTGGAAGAAAGACTGTCCAAATAGGGATAAATCTGCTGCAAATGTTGCAAAGGAAGTTGACGATAAAGAAGATTCAGCTTTCTCAGTTTCGCCAACAGATATCCAGATAGACAAATGGATTCTTGATTCTGGTTGTTCTTATCATATGTGTCCAAATAGGAACTGGTTCACAAGTTTTCAAGAGCTTGATGGAAGAGTCGTGATGATGGGTAACAACAACACATGCCAGACAAAAGGAGTAGGCACTATCCGCCTAAAGATGCATGACGGTACAACCAGACAACTGATAGATGTCAGATATGTTCCAGTTTTGAAGAAGAACCTCATTTCACTAGGGGTCTTAGACAACAGCGGATACAAGGTAACCATAGAAGGTGGAGCCTTGAAAGTTGTACGAGGTGCATTCTTGGCAATGAAAGGTACTCGATAGGGAAACCTATATTTCCTAAATGGACATACAGTTACAAGAAGAGCAGCTGTTGCCAAAGCTTCTGACAACAAAACACTTGATTCTTCCCAACTCTAACACATGTGCTTGGGACATGTCGAAAAGAAGACCTTGCAGAATTTGGTGAAACAAGGCTTACTGAAGGGAGCCAAAAGTGGAAAACTTGACTTTTATGAGCATTGTGTCTTGGGAAAACAGACACGAGTCAAGTTCGGCACCGCTATTCATTCTACCAAAGGAATATTAGATTATGTCACACTGATGTATGAGGACCGTCAAAGAATTTATCTTTGGGAGGTAAAAATTATTTTGTTACCTTTATTGATGATTTCTCACATTATGTTTGGGTCTATATGATGAAACACAAGGATGAAGTTCTAGACATATTTCTTCGGTGGAAGAAGATGATTGAAACCTAGACTGGTAGGAAGATCAAGAGACTTCGCTCAGATAATGGTGGAGAGTACAAATCAGATCCCTTCAAGTAAATCTGTCATGAAGAAGGGATAATCAGACATTTTATAGTTCCTGGAACCCCACAACAAAACGGTGTAGCAGAAAGGATGAACCGTACTCTGGTGGAGAAAGTGCGATATATGCTTTCTTAATCTAACCTGAACAAGGCATTCTGGGCAGAGACTTTGATGTATGCCTCTCATATTGTCAACCGGTTACCTACTTCTGCACTTGATGGGAAATGTCCCAAAGAGGTATGGTCTGGATAACCTGTTTCAGATTATGATCGGATACATATATTTGGATGTCCTGCGTATTTCCATGTTACAGAATCCAAACTAGATCCTAGAGCCAAGAAAGCTATCTTTTTAGGATTTAGTGAAAGAATTAAGGGATTTAGACTTTGGAATCCTAAGTCAAAGAAGATCGTCTTAAGCCAAGACGTAACCTTTGATGAATCAGCGATACTGCAAAGGACTACCACAAAAATGGAGAAAGAGAATCAAAACTCTTTCCAACAGGTGAAGTTTGAGACTCCAAAGGAGCCAGAGGAGTATCTTGATGACCAAGAGGATACCTCAGTTGAGGTGGAGGTTCCATCACCAGCACCAGACCAACAATCAGAGTTCATTGCCACTCACAGACAAAGGAGGGAGATCTGGAAACCTGTTAAATATACTGACATGGTGGCATATGCGCTGCCAGTAACAGAGGATGATATTCCCAACACCTTCAAAGAAGCTGTTTAGAGTATGAAGAGTGATAAATAGAAGCTGGCTATGGATGATGAGATGCAGTCACTTCACCAGAATCAGACGTGGAAATTAGTACCACTTCCACATGGAAAGAAAGCTATTGGATGTAAATGGGTCTATGCTAAAAAGGAGTGTGCTTCTGAAAAAGGAAGCACCAGATATAAAGCTAGACTAGTACCAAAAGGCTATGCTCAGAAGGAAGGAATAAACTATAATGAAGTGTTCTCGCCAGTGGTCAAACATTCATCTATTCGGATCCTGTTGGCTCTAGTAGCTCAATTTGACTTGAAGTTAGCTCATCTTGATGTGAAGACAGTATTCTTGCATGGCAACTTGGAAGAAGAAATCTATATGTCTTAGCCTGAAGGTTTCAAAGTCACCAGGAAGGAGAATTAGGCTTGCAAGCTAAGCAAGTCACTATATGACTTGAAGCAGTCACCTAAACAGTGGTACAAACGGTTTGATAGCTTTATCCAAAAGCAGAAGTACACACGCAGTCAGTTTGATCATTGTGTTTATCTAAAGAAACTCCAAGATGGTACGTTTGTATATTTGCTCCTATATGTTGATGATATGTTAATTGCATCTAGGAGTAAGGTAAAGATCGACAGGCTGAAGGCTCAATTGAGCTCAGAGTTCGAGATGAAGGATCTTGGAGAAGCCAAGAAAATTCTTGGTATGGAGATCAAGCGCGATAGAGAAAGGGGCACAGTCTGGTTAACTTAGACTCAGTATCTGAAGAAAGTACTTTAGCGGTTTGGCGTAGATGGCAAGACTAAACCCGTTAGTACTCCATTGACCTCACATTTCAAACTAAGTGCATTAATGTCTTCAAATACAGATGATGATCGAAGACAGATGGATAATATTCCATATGCTAATGCTGTTGGAGCCTTGATGTATGCAATGGTATGTACACGACCTGATATTTCACAAGCTGTTAGCATGGTAAGTCGATATATGCACAATCCCGATAAAGGACACTGACAAACAGTTAAGTGGATTCTACGGTATATTCAAGGTACTGTGGATATTGGCCTGAAGTTCCAGAAATATAAGATGATGATCAATCGTCTAGTTGGGTACGTTGATTCTGATTATGTCGGTGATCTCGACAAGCGTCGATCAACTACAAGTTATATGTTTACTATGTCAGGAGGACCAGTAAGCTGGAGATCAATGCTTCAGTCAACTGTTGCTTTGTTTACTACAGAGGTAGAGTATATGGCGATCACGAAGGCTTTCAAAGAAGCAATTTGGCTTCATGGGTTGATTGAAGACTTGAGACTTATTCAGGAGCACGTTAAAGTCCACTGTGACAGTCAGAGTGCCATTTGCTTAGCAAAGAACCAAGTTCATCACTCACGCACAAAGCATATCGATGTCCGGTTTCATTTTATTCAAGAAATTATAAATGAAGGAGATATTTTGCTACAGAAGATTGGTACAGAAGATAATCCTGCAGATATGCTCACAAAGATTGTTTCAGGAATCAAGTTCCAACACTGCTTGGACTTGGTCAACATTTCTCGGAGTTGTGCACCTTCGGGTGCTTAACGCCTTCGGGCGTATTGGAAGAACGGTGATCATGTTTGGATGAAAAATCATCGTCAAGGTGGAGATTTGTGAAAATTGACTCCGATTCTTCAGTTCACACCATAGATTCGTCAATTTATGGTTCACACTACCGTCCAAAGAGTTTTGCAGTGTGAACTTGATGTAGCCGCCACAACCTATTGTTCACATAAGGAGGTGACCGTCTAAAGACTTTTGCAATGTGAACTTGATGTAGCCGCTGCAACCTACCGTTCACACAAAGAGGTGGCCGTCCAAAGACTTTGCAGGTCGTTTGTCTCCTCCTTTTGTAGTATAAATACCTGTAAGTTATGTAACAAAAATGAGGGGAGTAGGGTGGTGTAGTGTGATCCGGTGTAAGAAAACTTATAGAGGTTAAAACCTCCAAATATAAAGATCCGTTCATCTTGTAGATGTAGGCAAATTGTCAAACCACGTTAAATTTTTGTATTCCTGTGTGTGTATTGTGTGTATGTTCATTAGATCCATACACTAGGTTGTAAAAGTTCAATAAAATACATAATCTGATTCCTATTATAACTACAAATTCTCATGGAAAGCTTCATTTCCACCTTTAAGTCTTCAACTCAATTCCAATAGCTAAATTTACTCTAAATTCAATCCAAAAAATAAAAAATAAAAAATTAGTTGAAACAATTCATTAGCTAAGACAGAGACCAAGAGATGAAAAAAAAAATACAAAACAAAACGAGAAGTAATTTGCATCCATCCAATGCTTTTATATTCAGGTCAAACACCTTTTTTTAATTGGAACATATCCAAAATAGAATTTAAATATTTATATCGAAAATATTCAATTTTAATTTTAGAAAAAAAATAGAATTTATGAGAATAAAAATAATTATTTTTATTGTTTAACTCATATTTTAATAGACTTTTTAATAAGCAAAACAAATAATTATATAAAATTTCTACATTCAATTAGACCAAAAATGGCAATCAGCCCTATACTAATCAAAACTAATTCAGTTATAACAACCCAAAAAGAGAGAGAGAGAGAGAGAGAGAGAGAGAGAGAGAGAGAACATTTGTACCAATTAGACACAAAATTTGTTTAAAAAATTCAAGACTAATGTCCAAAAATTAAAACTAGCGAGAACCTAGAACACAAATCAATTAGTAGCAACCAGAGCAAAAGAAAAAGGAAGAAAGATAAGAAAGAAAGTCAAAAAGAAAAAAAAAAAAGAAAATTCCACTTACGAAATGGTTATCGACGAACTTTATTAGGAGGATGAAGCAACACCTTCAATACGAATGATAACAACATCGTCAAAATACATGACCTCAACCAATCGTTTTGGGTCTGGAGGCTGACTTCTCAGAGATAGGAATCGACCATCCAATCCGACATAAAGTCAGGGATTTGAGGCCGTAGCTTCCTCTTTTCAAGAATATAAAAAAAAAAAAAAAATGGTCTAGAAATGAAAGAGAGGATGTAATGAAGAAGATGAAATGAAAAGATAAGTGAGATTAAAGTTGTGGTGGATTTGTTATCCTTTTATTTATATATGAAGACAATAATATTATTTTACAAATTTTGTATATCTTGACTCGGGGCTATTAATATATTTCTTATAATTTTTAATAAATTGATATTTATTTTGTAATTAAACTTTAGTTTAATATGTCAAATATAAATTTTTCTCCGTTATCTTCCTCCCATCTATGGAGGATCAGAAATAATGGGCTTGCAAGAAAGATCTTTAAATTTTCCTATCTCCACCTGAAGCAAAAAAAAAAAAAAAAACACCAAACAAATGCAACCCTTTGCCTTTTACCCTCCTCCCCAACATACTTTTAAAGCAAGGGAGTTGATAAGCAGGATAATGAAAGTAATATCTTCAAGTGGCCCAGCTCTCTTATCGACAGTCGTAGCTTTTCTTTCCATGATTAAAGGTAAGGACCAGCAACTCAGAAGCCACTTGCAGACAAATTAGACAAAAATAATAACGTCTGAAATTTCTTTCTCTTAAAAAACTTGTATAATAGCATTTGTAAATATTATTGGATTGAATTGAGTAGATTCGTCTATCATGTACTTATCCAACCTATTAAAAAAATGTTGGAAGAAGTTAAAAGTCCTTACAAATACACGTCAAAAAAATGGGCAGAAAATTATGTTAATAAGAAGTAGTTCTCAGACACCTTAAAAAAAATAGAAAAGAAAAAAACATGATTCTTAACCCTCTGAACTAAAGAAAGAAACATAGTCACAATTAATTTTTATAGTAAATTGTTCTTATTGAGAGAAAAAATTGATTCGTTAGTAATCAATCTCCTATTAAATTCTAAATATTTTAAAAAATAACTATAATTTTAATCTTTTGTTTAACATTGATATCAGAGTTTTTTTTAATCTAATTTAGGTATGAAAAAGAATATAAAAATTGTTGTTTAAGTTTTTTTTTTGTTTTTTTATATACAATTTTTGTGTATATTTTAGGCTAATATGTTTAAAAATTTATATGGGTTGTTAGCTTTTTATGAAATTTTGAATGTGATGAAATACTAATTTGTGCAACTTTTTTTTTGGTTGTGTATTATGTGAGAAAAATATTTTTCTTGCTATATGTTGTTTTCCTAAATTAACACTATAAACAAAAATTTCATAGTATAAAATTTACACACATAAAAAGTGCTTGTTATGGGCTTTTCAACGATATATTATTTGTTAATTTTAAATGTGTCAATTGAAAGTACTTGAATTTCAAACCTTTAAATCAAATTTAAAATTTAAAGAAAAAAGACTAATTAATTTAAAATAAATTTTAATTTTATATATTTTAATAATTTGTTAAATACATATTTTCATATGTTATTTTTGAAAATGAATCACACTAATAACTTAAAGAGGTCAAATTATGACATGTGTTAAAATTTTACAGTCATTAAAAGTCCAAACGATGGTAAGAGTATACTCTTTGGATAGATAAATGAAAAAATGTGTTTATTTGACTAATTTAGTGTGGAAAAAATTCACTAAAATACATGGTAACTACCATTAAAAAAATGTCACGTGGCAAATTTGGCCAAAATTAGTAAAGTTGTTATACTTTTATATTTTATTGACCAATTATATACTAACTAATAAATTTGGCCAAATTTGTCGCGTATCATATACTAACTAATAAAATTCTAATATTTAATATTATTTTTTGATTATTCTAAAAATAGATTATTTTTTTAAGAATTCATAATAATTAGTTGAAACATTAGAAAATTTTGAAATTTACACCAATTTGTTTTTAAATTTTATACTTTAGAAGATTCTAATATTGTATTTCAAAAATTAGCAAATTAAAAGAGTGATATTTTATATTAATATTTTTTAATATTCTTTTAATTTTATTTAAGAATCAATTATGACACAAATGATGTGATTTCCAATTAAAAGGATCACTAGAGAGTATTCTAGAAGAATGAATTTTGAACTCCTTTTTTTCACAATTTTAAAAAATGCAAAATAAAAAATAATAAGGAATTTATATAACATATTAGACATATATGATTTTTAATCAATCATCTTAAAATGTAAATAACTAAAAGGCTTAAAAAAAAGGTAAATATTGATATTATACTTAAATTATTAACAGGCTTTGAAGGGTTGAGGTGTCTTATGAGTTAGAACATACTAAGTACATTACCGAGTAGTATGATGACCTAGAGGATACCCTTAAAAAAGCATAAAAGTGTCATAAGTGTCATATTAAGTATGCTACAAAGTGTTCTGTTGTGTTGTCAATAAGCCCTAATCTTCGAGTTACAAGACACATTTGCTTTAGCAAAATAGAGATAGGTTCATGGTTTTTGAGAGTTGAACCTAGAGTTATCTAAGATGTCAAAAGGGATGAGATTTCACTAACTAACATTTCTCTACTTTAAGCTCATTACCTTTACTGAACTATAAATAAATTAAAAAAAAAAAAGGTTAAATGTTAGTTGTGATGAATGATATTATTGTAATATTATACCATATTTGATATTATATATTTTTATATTTGATGTCATGTATGTAAAACTTTATTGTAAATGTCTACTATATTGGTATATATGTTTAATTATTATCTTAAATACTCAATACATATACTTTGCATACATAACAAATTAACTAAAGAGTGAGAGTTGTTAAGTTAGATTCTAAGAATTTTCACGTCAGAACTTAAATTTTACATAAATTAAAATAAATTAAGATAATCTAGTATTACTATGAAAGAAGATGATTGGGAACACTGTGAACTTTTGATTCTTTGACTAATTTTAGATTATTGTTAATATATTTTAATATTGGTGCAAAATGAATGGTTAAAGTGGTAGTATTAATTATTAATAAATGTCTCAAAGTTATTATAACCATAATTACAAAGAATATTGTTGATAAACTTAATAAGGACAATAAGATGAATGGTGAAAACTATAACATCTAGTATCATAAGGTTTAATATATCCTCAAAAAATATGAAGTGTTAAAAGTTATCAACTATGTAGTAGTGGACTTTAGAGGGGGTTCCTTAACTTAGTAAAGGTAAGACCAAAAGACCTTTAAGATTTAGAAAAGAAAGAACAATATGGCTCATATTGCTTAACCTAAGAATATGAAGAATGATCACATCTATGAGTTTGAGGACTATGAGACTACCAAGACGATATGGTCGACTTTGAAAATTAAGTTTAAGGGTACTTTAACCATTAGTTTGAGAGAGTTAACAATAAATTTTGATATTTATATAAAGAAGTCATATCATAACATGAGGTAACACTTGAGGGTGATGTTTAATATGATTAAAGAGTTCAAAGTAACTTGTCATACCCTCACAAATGAACCACTAGTTTACGTTATCATTTGTTATATTCCTTTGAATTGGGAGTATGTGAAAATTAATATGAGACATAAAGAAACTATTAAGACTTTTGAAGATATCTCACACCTTTTAATTTTAGAAAAGAAGTGCTTTAGGGCTATTAAGTGTTCTGATCAAGTGAATGTAACTAAAACTGAGATTAGTTCAAAGGTTGTTTCTATTTGAAACGTAAATGATATTATAAGCATTATAAAAAAAGGAAAAGGGATTGGATAACCACAAAAAAAGAACAATAATGATTGGCATAAGAGGTGCACAAGAAAGAAAAAAAATAAGACTAAAATGACATGTTACAACTGTGGAAAATTAAGTCATTTTGTTCATTAATACACTGAATCCAAAAAGGTATCCTTTACTTTTACTTCTTATTCTTTAACTACTATTGCCAGTTCAATATTACTTACTAAATATGATCCTTTGTAGATTATAAACTTAGAGGCTATAGACCATATAATTAAAAATCAAGAAGTATATATGGAGTTATGCCAAATTGGAGCTAGTTCAAGATGGGTGTATGCTGGGAACAACGAAAGGGTGGAAGTCAAAGGAATTGGCACCTATAAATTAGAAATGTGAGATGGTCGAATTTTATTACTTCATTATATTTTTTATACACTTAAAATTTAATGAAGTCTTATTTCTATTCCTATTATATGTTTATACTGTAAATTTATTTTCAAGAGTCATGTTACAAATGTTTATGATAACACTTTTTATATTGTGGACATTTATCAAATGGTATATTTGTATTAGACCAACCAATAATGTCATAGATACAAATATCTAGCATGCTAAACTAGGTCATTTTTTACAAGAGAAAATGAATAGGGGGCCTTTTAGGCTCACTTGTTAAAATTGAATTGTCTACCTGTCAACGTCGTCTAATGGAAAAAATAACTAGAAAACCATTTGATAAATCTATTAAAGCTAAATTTACATTACAATTAGTTCATTTTAACATATGTGGTAATGAGTATAAGGGTGAGACATAGTGCCTTATATTTCATTACTTTCATAAATAATTATACGCATTATGATCATATTTATCTGATCTCTTATAAATTTACAGTATTATAATATTTTAATAAATATTTAAATATGATAGAGAATCAATTAAATAAAAGAATTAAAACCCTAAGAACTGATCAAAGATACAAATATTTCTTTAAATAGTTCAAGAAATTATGTAATGAAAAGGGTATAATTAGATAACTAATTGCTCCTTAGACTCTGCAACTAGCTGACTCTTTTAGAGATGGTTAGGTCTATGATATTATAAGTAAATCTCTCAATTTATAATTTTGATAATGCTTTATTGATAATTGTGTATGTACTTAATTGTGTACCCTTTAAATTTGTTATTTTCATACCATATAAATTATTGTTCAAATAAAAGTTTGACCTAAGTAAATTACAACTATAGGGTTTAACAACTCATATTTATGATCCACCTTATAAATATGGGAAATTGGGTTTAAGAGGAAAAAAAAAAAATTTATAAGATACTGTGAACAATCCAAAGGGTGTGTGTTTATTCATAAGCAAACTAATGGAAGTATTTCAAAATTAAAATCATATAAAGTCACATTCTTAAAGAATGAATTTCCTAATAAAAGTGATATTAATAAAGATTTTTATTTCTATGAGATAAGTGATCTTGTGCTTAGGACTCCACAATAAAATGGTGTTGTAAAGAAAAGAAACATAACCCTTTTATAAATAGTTAAATTTATGATAGTACAAGCAAATCTCAAAATATATTATTGGGATGATGCTTTATTGATGACTGTGTATGTACTTAATCGTATACCCTCTAAATTTGTTAGTTTCACATTGTATGAATTATAGTTAGAATGAAAATCTAACCTAAATAATTTACAACCACAGGGGTCAACAATTTATATTCATGATCCATCTTATCAATTTAGAAAATTAAGTCCAAGAGGGGAAAAAATATATTTTTATAAAATACTATAAACACTCCAAAAGGTATGTGTTTATTAATAAACAACTTAATAGAAGTATTTTACAATTAAAATCATGCAATGCCACATTCTTAAAGAATGAATTTCCTAATAAAGGTGATAGTGATAATGATTTTTATTTCTATGAGATAAGTGATTTAGATGGTTATATTGCACCAAACCCACCAACTCAAATGGATAAAGAATTGCCTTAAGCTATTAATTCAAGTAAAAGCAGTATATCATAAGGTGTGCAAGGTTTATAAGAACTTATATTATGTAAAAGCAATCACAAAAGTATCTCACATCATTGTTTCAAGATTGAAGGAGAAACTTTTATATTTATCCCTTATAATAATTGAAACTCTTTCATACCTTACTAAAGGATAATGGATGAAGTCGATGGAAGAAAAAATGGAATCCATAAATTTTAACCAAGTTTGGAACTTGGTAGATTTGCCCCAAAGATATAAAGTTATTGAGAATAAATAAGTTCTTAAAATGAAACGTAAGGTTAATTGATCTATAAAAAGTTATAAGGTCCATTTAGTGATAAAAGGTTACAATTAATGTGGTATTGAAGTTCCCAACTTCACCCTAAGATCTACTAGTCTGTGATACTGAGAAGGGGGGTAAATTAGTATCACACCTAAAAAAACTTTGATAATTTAAGCCAAAAATGAACTTTTTCCCAAATTCAACTAAGGTAGATCTATTGTTACCTACTAATCACAATAGTCCCCAAAGTTACCTTTCAAGCACCTTATCTATTAGACGAATCAGTTGTCCTTAACTAGGTCTTCTTTTAGGTTATGGGTTTGATGATTGTTTAGCTGTGTTCATAATTCAATTCAAAACATAGAATGTAAATTCAAAGCAAGGACACGAGAGATTTACGTGGTTCCGTCAATGTAATGCACTCCATGGTGGTAGAGTTTCTTCCTCTACCGAGACAATCTATTATACTTGAGAATACCAATGTGGTATTCCTTATGATTACAATAGATGTCTTAATCTTCTACTCCTTTCACTTTTGCAAATACAAAACAATCACAATACAAAGAGTGTCACTTACTGTGTCTACCCTTCTTCTCGCTTATGTTGCCTCTATTTGATTTGAATAAGCTACTTCACTACCGCTTGGAAGATCACCAAAACACTCTTTAACCTCTCTTGAAGAAATCTGAAAAATTCGTTGAGTTCTCTTAAATGCTTCACCGAATTTCTTCTCTAGGTTGTCTCACACAACTCCTGGTCTTACCATCTCATCATCTTATGGCCTGCACTTACATTTTAGGTATGTCGTTTCACGTCTTACGCCCTGCCTTACGCTACTGGTTTGTAGTTTCACGTCTCACAGACTGCCTTACGCTTCTGGTTTGCCGTTTCACATCTTTCGGCCTACACCATGCTCCTAGTCTGCTGTTTCATGTCTCTTGGCCTGCACCATGCTTTTGGTTTTGCTAGTTCACGTCTCTCGGCCTGCACCACGCTCCTGGTCTGTCGTTTCACGTCTCTTGGCCTGCATCATGTTTCTGGTTTCGCTAGTTCACGTCTCTCGGCCTGCCTCACGTTTCTAGTTTGGCATTTCGCATCACACATTCTGGTATGTTGTCTTCTCTTCTGGGTGGTCTCACGGATACTAGGTTTGTTGTCTTCTCTTCCAAGTGGTCTCACAGATACCAAGTCTGTTGTCTTCTTTTCCGGGTGGTCTCATGGATACCAGGTCTGTTGTCTTATGTTCTGGGTAGTCTGTTTCTTATTTCTCCTCTTGTAGGTGGTGCGCTTCTGGTTTTCTCTTCTGGTGGTGTCTCTCTGTTTTTCTTTTTTTTGCTTTACCGGTTTATATACTCCCTTTAAAACAAACCCTAGTAGGGTTTACTGAAGCTACGACAAATTTCCTTTCTTGCCCTTCGATATGGCTTCATATTACTATTCCATATAAAATTCAGCATTATCCTCCTTCTTAATTTATTTTTCTTGCTCTTTTCTTTCTACCGAAAACTTATCCCTTGAATGCTTGAACGAGCTACTTCTACTTGCACATTTAGATCTGGTTGGCAACAATTGCAACTCATACAAGGTTGTGGGAACAACAAGTATAAACTATAAGAAAAGTTTTTCACCAATAGCAAAAGTTACCTTAATTCACTTAATTCTAGTTATAGTTGAAAATATTGATTTAGAATTATATCATACAGATGTTAAAATTTCTTTTCTTAATAGAGAGTTAGATAAAGAAATTTATGTGAAATAACTTATAGGTTTCATTGTTTAAGACCAAAAAAATAAAGTTTGTAAACTCTAAAGATCAATTTATGGTCTAAAACAATTGTCTAAGCAATTGTCTAATCATTACATGTAATGAAGATATTTGAAAATAAATTTGTAATTTTATCTTTATATATAGATCATATTTTCCTAGTTAAAAGTAATAAGAAGTTTATCACTACATTAAGGACTAATTGTTAATATTTTCCTAGTTAAAAGTAACAAGGAGTTTATCATTACATCAAGGAATAGTTGTTCTCTAATTTTGAAATGAAAGACATGGGTGAGGCAATTTACATATTAGGAGTAAAGATCTATAAGGATTGTTTCAAAAGATTTCTAGTTTTATCATAAAAGTCTTACATGCATAAAATACTTAATCGATTTAAAATGAAAATTTGTAAATCCATTGACACTCTAATTACTAAAGGTAATGACCTGAATTTTAAAATATGTCCTAAAATATGACAATAGCACAAAGAAATGAAGAATGTATCATATTTCAGTGTAGTGGGTAATCTAATGTACACTATGAAGTGTACACATCCTAACATTTTTTATATTGTGGGATTAATGTGTCAATACTAATCAAACTTAGGATAAGCACATTAGTAAGTTATGAAGAGAATATTTCAATATCTTAAAGGCAATGCAGGTTATTCCTTGTGTTATCAAGAAAATAATTTATGACTAATTGGTTATTTAAATATTAATTGGAGAAAAGATATAGATAAATGTAAATTTAAATTAGGATATATGTTTTTACTAAGTGATAACACCATATCATGCAATAACAAAAAGCAAACCTATATAGTCTTATTAACAATAAAGGCAAAATTTGTAGCTTACTCAGTTGTAATGCAAAAGTTGTTTAGTTTAAGAAATTTTTGGAACATTTAGGAGTATGTGATGATTAGTAGAAAGTTGTCACCTTATATTGTGACGTTGTGATAGTTAAATTACTATTACATATACAAAAGATCTCGAGTATCATTATAAAACCAAATACATTAATATTAAGTACAACTCTATAAAAGACATTATGTCACAAAAAGATGTAATTTTGTAGTACATTTTGACACATGGGATGATAACATATTTACTAACTAAACTAATACCAAAAGATGTATTTGAGTCACATATTAAGTTTTTAGAACTTCATAGAATTTAATATATTGTAACTATGTATTGTTATATAATTAAAAAGTTTATTACTTATTACACATATTAGTAATATTATCTCAAGTGTTAATTGTTACACAATGACTTTAATATAAAATCAATTCTAGGATAAGTTTCTTTTTATAAGAAAAATAATAGTACATCAAATAGGTTAAAATTAGTCCATTCATATAAACGATCGCCTTTAACGTTGATAGAGCATATAGAGATGAAACTATTATATGAGCAAAATTATATATATATATAAATAATTGCCTTAAGAAGATTAAAATGAGGTTATAATGAGTAAAAGTTAGTATATAATCTCACTTTATATACAACTTGTTCAAAATCAAATGTGAGATTTTAGTTTGATACTCATAAGTAAGGAGGTCACTTAGAAAACTTATGTTAGACATTTGAAGGCAATTAGAATGACATACACTCATTGCAAAAAATGATCATTATAACACATATTTTATACCACGTTTACTATTTAACTGATAAAAAAAATGAAAAAATTAATCTATACTTTTTCATTATGTGAGTTACTTAAACTATTATTATCTAAAAAATTACGTTTTATGTGACTTTTGACCTTGTTCGAAAGTTACAATATAATGACTACTACTTTATATATATATATATATATATATTCATCATGAATAAATATAATTGTTAAATAATAAATATACACAAATTAAAGTAAAAGTCATTATATTGTAACTTTATATATATATATATATATATATATATATATATATATGAGAAAAACAAACATCTAACTCAATATAAGAGAGATATAACGAGTTAAAATTGATGTAACAAAATAGTATTTTTATAGTATAATAAGACACAATTTTTTTTTTTTATAATAAGATACATCTTTTTATAAGATTATACTAACTATGTATTTTTAACAAGTATATAAAATATACTCTTAATGTAAATATACTTACAAGTAATACAATCTATTTGTTTATATGAATTATTTATGAAAAATTGAATATTAAGATTTTTTTTTATATCAATTATTGAGTCATTTCATTCCATCACGTGGAAGTGAGACATGTAAATGTCATTGAGTTGAGTTGAGTTGGGTAGGCCCATTTCTAATGAACTTATCCAACCCATTAAAAAAAATTAAATAAGGTTAAAACTTATTGGCACTACAAATATGTATCAAAAAAAAAAAAAACATGTAAAAAATCATATTAATAAGATACAATTTTTAGACACCTTAAAAAACAAAAAAGCACAATGAGGATTTGTCAATGGTTGACCCTCTAAACAAATCAAAAGAAATAAAAAATATATATATATTTTATTAATTTCATAATAAGAGATTTTTTATCAATTTAGTATAGTAATATTATTTCGATCATTAAAAAAAAAAAAAGTCAATTTGTCGGTGACCAATTTACTATTAACTTACTTTTGAAAATCTTCAAAAGTAACTATAATCCTGATATTTTAATCTTACATCATTAGTTCTGCATGTTCATCAGTCCAAAATTATTCCATACAACAGAATAGATGCTACAACGGGCCAGCTATCTGAACCAGATGCCTAGGAACTGCCGATTAACTTGTTATTTAACTGCAACGATTCAGCAATTTTTACCATTTACTTTAGCACATGATCTCAACTATATAGGTTTAACGCTGAAAGAGCTGATCTTTCGCATATGCTGCCTTCTCGGGGGAATGCATGGAATATTGCTCAGGAGAATCTTAACAATCGAAGATGCCTTTGACTGAGAATTCTAGCCACCACTAGTCCTGCTGCCAATGCAGTCCCAAATAAGGCATGCAATCTCACACAATAATACTTCGCCATGAATATCTTCCCTTTGTCCTGGAAGAGTTAATTAAAAAACAAAATAGTTGCCGTAAACAAGTACATTGACAAGGCTCGTTTACAGGATGACTCCTGAATCTTCCTTTAAATACTTATCCTATTGGCATCTTGCATTTTTTGTTTAGATGAGAATCACAAATCATCAATCAATTTGAAATTAGAATAGAATCAGAATCAGGAGAGTAGAACCAAAACTGGCATGGAATGAAAAGTCTAAAATGTAAGGACTGCAGTACAAGTAAAATAAACAAGAAAAAGTTTTAAGAGGCTGAAGATTACAAGTTTGAAGCTGACCTTGTGATTTTCTTCAACATAATTGATTACCAGTCTTCCCATGGGTAAAGTCAGAGCGCAGAGAAGCTGCAATACAAAAATGGATTGTGATGAAGAACAAAAGAGATTACTACAAAAGGAAAGGCTGGAATCTGGAGAGAAACTTCTACTTAAGAATCAGAAGAACAGCATCTGCTTTTACCACTGTAGCAGAGACTTACAATGCAAGTAAAAGGAATAGCTCTGCTTAAAGCAAAAGCTAACAAAAAGGAGTAGAGTGTCATTACTGACACTTTTACTATGGCAAAACCTCTTTCTGTCCCAAGTCTGACCTGCATAGAAAGCAAGAAAGACCATGGTGTTAAAGTAACAACAGTATAGATTAGCATGGCCAAGTTGGGCATACATACCAAAGGCGACATTTTTCCAACAGCTTTATCTCCTTCCACCTGAGTTAGACAATAACTGCATGTTACTTTGCTGCATTCAAGGATAGGGTTGTTCACATAAATTTTGCAATGACCATGTATTTAAACAGGTAATTTACATTTTTAGTTATTAAATTTATCACTTAAATCTAATTTATTATAATTAAAACACTCTAGTTTGATTTTATTTCAATTTAAACACTATGCCACTCTAATAGATAAAAACTTATAAGATTTACTCTCTAAAGAATACATTTTTATACAATTATATCCATCAATCACTACATTGATACAAATCAAATTAAATTTTCCGAATTGGGACTCTACAGCTGAAGACAAGGTTAGGGAGTGTAGAGAGGTTAGCGAGTGTCTCACGAAAAGTTATCTTTTCTGTTTAATAATCTGCCTACCCTGGAAATGACTTGGTTTGAGGTATGGTCCAACGGTTAGAAAAGCATCACATGTCACCGCATGTCATGAGAAGAGTTATATTGATAGGGTTGTTCACATAGATTTTGCAATGACTTTGTACTTAAACTGTTAACATGCAAGTATTTCTCCATAATTCTCTTAACAGCTTTCTTTTGTACGTTTGTTACCGAAAATGATGCTATGGAAAGAAATGAAAATCCAGAAGGTTACTTGATGAAAGTGACTACAAAAGAGTATTAGAGATGTTGTCAAGCCCACAAGGACCGATGCAGAAAGAATTGTGCCAGTTAGCGGAGGACTGAAGATTTCACTGCCAAAGCAAACAGAAACCAATATTAGTAATGAGTCAAAGCTAAAGAAGATCAAATTAAAGATTAGATTTGTAAGTTAATAACTAGTATAACCTTGTGCTGCCCAGAAGCAAGTAAAATGCAGTAGTAGCAAATGGGCCAAATGCTGCAAAGCATAAGGGCTCTCCCAATCCTTGGTAACTTAATCGAAATGGTGGACACTGCAATAGATGCAATGGGATAAATTCAGAAGTTTCCCACCTTGAGAAAGGTATGTTCTAAAAAAATACAAATACTGTGCCATCATGTTAAGACTATATCAGAGTCAAATTACTATAAAGATGCCAAAGAAAATTATAACAGTTGGGATCTCAATTGACACCTGATAAATATAACCACAAATGATGGCACAAGCCAGTAATGAAATTGCACGAACATTTCCTGCCACTACAGATGTCCATGTCAGCCCCATGAAGCCAACACCCAGTGACAAGTAAGCACTGATAAGGGTTCCTGAACGGCTTCCCAAAGCCACATTAGAGCACAATAAGCCAAACCATACCATGCTTTCCCATTGAAACTTAGGCCCTTTTTTTTTTAAAAAAAAGAAAAAAGGGTAAAAAAAGTCGTGCTTACAATGATCAAAAAGAAAAAAAGTATGACTTACCTGCCAGCCAAATTTACCACTGATTCTTGCTTGTTCTTGTCAGCTCCCATATCAAAATCATAAACATCATTGCTGCAATGTAGCACAGATAAGAATTTTAACAACTATAGTGAAAAAAGAAATTAATGGAATATATTTAAAGTTTTGCATGAAGTTTGAAACTCATCTTAAGATTTAGATCACAGAGATCACCTCAAATTGAGCCAAGTTATAATGAAAACTGAAGATGCCAAGAGCACAAAATAGCGACCAGCTGAAAACAAGCCTATCTGCAAATAAGCAGCTGCACCACCTACCTGTTGCAAAAGCTAGAAAGTGTAAAAATACAAAATTGGATTGGAAGAAGCTGGCAGGTAGCAGGACATTATCAAAATTGAGGTTTCCAAGAGATTGGGAGCCTCAACATTCTAGGACTTTCTTGAATCCAATTTATTAAGGACTTTTCTTCTGTATCAACATGAGACAGATTAAACTCTGAATACTAGAACGAGTTCATGACTTCATGCTCAAAAGTCATCAAAGAACTCACGGTGAGAGGAACCAAAGCAACAGAATAAATTGGCAGTTTGATTGCCCTCCATATCAAAGTTGCCTTCGTGACTTGCTCCTTCTTTTCCCCTCCATGAGTGTCATAGAGATTCTCTGCTCCACTTTCAGAAGCCTGTCTACGCTGGCTTTGTTTCAAAAACTTTAACTTGCTTGCATGAGTCCAATGGGAAAATTTCTGTGCACTAAAGCAGAACTGTGATGATCTTTGGACAACATTTGAAAGAACTCTATGATTAGACCTGAGAATCAAACAAATTCTGTCATTACGCCAGACCAAAAGGAAAGGCTATTGGATGCATACTAATAAGGTGTGTATTTCTCTGCTCTGTCCTAAACCAAGCGGAAGTGATAAAGCAGACCTAAAGTAAAATCTGAAAGGAAGTGATAAATAATAGTTGCTTAAGAGCTATTTGCAGCTATGGATCTCAAGAATCTAGCACAAATTCCACCTTATATTTCATTTTGCAAGATCTTTTGGTACAGTTAGGGTCCAGCTGAACTTGCCAACAATATTTAAAGCAAAAAAGAATGCCAATAACCCCCAAGTTAGCTGGTTATTTGGAGATATCCCAACCATTCGGCACATGCAGCAAGGCTACAAAGGACAAACTCGTGAAGTTGATTAGCAGAACCGTTGATACTTGCCTTTCTGCATAGCACTGCTTGGCATGGTCCTTATCTACTTTCTTCAGCCCCAATACCAGGCCGAAGTTGCAAAATGCTGCTGCCATGATTGGCATCTCGGATGTCCTCTGTGAACGATCCCCCTGTCAATGCATTTTTTTTTTTTTGTAAATTTGAGAAAGTAGAACATAAATCCAACAGTTCAATTCTTACTTCAAAAAAAGAGTATAACCCATTCCAAAGGCAGCTCAAAGGATTGCTCTTTGCTCAAGAGGGTCGGTGGGTGTACCTTGAAGGGTTACTCTTTGCGCTCATGCAGGCCTGCAACAGAGGAAGAGATGAAGAGTTTTAACTGTAAAATTAAAATGTCACGCAACTCAACACAGTTGGCCGACGATGGCAAATTGCAACCGGATAGAAAAGGGGTGTATCCCAACCAAACCCCTTGTCCGTGGCACTTAAAGGAACCACTAGAATATCGCCACGGAAGCATAGGGATTAGGATTTTGTTTGCCAGGTTGGCTCCGACAATGCCAACATGTCTGACGGGCCAAAACACAAGAACCAAGGTGCCTGTCGATGGACTGGGACTCGGAAATTGGAGGTGGCGGAGATGGGCCAGTTGCTGAAAGTCCAGCACAGCCCAACTTGTCGAGTCAGATTGCTATTGCTTGGCAAGTCATCGAGAAGAGCGGGAAGATGGCTGCCGAGCCACCCGTCTGAGAATAAAGCAGTTCGGCCCCTGCGTCTTTTTGCATGGGCGATTGTTATTACCATAATAAAGCAGTGTGACCCGAGCAATAATTATGATAATTTACAATTTTTACCATATTTTATGTTTAGGATAAGTTCAATAAACAAGTTAATAGCTTATCTAATTCCATCGATATGAGTTAATAACTTTTAAATCATTTAATTAAAGTAAATAACTTTATTAGATTTATCAATTCAAGTTTTTTGTTCGTTAGGCTGCTATTCCGCACAGGATCCACTGTCACACCATACTCTTCATCTCCTCCGTCATTGACCAACATGCCTAAATCCTCCACTTTATCTCTCCCTCCTTCTTGCGCCTTCTCGATTTCCCTCTCCTTCAAGAGTCCAGTAAAATGTATAGAAAAAAGAATAAAAAAATAAAAAAATAAAGCCGCAGACAAGCCACTTCGGCGTCATGATGACATTACTATAACGCAATATTAATTTTTTTAAGTTATTATTATTATTAGTAACTTGAAAAGCTGAGATAGAGGCTATGATTTAGCAGTGGATTTGGATATCCAATATCCACCGCAGAATTAAGTTTCAGTTAGAAAGTTGGTCATTGATAGCCAGAGCAGGGGCTGCCCAGATGTAACTAATGGGCCTGCGGTGGAGGGCAGAGTGGATCTGTTGTTGTTGTTGTTGTGCAACCAAACTTGGGAGAAGAAAGAAAAGGAAAATTGGCTGAGAGTAGGGAGGGTGGGGACTAAAGGAGACAGAAAGCTTGAGGGCTTAGGCAATGGTAGAGGTGAAGTGTCTTACCTCAAAGTGAGTCCTTTGCGCCATATAATCAAACTAACGGTTCTGTTGGCGACCTTCATTCACAAAATCATACAAGTTGATCATCCATTTATAAATTTATCTCTTCATTTTTTTTTTCACAACAAAATTATTATGTGAGATATGTTTAAAGTAGTTGTCATAACATTAAAACAAAATTTTCTCATTTCATTTTTTTTTTTATTGTTACATTATTTTCCAAAAATTGTCTTGATCAACTTTATTAAAATTTTGCATCGTATCTTACTAGAATTCACCTCTTTCATCGCTGATGATTCCTTTTTTTTTCCCCAATATTGTTTATATTTAATTTTCAGGTTGTTGTTACTAAAATATGTAAGAGCCCATTTGACTCTGTGTATCAAAAGATAACAAAGTACTTCCAACATTATTAGGGGAGATATATAAAAAAAAGATTTATCCTCAATATCTATAAATTTTTATAATTAAATTTTAAATTTTTTTAAATTTTTATTTAAATTTTATATTTTTTAAATTTGTTTCAAATTTATTACTTTTTGATAAAAAGTAATTAAAATATTAATAATTTTTATTTAGTTATTGTACATTTTTAACAATTTTATTGTTTTTCATCTAAAAGAGAATGAATTTGAAACAAATTTTAAAAATATCAAAATTTAAATATAAATATACATAAAAAATTATGAATTGATTATAAAAATTTGAGATTAATTTTTTGTATATCCCATTAGCAAAAGTAAAAGTTTTTTTAATCATCTGCAAGTTAGTCTTATGTTTCTACTTCACATTTTCCTTTGTTTATTAAATATTATGCACATTTATAGTCTATGGAGAGAGAAATGAGATCATGAAAATAGAACAAAAAAAAAAGTAAGAAAAGGGAGAGATATAGGCGAGAGATTAAAAAAACAGAGAGAGAGAGAGAAAAAAAGGTGAAAAAAGAAAAAGTGAAGCTTAATGGTAATTGCCACGTTAACAAAAAACACAAAAAGAGAGAGAGAGAGAGAGAGAGAGAGAGAGAGACTTGGATGCAATGTAAACATTAGATGCTAATTAGGTGAATAAATTTACTCACATTAATTATTATGTCATTGTCACTTTAATACTTAACATAAGTCAGTCAATACCTATCTCTGGAATTTTATACAACATTATAAAACTACTGCCCATAATCGCTGTACATTATTCTAAAAATGGGATAAGTTCAACAATTATTTTTTTTAAATACGATAAAATTTTTAGCTAGTGTGTACTTAGGAACGGAGAAACAAAAACAACAGAAAGACTATTAACCCGAAAGTATGAAATATATTGCAATAAGGAAAAAATATTATGACGTTTTCGAGGGGGAAAAAAAAAAGGGTTGATCTCATTTATATTGTTTCCGATTTAATACTTCTTAAAAAAGAAAAAATGCCAATTAAGATTTTGACTAGTAATAGCTATTGGTATTATTATAGGATTAGAGGTCTGCTAGTGCACTGGATGGTTTTTGAAATGGGCGTTCCATGTCTGACTTGGGCTCGCACACTCTTGCACAAGACCCTTTTTTATTAGAATCTGAATGTTTTAAGAATCTTACAACCACTAATTACTAATAAATTATTTAGTAATTACACGGGACGCAGAGATCGAGGGTAACATCCAATCAAGAGCCGTTCATTGTACGGCAGGAGTATGGACCACAAAAGCTGATCCGTGCTACGCTGTAACGAGGGAAAAATACAAAAAAAAAAAAGAAGAGGTGATTATAAAATCACGTGTTCAGCCCGGCGGTGGGTGGGTCCTAAGCACCTGGAAAATTGCGGCACAAGGCAAATATTCCTGACGCGAAACCCTATTCCGTGAATTAGGGAGCAAAAGTGGGGTAAAAAAAGAGATTATCATTTTAATTCCCAGGTGTGTTGACCCAACAGTGGGCTGGCTGTGATGATGATGCGCATGGCGTTTTTGTGCTCTTGCATTTCTGATATGTTGATGTCTCAAATCACCTCCTCATCGAGCACTTAGTATCATCATCGTGTGCTAATCACTGTAGTTTTACAGATTGTACATAATGGCGCTTTCATGCTCTCGCATTTCCGATATTTTACTGTCCTAATCACTCTCCGATCAGGTACGTGGTACCGACACTAGACTGTGGAAGTACACCGCAGTTAAATGGCCACGTTTGAAGTAGAAGGGTACAACTTGGAATCCCCGGCCCCGGCGTCGCCATGAAAATAACAAGGGTAAATCTTACCTTCTTGGAACCAGAGAGCATTATTAATGAGACATTGAAGCATTGACACCCGTATATTTAATAACCACACGTTCTAAAGCTGAGTAAGTGTTGACACCTGCATATTTGATAACCACACATTCTAAAGCTAAGTGAGTGACTGATGTTTTGCCATACATCAACAATAATTATAAAACATCAATAATCGTACGTATTGTTGAAAATAAAATTATTTTTAAAAAATTTTAATTTTATATTATTATTAAAAATTTATAATATTTATTTTATATTTTATAAAAAAAATTCAAAAGAAACATTGAAAAATTCACACTTGTAAATCTGATAACCCCACGTTCTAAAATTAGTAATTCACAATTGTTTTGTCATATATCAACAATAATTATAAAGTATCACTAATTAGTAGGAATTTGAAAATAAAAATATTTAAAAAAAATTTTAAGTTTACATTGTAAATAAAAATTTTATTTTATATATTCATACGAGCATTACCGATGAGACAAAATAGCATTATTAATGAGACGTTGAAGCATGGACACTTATATTTGACAATTGAGAATTGTTTTGTCATATATAGACAATAATCATAAAATATCAGCAATTGTCATGTCATATATAGACAATAACTATAAATTATCAACAATTATCATGTCATACATCAACAATAATTATAAAATATTAGTAATTAGTATATATTGTTGAAAATCAAAATATTTTAAAAGATTTTAATTTTATATTAAAAATTAAAATTTTATTTTATATGTTTTAAAATAATATCTATTTTATATTTTGTCAAAAAAAATTAAAAAAAATTCTCGTATATATAAGAATAATTGAAATTATTATACTATAAAATACTTATAAGAGCATCCAAAAATTGTTAATTAAAAGTATTAAATTGCTAGTTAATATTTAAGATAATGATTTCTTAAACATAATTTTTAATAAGTTCTTTAATAATTTTTATATAATAATTTTAGAAATTATTACTACAAAAAATATTATTATACTAAAAGTTTAATTTAATAGTTTTCGATATTAATAGTATCGATTTTTCAAAATTTTACATTCACTTTGTAACTATATAAGTAGCAATTTGTTAGCTAATAAGAATGATTTAAATTTACTATTGTAGCAATTTTGGGTCATAAAAACAATCATGTCAGTACCAAAAAGTAGTATTTTTAAGATGAAATGATAGCATTTTTTAGATTAAAAAACAATGATTTTTATATCTAAAAGTAATGTTTATAGAATTTAAAGTAGCAATTTTGAGATATAAAAATAGTGATTTTAAGTCATAAAAACAATAATTTTAAGACTTAAATGTAGTAATTTGTAGAACTAAATGTAACTTTTTAAAACCTAATGGTGGTGATTTTTAATAATAAGTACATCAATTTCAAATTATTTATATTAATTTTCTACTTCACCTACTTACAATTGACATAAAATTTTGAAATAATAACTATTTTGTCTATTCACTAATCATCCAAATAAAAACAAAAAAGTTTAAAAGTATTAAATCTATAAAAATAGTATCATTATGTGCATATATTTAATATAATCTATAAGATAGTCAACTAATCAAATAAGAAGTTTGGACCATAACATATCTACTCAATAAGCATTATTATCATCAACATTGTCATTATTGTACAAAAAAAAAAATTGAGTAAGTATCTTAAATATGTGTATTGATTGAAATTAAAGATATGAATTCTTACAATTAAAGATATAGTCTACCAATTAAAATTAAGTAAGAAGGTTTCATAAATTAAGTAAACAAATAGCATATATTTATGGGCATACTTAATTCAATGGACTATGGGCACCCACTAAAAATTAATGATTCTTTGGTTAGTTATACAAATATGAAGTACTAAAAAGTCTCTGGGTGAACCAATAACTAGAAAAAATATAGCTAGCATGTTGGCATTGTTGTTCAAACCAGAGTTAATTGTTGTAAGCCTAAGAGAATCGTAATGAAGATTTCTAATGTCATTACATATTTTTGAACTTCTAACATTTTTGCCCTTCAAGTTCTAATTTCTTTTGCACTTCATTTTCCATATTTGGTTAAATTGATTGAATAAGATCTATAGGCACTTTTATAATATCCTTAAAAACATGTTTTCCTTTTAGGGAAGTTGGGTTTGCACCTCTCCTATGAAGTTGTACTTACCCAAAATGCTCTTGCCTTATAACTGCAACAAAAAATCAATTGTTTAATTACTGACTCTTTCACTTTTTTATTGAATCTCCTTCATTTCAGTCTAAACACAACAATAACATGTATTCTAAGATTATCAAAGTATAAAAATTGATTTTGTACTAAAAAACCCTAATACTTACAATTTTTTTACTTGTAGTCTCAGTAGATAGTGTGTACACTTTATTATTTTATTTTATTTTTTTATGGGTAATGTTGGACATATCTATTTAAGAAGGTAGCTCTTTATCAAGATTTGCATTTTCTTATGAATAATTGAAAAATGACAATAATCACATAAACAAATCAAACAAATTAACTAAAATCAATTATACAAAAGACACAGGATTGTAAATTGTAAAATTTGAAATTTTCTAGCAAATAAAATTTAGGAAAATTAAATAAATTATTTATAATAACATGTTTATTTTTACCATTTATTCTAAAAAATGTGTGCAAAACTCATTTGACCTATTGTATGTATGTTCATTTACTTTTACAAATTTGTTATGTTGGTTCTTGTCATTACCTATATATACATATGCAAATGAATTCAATTAAAATTATTTCTTGTATAAAAAAGGATACATGATGTTGTCTCTGATTATTCTAGACCCTAATTCATTGCTTATATCCTTTCACACATAACCACGATGTCATGTTGTAATTAATGAAAACAATTAGTCATGTGTTATGACTAATGCTTATGGTTTTGAAAGAATTGAACTCATCACTGGTTAAACTTAATCTCATATTTTAAGGATCTTTTGCAAATTCAAGATGTAATAAATCAAAATTTTTCTAAACTTCACCATCAGTAAGATGCCTAATATTATTATCTTTAAGTTAATGCTTAGCTATTAGCAAGATAATGCCCAACATAACAATTTGCAAAATATCTCACGAGCAATAATAGCCTTAATCAAGGAATTGCCAAGATGTAAATCCAAAATTACCAAAACATCACTTGAAACATTGGAAACTAAAAATTTGAGACACATATGGCCATTCACACACACACACATACATAAAGTAACGACATGTTATATATGATTTTTACCATTTCCAGCAACATCAATCTTCTTTTTGTCAAACCATTACTCATAAAAATTTAAAATTTTAAAATGAAATCAAATTTCAAGAGGAAAATTAATCATTTTTATTTTCTAATTACACAATTACGTACAAGTAGTAACACAAAATAAAATAAAATGCAATAATTAAGAAAATCAAAAAGAAAAAATAAAAAGAGTTCAAAAATTTCTAACTTACTATATGTTGTCATGATACTTAAGAGTGTAGGGCTTACTCTCAAGGGAATGATTGAAGTGGCTATAAACTTTATACTTGCCTTTGCTTCTTTGGCCAATAAGGGTTAGCTTGAAGAGTGCGCGAATGTCATTGTTGTCGCTAGTAAGGATGATAAAGATGGAGACAAATGATAAGTTATCCTTTGGGTTCTTACCATTAGGGTAATAGTAAATGACCTACTGGTAATCACTGATGGTGAAGTTCTTTTTGACAATGTACTTATTAATGTCAATTCCTTTCACCACATATCCCTAAATTCTTAAAGTAATTTAAAGTTCTCATTAGTAATGACATATCAAAGAGTTAATAGTTTCAAATCATGGTTGAATGAAAAATTGAAAGCATTTCAAATTGAGTAGAGACTAGAGAAGTTTTAGATCGTGGCAAGCATTTCAATTTGACTAGAGAGGAGCAAATCAAGAAATCATTTTAGGATATGAGAGTCAATTAAAAAGGGACTAAACTATGTAGTTTGGTACTTTTAAAAACCACTACATTATCCTTTTAAAACAACCGTTAAGTTTTAATTCACTAACTATTGTTAAAACCTTTCAAAATTACTGCATTTTAAAGCATAAGATAGTGGTTTAGTACCATTACAAATCAAAATATCATTTTAGGATATGAGGGTCACTTGAGAAGAGATTAAATGATGTAGTTTGGTTGTTTTTAAAACTTATGCATTATCTTTTTAAAATCTTCGCTAAATCTTTACTCATCAATTGCTATTAAAACCTTTCAATATTATTGTATTTCAATACATAAGGCAGTGGTTTGATATCATTACATTAAAACTCCGCCTCAAATTTGCATTAGGTTTAACTACTAATTAAATCATTCAAAATCATTGTGTAAAAATACAAATAACATCAATTTTGTTTTGTTACCTTAAAATCACTAGTTAAAAGAAGTATGTATTGGAAACTGTCATTATAAATTATTACCTTTGAAATATACCGAATCAATTTTTTACTATTATTGAGAAATCATCACATAAAACTTACTATTACTACATATTATAAAAATAAATTTATACAATAGTTTTAACTACTACCTTATGTTATGTTAATAATGAATTTAAATTACCATAAAGTAAGTATTATTATAAGTGTTTTATGATATAGTGAATTCATGTCTAATATAAGAGACTTGATGCAATCCCACATAATTCAAAATCTAAATTTTTTTAAAACTTTTCAAATTATATTGGTTAAATTAATTATTTTCAATTGTTAAAAAATTAATTATTACAATAATAAAATTACTAACAATTATGACCAATTATTATTTTTATTTTTAATATTCAATTTTATAAGATATTAAATTAAAAATAATATAAAAAACTTTCTCTTTTTCTTTGATAATATTATAAACTCTTTTTTTCTTCTTCTTAAAAAATTGTTAGATTTAATAAATTTATACTATTTTTGTTATCTCATTTATAGGATGTACTTTATAAACAAATATGTCATATTTCGAAAAAATAATTATCATAACTTATTATGCTATAATAATTTATTTATAAGAATGACAATATTTTTGCACACTTTAAATTTATATCCCTTTACTCATTTATTTTATTATATTTATAATTTATTTATATATTCTTTCTAATACATATACCTCACCCTAATTCGGTTCAAATCAATGATTTTAGTTTGAGTATGGTTAAAGTTTCGGTTCTGATTTTCATTCACTTTATTTGGTTCGGTTGGATTACCTTTTATCAAAAAAGAAAAGAAAATAGACATCAAAGATCTTTTTTTTTTTTGTTCCTTCTATGGAGCCGGCAATTGCTTGTTTCAGTTCTTGTAGACCCAGTTCTTCTATCAGTTTAATTCCCTAAAAATCCCAAATCTTAACCGGACCAGAATTGAGGCCGGTTCTGATTCAACCCCTATCTAGCACGAAATGACACAGGGCAATTGGCGGCTACTGCATTTCAACCTTTAAGCATCGCAGTCTCCAAGTTTAACACGACGTTGAATATATAATAGAGGGAGGACAAATTTAAGACGTGTTATTTTTCTTTCACTAGGGACAGAAGGTCCTATTGAATAATTCTCGATGAATGTATAGCGTGCAAAACGATCGTACCAAGTAGTTTGTCCTTAAGCATGCAGAAACAAGGTGCGTGATTGTTGTCAATAATGTACGATTGGTTTCTGTCCACAAATTGGTTTTCCTCTATTACTGTTTTCTGATATTCTTCTAGTGTTTAATCACATACTGCAAATTGATATCGCCCATAATTTCTTATATAAGATACGTACTAGTTAGCCCACTCTCACTCACACAAGCTCGCATAAGCAGTAAGCACAAGCCATGTCTTCTCTTCTTTATCCTTCTCAGCAACCATGTACCAAGACCGCACTAGAAGTGGAAACCATTCATCCAAAGCCCAGCAATGGAAGAGGGGAAGGCCATCAATTCAGTCCTGAGGATGTTTACTTGACTTGGGAGGACTTGTGGGTGACAGTTTCCAGGGGAAAGAAAGGCAGCAAGGCCATCCTTCAAGGCCTCACTGGTTATGCCCTGCCGGGGGAGGTCTTGGCTATAATGGGTCCTTCAGGTTCCGGCAAGTCCACGCTTCTTGATGCATTAGCAGGTAAAAAGAAAAGGGTCAATTGCTAATATTAAACATGGTTGAGTTTTGCACACTTGTATTAAAGTTTTCTATTTTACATTTACATTTTAAACTATCTAATTAATAAGCGTTAAATAAAAAATTAATTATATGTCAGATTAATTAAATAAGTACAAATTCTTTTATATTTTAATTTTTTATTTTTAGGGAAAGAGTATGGACCACAAGCTTAGGACTAAGATATCATGTATGAACCATAAGATATCATGTGACAAAACAGAACTTTCCAATTGTTTTGTTTTTCTGTCGAATTTTGTGGTTTAATTTAATCTTGCAGTCCATTCGAAAAGTCCTCGCTATATGCCAGGACAAGGGAAAAACCAAGAAGGGGGTGGGGAAATTCTCCTCCCTAGGAAGAAAAACGTTGCTATCATTTTGTGTCTAAATCACTGTGGCCTCTGGTTTGTGCCAAATATCACTTCCGGATGTTCTATTACGTGGAAAAATCCCTGATTTCACGTGGTAGAAAACTTTTTAACATGGTATAAATCAAATCAATTGAAATAACTACAAACAATTGTTTGGTTAGTGATGAATACAATTCAAATTTTCATAATAAATAAGATTTGAATTTATCATTAGACCACACTACTAGTAGTAAAATAATATTAGGGGATCTCCTCTCTATGTAAGTCTATCTAAGAGACAGAACCTCTTTGCTTCATTAACAATGTTCTGAGGAAACTTGTAACTTGAATGTTGTCGCAGGGAGATTGGGTTTAAACACAAGGCAAAGAGGAGATATTCTAATTAATGGTCAAAGGCAAGCACTGGCTTATGGCACATCGGTAAGCAGAAAAAACATGAAACAAGGACAAGTAATGTTCATTAATCAGTCCTTTGAGCCGCAAGCAGGTATCAGAAAATGGTCATTACGAGGTTGCACTTGTCCCATTATGCTTCAGGAACCTGCCAATTTTGCAAGCTTTCTTCCAATAGCTTATGACCCACAATCTATAAAGGAACTTATCCATAGGCGGGAATCCTCTTGAACCATATTATCTAAATTGGTTCACCATATATCTCATATCATGCCAGAACATAGGATTACGCCGACCAAGGATCAAACCTTTAAAGCAGACACCAGAAAGGGGGATAACGAATGGTACATATAAAGTAGAACTTTGGAACGGTTAATTGTAAATTTGTTCTAAACGCGTTTCCTATCTTCTGAACTCAGGCCTATGTAACCCAAGATGACACCTTAATTGCCACCTTAACTGTTGGGGAAGCCGTTTACTACTCAGCTCAACTTCAGTTACCAGAATCAATCTCCAAGTCAGAGAAGAAGGAGAGAGCGGAGATGATAATAAGAGAAATGGGCTTGCAGGATGCCGTGAACACAAGAGTAGGAGGGTGGGGAGCTAAAGGTCTTAGCGGAGGCCAAAAACGGAGATTGAGCATTTGCATTGAGATTCTCACCCGCCCAAAACTTATCTTCCTGGATGAACCCACAAGTGGCCTTGACAGCGCAGCATCATATTATGTCATGAGCAGAATCACACAGCTGGATCAGAAAGATGGAATTAGAAGAACTATCATTGCGTCCATTCATCAGCCTAGCAGTGAAGTCTTTCAGCTTTTCAACACTCTTTGCCTCCTTTCTTCGGGTAAAACAGTGTATTTTGGCCCCGCTTCTGCTGCCAATGAGGTGCATACTAACTTCACAATTTGCGGACTCGATTGATCAAAACTCATTAACATGTAGAGTTCATGTAACAGACTAATTCCTCTTGCTTTCTTTTGTTTGATGCAGTTTTTTGCTTTCAATGGTTGTCCGTGCCCGCTTCTGCAAAACCCGTCTGATCACTTCCTGAAAACCATCAACATGGATTTTGAAAAGGTTGAGTCTTTTAGTCCTATAGAAATACTTTGTATGCTCTTGTATAATTTTCGTTACGGTGTTGTAAATATATCTAGATCTGATTGTTTTCTTTACAATATTGCATCAGGACCTTGGACAAGGTTTAACTAATGCCATGACCACAGAGGAAGTAATTGCTACGCTTGTGAGGTCGTTCAAATCATCTGGCTCTTATCAACAAGTTCAAGCACAAGTAGCTGAAATACTCAAATTGGTGGGAAATGATAAACTATCAAGTTATACTTAATTTACAATATGGATTACAGACCGAAATGAGATCAATTACCATGGTTGTAGGATTGTGGAGCTGGAGCAGCGGAGAAGGAAAGACCCCGAGCTAGCTTCCTCACTCAGTCTCTTGTCCTTACAAGCAGGTCTTTCATAAACATGCATCGAGATAAAGGTTACTATTGGTTGCGTCTTGCCATCTACATAGCAGTAGCTATAGGCCTTGCCACTGTGTTTTATGACAAAGGGTTCGATCAAAATGCAATCGAGGTAAGCAAGAGCATATATAATTAATAAACTTTTGTCGGATGAAACTGGAATGTTAGAAATGAAATCTGATATTTTCACATCAATGTTACGCGAGGATACAGACTGTTAACTAATCCTAAATGATTACATCATGCCAGGCTAGAAGTTCGCTGCTTATGTTTGTTTCCACTTTCTTAACATTCATGACCATTGGCGGATTCCCTTGTTTTGTGGAAGATATGAAGGTATGCCAGTTATATATAACCATTTTGCACAAGAAGAATGCTTCAAATTGCGCACGCTTTTTAAGTGTTGCTTAGCTGATGCGAAACGAGTTTTGCCACTCTAAATCCAGGTATTCCAGCGAGAAAGATTAAACGGGCACTATGGTGTCACTGCTTTTGCCATTGGCAACACATTTTCTGCCATGCCATACTTGTTAATGATATCTTTGATTCCCGGGGCTCTGGCATATTTCTTTTCGGGGCTGCAGAAGGAATGGGAACACTTTCTCTACTTTGTTCTCGTCTTGTTTGCTTGCATGATGTTGATTGAGAGCTTGATGATGACCATAGCGAGTATCGTCCCCAATTTCCTGATGGGTATAATCACAGGAGCTGGAATTCAAGGCCTCTTGATTTTAGGTGGGGGCTTTTTTAGGTTGCCAAATGACCTTCCCACTGTATTCTGGAAATACCCCATGTATTACATTGCCTTCCACAAGTATGCATACCAAGGACTATTCAAGAATGAGTTTGAAAGGCAGACATTTCCGGGCAATCTGACTGGTGATCAGGTTTTGAGGGAAAAATTTCAAATGGAAATGGGTTACTCCAAGTGGGTTGATCTGGCCATATTGTTGGGAATGGTGATTGTGTATAGACTTCTCTTCTTGGGTATTATCAAGGCTAGGGAGAATGTTAAGCCCACGATCATAGCTCCCACATCAGCGCCTCACGAGCAAACAACACAAATCATGGAGAACCCCAACGAAACACCCTCAAATGTGGAGATTGTGTAGAATCTACAATAAAAAGTAGCTTTCTTTCTTTCTGTTTTGGGGAAGTTGGGGTTTGAACCGAGTAGCTTTCTTAGCCCATCAGTACAGCAGGCTGCTAACGCTGGTGCATCCAGCCACTTTTTCTTTTGCCCAAAGGAGATGAATGGCTTGGGTTATCTATCCATATCACAAGACGTTGAAGTGATGAATGTAGCTGTATCTAGATGAAAATGAATCTAATATGCTAATTATCAATCCACAATATATGGATACTGTACTACTGTTACTGGTCATAATTTCCAACCGCGAATGTCAGGGCCATAACAAAAATTTTCTTTTCGGTTGAACGAAAAACTTTAACATGCAAATGGCGGAAGAACGCGTCACTTTCACATAGAGATGCGTATGAAATCAGGAGTACAAAAAAAATAGAGTTTGCTTTAAAAAAAATGAAGATTATATATATATATATAGTTTTCTCGCATCTTGGTTTGGAATGGCATGATCTATATACAGATGAAAATTGTATAAATATGCATGAAAATCTATTAAATCTGACCTGTTAGGTATGGTAGGTGGCAACACTTAAAAAATGAGGAAAGTTCAACCATTTCGTCGGAACAAGTTTTAACATGAGCAAAACTGAAGTGCTACAACGAATGGTTTGCACTTATGGAAATCAACTTACCAAATCATAAACACAGGGGGATTTGTAAACTTGGCAGTTTGAGATTAATCTCTTGATATTAAAAATTTTTTTTAAAAAAATAATAATAAAAAAAGGACCGAGTTGGCTATGTCACCAGACTAACAGTTGATAGTCTAGCACACAATTTTTTTTTTTTTTTTTTTTTTAAGGTAGGTATATCGAACAATACAAAATTTCACTCTACACTTTACTTTATTACTTTATAGATCCACTTGGTAGAAGAAAATTAAAATAAAAGGAGATTTACCGCGCCCATCGTTTTTTATTTTATTTTTATTGTGTAAAATAAAAAAAAAAAAGGCCGAAGGGAGCTTTGGATAAAAGCGCAATACACAGACACGAGGGTCACCAGTCTAAAATCAGTGCCGCCCTTATTTCAGTTCGCGCACACTCTCTCTCGCGCGCGCGCGCGCGCACACACGCACACACACAAGCACAGAGAATGGACGGAGCCGATGTCGACATGGCTGGTACAGAGAGCAATGAAGCTGTAGTGGTTCTCTCTCCCACAAATGGATGTTTACTTTAATTTGATTAATTTTTGCGCTTTTTTTTTTGCCTTTTTTGGTAAATTGAGTTCATCCCGAAACCCTACCCTAAATGGGTTTTGGATTGAAAGATAATCAGAAACCCGCCCTAATGTTGGGGCATTCTTTTGTTTTTCTATAAATTTAAAATTGCAGGAGCTCGACGATATGAAGAAGCGGTTAAAGGAGATGGAAGACGAAGCAACTGCTCTCCGTGAGATGCAGGCCAAGGTCGAGAAAGAGATGGGTGCCTTACAAGGTATTTATTTAGCTCTCACTCTCCTTCTATGTATTAAATGTTAAGGCGTTGGGGAGTTTGCTGATCAGTTGTTCTTTGTCAGTATAGACTGAATTATGGAGCTAGGCCTCATGTTTTACCTTTTCGCCTTCTCATCAGATGTGGGTTTTCTTGGTTTTAGATTATTTACCTTTTCGCCTCTTTTTTTTATTTTTTTTTAAATTTCAGTTAAATGCCCTTTTCTGGGTTTTACTTAGCAATTGGAATCAGCTGAGTTTGGACATGTAGTTGTTTGAAATTTGTTTGATCGGTCTGGGCTTTGTTGGCTTCAGTATATATGTAAGTTCTAGATTATTGGGATGCTTTCTGTTGCAACATTTGCTTGGTTCACTGGGCCTTATGAACTTACAAATGCTGCGAGGAAAGATGGATCGATATGTGATGTTGTTTTATGTGGTTCTGGAAAAATCAACAACTGATCTCGAAAAGCAGGTTTTGCTGGAGTATGAGATGTCAGCTGTGGCTTCAATGAAGACATTGCCTGCTTGATTTTGTGTAAGATTTGTTGAATGGTTATGGCAATTAGGAGAATTCAAACTGTTGTGACAATTTGGATGAAAAGTTTGATGTTTGTTATTCAATTATTTAAGGTTTATCTTCTCCATTGAGTTCAGAATGCAACAACAACAACAACAGAGCCTTAATGCCGAATAAAATTACACCTAGAATTGTGGGCCAAAGAGATTCTGTAACAGACTAACAGCTGGTTTACTTGCTTTTACAGCAGCTAATGTAGTGACTCCACCAAAGATGTGACAAAGGATGCTCTACATTAATAAATTGGCCTTCACACATAAGATTAACTGAGACATTTCAACTTTACCCCACAATGCCACTTTGCTTTACTAATGTTGACTTTAAGTTGATAATATTGGTTGAAGTGACGACATGACAACTTTGACTGTTAACAATTCCTGTTTGATTGACAGTCACTTCTGTGTATGCTGCTGCCCTTAATCCTTCCTCATGTTTGATTTTATGTGAAATTAGATCCTGCTGCCGCTTCTGCTTCTCAAGCAAGTAGAGAGGAAGTAGATTCCCGATCCGTTTTTGTTGGCAATGTGAGGCTATTTCTTTTCCTTGTTAATTTTCCTAGACTGCATTCATGAAAAATATTTTGGGAGTCAAATACTTGAAATGTGAATTATGGATTGAACTAACTGTTGAGGGAAAATAGAAAATGGAATTTTTGTTTTCTAAGTTTAATATTTTAGCCATCAGTCTTGCTTATAGATTTTCATGTGGCTGCTTAATTGTATGTTTCTTTTCAAGAAGATTGATGCATTTACATGCTTTCTGTATTAGTGCCCTTAGCAAGGCATGTCTCATCCATGTAAAATGACAGATTAAATTCATTAGTTGACCTTATTGAATTAAAACTTCTCTGAACCAATGCTACTTAATACCCTTTTTGCGACTGCACAAGCACATAGCATGTTTCAGTGTTTGTTTTTCTGGCTATATGCCGATCACTTTTCAGTTTCTCTAAAGTTCCAACTAATATTATAAGTCCAAAGGTGAACTTGATCTATATGAATGTGCATCTCCTATTGGAACTGGAAGGTGCTTAAGGGCAGGAAATTGTGTGAAATCCTCAACACTCCTCTTTGATTTCATTTTTATTAATAATTTGTCCAATAATACTTTGAAGAAATATGTCAATTAATAATGTTGTCAACATAGTGCTGGTTATACATCACATGCTTTTTGAAAATTTCTTCTGTTACATGAGTGGTAGAAAAGGAGCTTCCTATGATTTGTAGGAATGCACCCTAATTGCAAAATTGGAATATAATACAAAAAAAAAGAGAAAGTTTTGATATGCATACATTTGTATGGTGACCCTATTTAGCTATCCGCTGGATGTTCGTGAATCATCAATCACTATTTCTGCTGGACTACTTATTTCAATTTATACATATTTCTGGGAAATGCTTGGATTTTCGTATTTATGTAGTTGATGGCCTATGCGGCTGTGCCATATATGTTCTGTAATGGCTGGTGAACTGTGGGGCACCATTGATCTTCAACATCTTCCTCTCTTGTTTGATTTCCTTGGAGGCTGAAGTAATTGACATCATTTTAAAGGTTGTAGTAAAGTACAAGGGGCAGGATGCTTTTCTGACTGTCATTAGCTGTGTATTTGATTCATTAAATGGCCTGTCTCCTTATTTTTAACTTTAAAGTAAACTATTTAGCCCTTAACTTGCAGGTAGACTACTCATGCACACCTGAGGAAGTGCAGCAGCATTTCCAGTCATGTGGGACGGTAAATAGGGTGACAATTCGTACAGACAAGTATGGCCAACCAAAGGGTTATGCCTATGTGGAGTTCCTTGAGCCAGAAGCTGTTCAGGAGGCACTCAATCTGAATGAATCTGAGTTGCATGGGCGCCAATTGAAGGCAAAGATCTGTTTTCTTTATTTCTTTTGGGTGATTTTACAACCAATATTCTGTTCTCTCTCTCTCTCTCTCTCTCTCTCTCACACACACACACACACAATCTTTACATTCAATTCTGTTTTTTTTTTTTCCAAGCATTTTCTTCTTGCAGGTAACCGCTAAGCGAACCAATATACCTGGCATGAAGCAGTTTCGTCCCCGTAGACCTAACCCATATATGGGGTTTCCACCTAGGGGCGCATACATGACCCCGTATTTCTATGCTCCTTATGGCTATGGGTATGGTTCTTAACCAATTGCCACCTACTTTTATTTATAAATGAATTCATAGATCCAAGTAAGTTCTTGCCTTTCATTCTCCTCGTTTTTTGAGAAGCAATGTGGACCTTTAGCCTCTTCTCTGTGCTGCAGTAAAGTTCCAAGGTACAGAATGCCTATGCGATACAGCCCCTACGGCTGAAGGCTATTTTGCTCGAGACCGAAATTCTGGCTGATAGGTCCATCTAGAGGAAATTTTAGCTTCTCTTTCATTGTGGATTGTGACATTTTGGAGAGAAATGGATTTTTTTTTTTAATTTTTGTCACCTGGATGGTGTCGCAAAATGCGATAATTTAACTAAAGAACGTGACTATGGTGCCTGCATCCACAATTTTATTCTTGCTTACTCTTGCCTCTTACAGCATTATCTGGCTGCATTATTGTGGCTTCTTTTGGTTGCATGAACTAGCGTTTCTTCCTCAGGCTCCATATGAACAATGGCAGTCTTTGGACTTGGCAGAATGCTGGATGTAAGTATAGAAACGTTCTGCCTCTTAACCCTGGCAGCTTCGAGCAATGTGATTCGCTTACCAAGCAACTTTAAGGGGGCCTAAGCAACTAGAGCGCTGGTTCAGATTGTTTGGTAATGCGAATTCTTCCGATTATAACGGAGGAAATTGGGTGAGGGTTAGAATAAACAAAAAAGATTCGCAAGGGTTTCCCTTTTACCTATTGGCCATCAAATAACACTTGTATTAGAAGATATTAGAGTTTCAGCACTTGCCAAGGTGAATTTTTTTATTTGGTAAACAAGGTATATCCGCTGCGAAATTAGATAATGGTGGAGGGAATGAAAGTGGGGAGATCATCAATGGCCCCCCGAATCCGAAGTCAAGATGCTCATTGCAAACAAAATAGTAGTTACTTGAGAACAATATATCAAGGAATTCATAGGAGAACAAATCTTGGATCATCCAAGTATTTTTGAGTTGATCAGTTTTCCAGGCATTGTTGAAAAGGGCATGTTAAATTTCAACTGAAGATTTGCCTAGGACTCGTCCCTAGTGGTTTTAGTACAACGTACAAGGAATTCCAGACCCTGTATACCTTGTGTACGCATAATCCTTAAATTATAGAATGGTTTTCGTAATGTACGTCACTTCTAGTACCTCAAACTCTATGTCTCCACAAGGACTCTCGCCACCCCCATCCTGCCACTCCAAGTGCACTCAAATGCTATAACCACCGCTGCCGCCTCCTCCTCATGGCTAACCACAGCCACTGCCGTACCATTTCCTTCGATACCTTCAACATTAAAAGACGGGTCATTATATTAGAATAATGACATCATAGTTTATTGGCTCACACATAGGGCTTTGCTGAAAACAGGTCAAGAAGAATTCCTTAAGCATGTAGAGACACCTTAAACACTCCTATCATAATTGTATGCCAATAGTAATCTTTTTGCGTTTTGTTTTTCTGATGTGAATCAGTTTGATCTTTATCCCTCGAAAATGATGAGCTGGTCCCCTACCAAAAGGGAAACATAACGACAGATGCATCCCATCATTTCCCTATTGCAATAATGTTTCCCTGCCCCTAGCATCACTCGTAGCCCCCACTCTTTTGTAAATGAACAAACAAAGCCTTAAGGCTGCCGGCTCTCCTCGTTGTAATACGTTTTTCATCTTCTAATTTTGTGGGAGTCTCAAAAGAAGAAAAAGCAAATCCCCCTTTACAATATAATTTTAACATACAATTATCCTTCCCCCGTGATTATTTTTCTCCCTATTCTGGTTTATTCAAAACTCCTTAGGAGAATCTACAAGCATGCAAAACGACCAAAACCCCTTCTAGTGTCTTCTACGAAAGAAAAATTATAAACTCATTCTATATCCAGCCACACTTATTTTTCGAATGTACAAAAAAAAGAAAACCTAGCTACCGCAGCCCTATTATTTCAGCTACGTGACATGGAGAAAGCAGGTCAGAAAAAACCAGGTTTAATGGCCGAAAATAGGTCAAAAATGGTTAAACCAATCCGATCAGTGTAGATTGATTTGGCAAAACTGGCGTGGTAGTCAATAAAAGCTGACCTGGGTAGATCTAGGAATCAAACAAAGTAGATGTGGCAGCGAACGAAAGTTCACATTATACTGATGTGGCAGTCAATGGGAGCTGACTTGGCGATGATATAACAATCGATAAATAGACGTGGCATCATTTTCTTAATAAATACTTTCGACAATATGTGGCGCATGTAGAACCAGAGGTGGGCGCGGGTCTGAAGGTTGAAAATTCGGGCAGTGCAGGACGTCGCATGGATTGTCAGAAAGAGGTCGACGACGTTTGATACATTAGCTCTCATGGAAGGGCTTCCATAGCTTGTTTGAACAGAAACCAAAGGAAACAAGACGAACTAGAAGAAGAAATTGCCAACCAAAGAAAAGAAAGATTTCAGACCCTTAAAAACGAAATGAAAAGTTTTAGATGAATTTAAAAATGGTGAACTTAGTTTATTTTTATATTGAATTTCTATTATTTCATATTATATTGACATTTTGTATGTAATATAAAATATTTTATATATAATATAAAAATTAATTTTGTTCACTTGAATCTATTACTTTTTAAGTCTATCCCAAATAAAAATCAGGTGAAAGAAATAAAGACTTGATAAGATAGTGGTCAAATGATAATAATTGAAAGAAATAATTCTCTTTCTAATTTGATAGCATGATAAAAGTTAAAAAGAGAGAATGAAAAAATAAGAAAAATGACACGTTTTGATTTGGCTTTGTCAAGAAGGAGATAAATGGAACGACTTCAATTGATCTTTCTTATTATGTATATTGTTTTAATGAAGCCCATAAGTTGGTATTTTATGGGTATTTCAATATATAATAGATGTCAGTTAACTGAGAAAAAAACGAATAAAAGAAAGTTTCAACTAGCAAATTTAAGTTCACTAATAAGATAGAGTGATGTGACATGTAGAAATAAACTCTGCATGAACAGCTACACATTTAGAGTATTTTGTGAAATGCTAAGAGATATTGGAAGTTTAAGAGTGACTAGAAACATGGTTTTAGAGGAATTTATAGCAATGTTTTTATACGCATTATCTTATCATAAGAAAAAAAAGATCAACCTGAAATTTTTATGCTAAGAGAAGGCAAACAATAAGTGGGCAGTTCAAGCTTTGTCTAAAAGTTGTCTCAAAACTGTATTATCAATTGCTCAAAAAGCCTAAATCAATAGCAGATGATCGTACAAATGAGATATAAAAATATTCTTAAGGTGCAGACTTTTGTTAGCATGCATGCAGCTTCTGAAGATAGCCTAAAATATCGAACAAGAAAAAGAAAGTTTGCTATAAATGTGTTAAGTGTTTGTTTTCCAGACTTGCAATTTATATATTTTTTACCTGGACGAGAGGGGTTAGCACATAATAGTGGTGTCTTTCAAGCTGCTATTTGTAGACACGATAATCTTAAAGTTCCACAAGATAACTTGGAAGTAATTGTAATGAAAAATTTTTTCAACTTCAATTTATGGATACACTGTATTAAAATTAACGTGTCTTAATCTGCTGAGGTTGCTATAATTTGGTTGATGTTGGATATACCAACGGTGAGAGATTTCTTACTCCATATAGAGGAAAATGCAATTATCTCAATGCATGGAGAGGAGATAGGCGTACTTGACATTTTATTTAATTTTATGTAGTTCTACATTATTATCTTTTATATGTTATTTCTTTTGTGTGTTTCTACTTTTTTTCTTTTTTGTAATGATAATGGCTATGCTTTTGTGAATTTAATAATTTTGGTGTTAATTTTATTTGTTGTAAGCTCCTACTTTTCATTTAGATATACAATATTAGTTTTTTTATGAATATTATTGTTCCTAACATTTTGTCATATTTGTTAGGATGAATAGTCGTAGAGGTAACAACAAGAGATTGTAATGATGATGATAGCTATGCTTGGGGGCCATGTTTTTTGTGATTGCCTCGCTGGTACTTACTCTGTATATGATGTGTTTCTGGATGCCATGGGATGATTCTCACTTGGAGTAGTTTTTTGGTATAGTGACATGCTCATATGGTACACGGTAGGAATTTTTTGAGTTAGCAGGTGAGAACAGACCCTTAAAATTAGTTGACTGGACTTATTTGCTGTTGCTGTAACCTTTTAAAATTATTTCGAATAAATGAAACACTCGTGATGTTCAAAAAAAAAATAAAATCTATGAGTATTATTGTTTCTTACATTTTGTGACATTTATTAAGATAGATTCTGTAAAAAGTGGTCAAGTTAACAGTGGTAGAGATAACAACAAAGACAATAAAGTGCTGAAGAAGATCATATCTTTGATATAACATCAGCAAGAAGTAGCGGCAGATGGTAAATAGAAAAGTAAAAGTGGCTACAAAAATGGATACTTACTTCGGCTGGTGGAATTGATGCCCGAGAAACCACCTATGTTTGGATTGAAGGTCATCCCACATACTGATTCTAGGTTAGAAAAAACAAAAAAAAAACTTTAAAATCAAAGTATCATACAATTGTCAAAGATCTTTACGCTGAATACTAAAAGATAATTGTGTTCATCTGTACATGTAAAGCTTGAATAAAGTTTTTAATTAACTTTTGTATGATTAATGATTTCTTAATTTTTTTAAAAATAATAGCAGAGTAACAAAGACGCTAGAGGATTATTCAATGCCCTACTTTTTCCTTATTATATGATGAGCTTGGCGCATTAATGAGAAAGGACAGAGCCACAAAGAAAGATACAGAGACTTTTAATGATGGCATAGAAAATATCAAAAAAGAGAAAGCAAAATGAATAGCGATTGATCTAAATAGTGATAATGAAGATGATGATGACGACCATTTAGTGACTCGGCCTACTTCAAATTGATCTGTTTCTAACAATTGAAAAAAAGGCAAAGGACACCAAAAGCTAAGTATCCGAAAGAAGCACAGGCTGCACAAGGGGTGAAATGCAGCAACTTGTTACGTGGACACTCTACTTACTTTGCTTGTCTTTTCTCGGAAGATTAACTAAGTGTTAGCACACAGTTTAAATCTAACTCCGCGACAAACTGCTTCATAAGTTGAAGCGCTAAAAGCTATTGACGTCACTAAATGGTTGGGAATGGACGATCAGTTGAGTTCTTTTCTTGCTAGTACACTGTCAGCAAAACCCCAGCAATTACATTTGGGTACCCAACAAAATTTTTGATAATAGTTAATCATGTATCACAGAAAACAAATTTGATCGCTGGATGTACTTAACCATTTGATGGGGCGATGATGTTTTTCTGAGCATTAGTTTGAATAAATAAATAAATAAATATATATATATACATAATATGTCTATGATATACTGAATCACACATTACATCTCCTTGTTGTGTGGTCCCTAGAGCTGTATTGCACCCTAAATTGCGCGTGATGTAACTTTTGACTATGTTTATAGTTACAGTGTGATGCTCGTGACTTGGGTGTATTGTTTATGTTCAGTGAATTGATAAGTGTAATTAATATGTATTCCTAACAAATATCTATTATTAACCTGTATTTTTTAATATCATCGATTTATAAACATGGGGCTTGTTTTTACCTTTTCCTTTTTGTATTACTTGATAGTTTAGTAATATCATGTTATGTTGGTTCACACATGGTAGGTCTTCGTTGAAAACAGACCGCCGGGAGTCGAGTTGCTGCAAGGTTCATCAGAGGAAACTTGGGAGAAACTTTACAAAATTCTTATTCCGAGCATATTCCTCTTGACAAATATTATATAGGAGCGTGGGACAGTCTCGTCTTATGTTTGGTTTCTAATCAGAATTTATCCTTGAAAATGATGAGCTGTACCCAACCATAGTGAAAAATAGTCAGAGATGTATCTCAATCGCTTCTGCCCCCCCCCCATCAGGACTCTCTTTATAACAAACGTGTCTTTGAGGTTGCTCCTCTTATTCTGATAATTATACAGTATCTTTTTCTTTAATTTTGCAGCAATCTCGAAAGGAGAAAAAGCCAATTCCACTTCCCATATGGCAACCCCTTTTTTTCTTTTTCACTATTTATTTTTTCTTCCTTTTTTTTTTCACATTGCATGAAAACAGAGGAGAAACGGAAAAAAGAAAAATGAAAAGAAAAATAGAAAAGTAGCAACCCACCCACCCATGACCCACACCCACCATATCATTCATATATTACAGGCCGAAGATTTTTTGCCAATGCCGTACAACCTGACAGGAAAACTGGACACGTGTCACAATCACAGAAGGGTCTCGCATGCACTCGTTTGCGGATCCCACATGGCAGGCAGCAGGTATTTGCGTCCGTTGACACCGTATGCATTGAAGCTAGCCCCTGTGGTCTTATCCACCAAGACCCTACCCGGATATCCCGGGTACGACCCGGATCCGAACATGCCGGTGCACGCTGAAACCGCCTCCAGAGGCGCCGTGGGCGGGCCCTGGAAATAACCATCATTAAACGGGTTGGTAACGGTGTTAGCGAAGAGGGTGGCCAAGTTGATGACCATGCCGTCGACCCCGACGTCTCCGTTGGGCGCCACCAGCGGCGGCGTTTGTGGGCCGTAAATGGGACGGTGAAAGGGCCACGCGCATTGGCCGGGGCACTGTATTTCGGAGTTACCAACCCAGATGTAGGTCCCACGGCTCCCCCCTCGCGTCGACGACCCGTGGGTTCCACACTTACTCATGCAGAACCCGTCGACGGCGACGTCGCTGGCGGTTAAAACGACGTTGATGGAGCCCACCGCTAAGTTGATTTTGGACGCCAGCGCCAGCAAATGGTTAGCCTTTAGAATTTTCCCAAGCGCGTATTGTTCGTGGAGAATTTGATGGCCCACCTTGAGGGTGCGTGGGCCGCCACGGTACTTCGAGGTGGTCTTCCACCAGGACGCGGCGGAGGGGGGCGGGGCCCTGACGGAGCCCAGAGAATTAACGAAGTCGACGATGATGGACCGCTGGACGGGACTGAACTTCCCGTACCAGATGAGATTGACGGCGATGTCGCCATTCAAGAGGGCGCCGTTGTGGTACTTCAGAACCAGGGGCTGCTCTTGGACTAAAGCGGCGAGCTTTCTGGTAGTAGAAATTGAAGGGCCGATGAAAGCGAAGAGGAGGAGGAGGAGGAGGACGAAGGGAGTGGCAAAGTGGTAAATAGAGGCCATGGCAGAGTTGCTTTTATGAGAAAAACCACGAAATTGATGGATATGCAGTGTAGGAAATGGCGAGGTTTATATATACATGGGGAGAAGGGGAGGAAGCGGAGACAGCCGGGGAGGGCATTGCTTTGTTTCGATCGTCATAGGGTTGCAACGTGGAAGGCTGCGATTGGGTTGTGAGTGTGAAGTAGAAGTCTTGCCAGGCTGTTATGTTCTGAGAGCTGACGTGGGGGGGTGTCCTAGTTTAGGTAAAAAGGATGCCGATGGGAGAGGGTTTTCCGTGCGGTTTGGCTTGTGGCGCTTCTGAGGCATGATTGGGTTAGGATATGGATTTAGGCGGATTCTCGCAGCTTGCGATTTGCAAGTGCTTTTAAAATCTGCTGGTTCGCGCAATGGCACAAGTGGGATGAAATTACCGTGGTGGTGGGGGGGGGGCGCCTCGGGGGGGCCACCGGCTGCGACTCCCGAGGTCTCGACCTCCGAGCGACTACCTAATGGACCCAGTAGCCTAGCCTAAAGCGACGTACAACAATTTCCAAGGGACCCTGCACTGAGCCCAAAGGATCATCTTTACCAGGCCTTAAAATACTTCGGATGAGATGATTTGAGACGTTAAAGATAGACTCCATTCCAATTTATCTAAAAAATATCTAACTCCGTTCGACCTAAAATAAAATGTAATTTGACATGGATACTTCAAATTTGAATTTGCCTGATTTAACCTAAAATATATGATTTTATTTCAATTTAATTTTTAAAAAAAAATTTAAAATTTTGTTATTTAATACTTTTTACATTTTACTTGTTATTTACTTATTAAATATATATTTGTTATTTTTATTATTAATTATAATTATATATATATATATATTAAAAGTATAAAATAATTATAATATTTTAATTTATGAATTTATATTTAAAAACGCCTAATTACCCTATTCATGCAACCAATTTGATAGTCTTTTTGCTAGGAAGTTTACCGAACTTGGAACAGAGGGATGACATCCTTCGACATCACGACTTCTCACATTGCACAAGAACATAACCTGATTTAAACTGCTTCCATGTATACTATTAATGATCCATTGAAACGTTTGGTAAGTAGAATGAGCGAGAACATCTCTAGATGGCCTTTTAATTTTTCTTTTGGCATGGGGGGAGGGGAGGGGAGTGGGGGGGGGGAATGGTCTTGAAACAACAGGAGTAAAGTTGCGGCTGTCCAAAATAGACGCTTGAAATTCTGCAAACAGTCTTTTCCGAATTCTGGTGCTGCTGCTGCTGCTGCTGCCAAACACAGCTGGCCAGACCGGGTCAGATGCCGACGGTTCGAGCTTTGCAGCACGTGATTCCCACTTGGCACGATTTACACATTTATCTCCTGGCTGTCTGTGCTGGCATGTGAATAAATGTGATTGTGCCCACTATACATACAGTAAAGATAACCCCCGAGTGTTGGCAGGAATGACATGTATATGAGTTTTTATGCGAACCATATTAATCACAATAAGGTAATTCCCTTGTCATAGCTTATTATGGTCTATTTTTAATGAAGAAGTGGGCTAGATGATTTAACTGTGCATAAACCACCTCAAAATGTTGCCTAATTGCAGCAGAATTTTAACACTTTCAGCACAATGAAAGGTGCAAACGCTGGCGTGAAATTTTCTTCTACTTCTTTTCAATTCAATTCAAAAGTTTCAAATTTGAATATGCTATGAATGACAAGGGAAGGCAACAAGAAAATACTTCAATGTCACGAGGTAGGAACAACCGTAAGAAAACTACTTTGTCTTTGTCTAGCACAAGTGGGCATTTTCCCAATCCCCCCAAACATCATTCAGCTCTATTTTCTAATACTAAAATGGGGGCTAACACGTTGTTTGGTTTGAGAGAAAAAGATAGGAAAGAAAATTTTAAGAAAGCAAGGGCTAAGAAAAGAATGATCAATGCTACATTGAAAAGAAAGTGATTAAAAAATGCCCAACAAAACTTGTCTCGCCAAATTGGTGGAAAAGTACGAGAAAATTATGAGTTTTCTTTTTTCAATTACAAAAATATATGAATAAATTGGTAATTTCATATATTTAAGTTTTCTTTATTAATACTTTCTTTCATTTTATTCAGACAACTCAAAAGAATATAATTTTCTTTCTTATAATTATTTCTCTACTTTCTTTCTCTTCAAGTTTTGCATGTTATCACCAATTAACGTGGAATTCTGTTTTGATGGTATTATAAGACAATAATTTTTCTTTTATCTCTATCTACTAACAGGTATTGCTAAAAATATAAAACCGGATACGCCAATTAAAAAAAAAAAAAAACAGCTGAAAAAAATTCGAGAAAGAAGGGTTTTGGATAAATTGGGAGCTACGACAACGAATATCGCAATACATTAACTCTAAAAAAATTAAGATGCAGACATTATGGGAGTAATATTAATTTTTTAAAAATTATAATTGATAATAATAATTTTATATCTGATATAATATTTAAAAAATTATAATTAAAAATAATAAATATAATTAATAAAATAAAAATATTTATTTTTTATTACTATATTATTTATTATATTTATTAAGATAAATCATTATGTATAATATTTTTAAAAATATCCGTGCCACATGGCTAGGAAGTCATTGTTTCAGGCGCACGTCGGCAGAAAAGGTCGGTCAAATTTGGACGATTCGTGACGGGCACTTCCGGGGATTAGACTAGAGAGGGCCGTGAGACTAACCAGCAGTGCCTTCCGCAGGGCCCACTGTGGACGTGCGCGTGTTCCGTAGTCAGAGAATACACCGGCGCCCCTGGCTTATCTTCCACTCCCGCCCCCGCACCCCCCCCCCAAAGTGCAGGAGCCATACGGCCCAATACCTGGTCAAAGGACACCGTACCATTCGGCTTTCTTGTCCCTCTCTCTCTCTCTCTCTCTCTCTCTGCTTCCCACCTTTTCTTAATTCCTTGCTTTTACCGGCCAATAAAAGTATAACTTTTCCTTTTTTTTTTAATCTTTTTAACAGCATCCCCAAAATAAACTTACTTTAATTGTTTCCATTCTATGAATACATTTTTAAGATAATATATGTCTATATTAAACATAATACCCGTACAAGACATCTCAAATGTATGTTTAATAAAAATTAAAAAAATTTAAACACATATATAAGATATTTATATTTTATCTGTATTAAATATTTTTAATTAATACATTAAATAAATATCAAATAAATATAAAACTAAATTTAACATTTTTTAAATTGATAGGCATAATAATTTTTTAATGAAATACTAATATATATATATAACAATGCCTAAAATTGATATACATAACAATTTTTCTTAAATATTGTTATATGTGTATATGTATATGTAATATTTTTAAATAATTAAAAAAATACTACTTACAATGTAAAAAAAACACAAAAAAATTTATAAATTATATTCTAAAAAATATTAAAAATATGTAAATTATATATATATATATATAGAATATTTAATATATATTTTACAGTCATATCTTAGATTTTAAATATATTTTGGTATTTGTAATGTATCATGTATATGTTTTTATATGTTTTTACGTATCATAGTGAACATCAACATCAAACATAAGTATACAATTTCTGGCCTGGGTCATCCTGGGAGACCTGGCTTTAAAATTGAATTTAGTGAACATTGTAGAAAAAAAGTTGAAAATTTCGGGTCAGGTCATCTTGCTGGGCCTACTTTTAAAGTTGAATTCTAGTTGTATAATTAAAGTTGGAGGTTCAGAGTTTTTATCTCTTTTATTTAAGAGATTTGCTTGTTAACTAATCAGGTAAGTGTAATTGGTTAGGTGCACAAGACTCTTGGACCAACTTGTGGGTTCTCAAACTCGAGCTCTCTTTAATTTTCACAAAATATATATTTCAATTTTGACGCACTAAAAAAATTTCATTTGTTAAAAAAAAAAGCAAAGAAGGGAACTTACTTGCATATGAGTTAGGTTAACCAGAAGAATTTTCTTCGTAGTTTGAATATTTTTGCATTTGTTCTCTTTTAGCGGATGAGGTGGTCACAAGAAGATTAAGAAACACACTATGCAAAAAGATGTAAATTTGCGGTTAACTACAAATAACAGATATCAAAGCAGAGCAGACAGCATAAAAGAACATAATAGATGGCGGACGATAGATGTAACTAAAAAAAAAAAAAAGTAATATGATAATTGGGATAAAAATAACTCAAAAGTCATTTTATAAAATATTAAGTAATAAAGTAAGATATATTTAAATGATTGCTTATAGTTAATAGGAGTCTATTATTTTCGTTCATGAAAAATTAAATGTTTTATTTCTCCATATATGAAAACTACATAAAATTTTCATTATACTTTAGAGCTATAAACCGTTTCTGTAAATTAGATGAATATTGAGACAATGATTTAAATTCGTACTTCATTTTTTTTACATTATTCGTCATTTCAGATACAAGGGCCGGCCTATTTGTTCTCCTCTCCCTCCATATCCAAATTTTCTCTTTTTTTTTTTTTCAGTGTTTTGAGATTGAAATATTATATTTTGTGAAAATATGAATAGATGATGAGAGTTCGCCATTCTAGAAAAAGGGTTTTTTTTTCCTTCGATCAACCATGTTAGAGGCAGCAAGAAATTTTCCATTTTTCTCAGTTTTCAGCACATACCATTGCAATGAAGCAAGAACATTAATTCGCCCATATATCTTGTGGGGAGTAGGGCCACATAGATATTTATCAGCTTCATATTTAGGCAGCAACCACATACTGCAATGAAATAATTTCCAAACCCCAGCGTTGTCTTTTTCATCATCAATTTCGCAGGCCTCTCGATTTTTCTTCGTGAGAGTGGAGTTCATATGCTAGGAACGTAAAAATTGTGATGGTCCTCTCATGCCACCGCTCCAAAGGAACATCTCTGATCATTGGCCTTCCAGGTGGGGATTCATTTTTTCTTCTTACACATCATGGACCACTTATTAGATTGGAAGAGAGAGATAGAGAAGGGAAGGACGCACTATTTTACTTGGATTTATACATGAATACTCAACTAAATCAATTTGTTGTTTCCACGATCTCTCTCTCTCTCTCTCTCTCTCTCTCTCTCTCTCTATATATATATATATATATATATACATATATAATTTGTATAAGTCAAAAATAGTAACAAAATACTGTTTATTTTTTCAATGTTTTAAAATGACCATTACACACTCGTTTAGCTCCTTTCACCGACACAAGTAGGAAGGAACTGGGGTTTTACAGTCTAAAAATATCATGCACGCTCTTGTAAGATGAAGTAAAATTATATGGAAAGAGAAATAATAATAAAAAAAGCAGTGCTATCTTTTCAAATTATTGTAAATGAGTATTCACTTAAGGATGTTGAAATTGAAATAAAATTCTAATCGAATATTATAATTCTATAACAAAGAATGCTGATATAGCAAATTATATTGATATAACAAAGAATATTGAATTTCAAAAATTCAATAATTTGCTTACAAAAATAGAAATACAACTCGAATAGTTTAGCATTCATATACAATTCATAAAACAGTTTGTACCAATCAAATGTATAAAATCTATATATTGACATGATTGTAAAAGAAATAAATTAAAAGAAGTACACATTTATATACTTAAAATAAAAGAGTATCATGAGTTATCTCTAGTGTTTAACAAAAGTTCTTACACATTTGAAATATGAAATGAAAAAAGAGAACATATATTTTACTGGTATTGTTATCCATATAATGTTTCTTATGGTAGGACGCAATTATTTGAAAAGATACGTAGTTATACTTGGATTATTTCTAGATACTTTTGTGTAATTTGCCCCTTTGTTTCGTTGCAATAGAAGTACCGGTTGATGGGGGGTTCAATCAAAAGGCCCACTGAGGTTGAATTTGACATTGATTTTAGGAAAGAATGTTGTGAAACGACAAAAGGAAAGCAAAGAATGCACGAAATTGAGGTCCTATATACGGTTTGATTTTGTGAAACGAAGATGCCCATGTGGCCATGCCTTACACCTTGGAGGTGTCCCATCTCGGTCATTAATGCACATTTGACTATTTAAAATGCCGCTTTTGGGACCATCTCACTGCCAGCAAGCCTCAAACCAACCGCAGTCCGCAGCCAGCTTTGTACAATATTCTTTCTGGTCTCAATTTATTAGCTTTGAGGCATGAAAAAAAAAAAAGACCGGTTTAACATACTGTACAAACAAGTGGTGGAGCGTTTGAATGACTTTGTACGTTGAAGTCGCCTCGAGCCATCACTTGCAGGCCCAGTCGCACCTGCAACAATGTCGTGACGTGCAGCATTTTCTGACTGTAGTTGGAAAAATCGAATATATATTCTGCTTTTTCCTTGTTACTGTTAACTTGTAGACAGGGTTGTGCATAATACAGTGCAATTAACGGAACCGTGCAATAATAGCATTTCATTGCAAATCTAGTAGGATGCATGCAATGATTGTTTTAATTTTGCAAGAAGTGGGAATATTATGAGTATTTTCTTGACCAGTAAAACTTTATTATAGATTTCCCATTCATTATAACTTTAATTCTAATGAAGGGCGATTGACTCGATGAAATTAAAGTTTTCTATCTAGAAATGAACTATCGTGCAATTCAATTATTAAGATTTTATGAAGAACGATCATGAAGCATTGTATAATTTTGAGGAAAAGGAGTTGGGGACACTCGCAACACTTAAAAAACATTACAATGAGTAAAATTATATTCTAATGATTAAGGATTTTTAAAATTGTAAATTGTTATCACTTGATTAAGAATATTTTGATTAGTACTTCCAAGTTCAAATCTATTAGATAAAAAGAAAAAAAAAATCTATGAATATATGGAGTAATAGAGGCAATATCTATCATCCTATAGTCTATGGTTCAATTTATATCTCCGATTTGTTCTTTTTTTTTTTGTTAGTTTACATGTTTTTCTCAGAACGATCTTAGAGGTGTGTTCTCAGATCAATCAATCTGATAAATTTTAGAATTTTATCTTCACGATACTTACCTCCAGGTTAGGAAACAAACTCAATTAACCAGTAGAAAATGTAATACTGTTCAGGACAGAAAGTATGCAACAACGTAGTGTTGTAGTTTGCAGAGGCTTGTTAAAAACTCAAATAGACAGCACAAGCATTACACATTTATTTGAAATGACCCAGCTGAGCTGACTGAATTGACGGGGCACAGCGCATTTAATGTAGGGGGCCTGGGGGGTGGCGGCGGCTTCAAGACTTATCCGACTTATGTCCTACTCTGATCGGCTGTCCTCTTGGCTGCAAATTTTTAAGGATAATCAAGCGCCGGGTGTGGCAGTGACGCGTATTTAAACCACCAAATTGCGAATGCCTGCTAATATTGATAGAAACATGACACCAAAATTGTGGAATAAAATAAGAACGAGGGGACGATTTATCTTCCACAGACTTTTAGGCTCAAACCAAGAACTGGTCATTGACCAGAATATTGGGAAACGATTTTTTCATGTTGGCAGTGAGGGTTGTCCGACTCATGCCCTACTGTCAATGGCTGTCTTCCTGATTGGAAATTTTTGAGGATAATCATGCTCCACGTGTGGCTGTGACGTGTTTTTAAGCCACCGAATTGTGAATGCCTACTAAATATTGATAGAAACATGACACCAAAATTGTATAATCAAATAAGAATGAAGGGATGACTTATTTGTCTTTTTTTTTGTAGGCTTCTGTACTTAAACCAATGACTGATCATTGACAAGAATACTATAAACGATTTTTTCACGGTCCAGATGATACATCAATAACAAATACCTTTTAATTTCTACATCCCAAGAGCCCTTAGTTTCGAGAATTAATGGAGGACGCTTTATATGTTGGCTTAGAAGAGAAAAAAAAAAAAAAAGGAAGCAATTCTCTGTTTCTTCTATTAGATGCGTTATTCTTGTTTCTGCAGTGTGTTTTCATCTTATAGAGACTTAAGGGGAGGGGAACTCTGAAACTCCCCTAAACTATCCAAACTCCTCTCAGCTACTCTCATGTAAATTTTTATCTGTTTATTTTTTTACTGCATTAAGTTAGCCTATTTTGAATAGATCAATCTAATTTATAAATCAATATCTCTCACTTACATATGATAACTTATAAGGAATCCAATCATTGCTCAAAGACTCAATATTTGATTTCTCATAAACTATTTATACTAATAAATGAGACATATAATTTGTGAGTATACTTATACTTGAGAGCATATTATATATATATATATGCTAAAGATACATATAGGCTATGACTTTTGAAAAATATATATGAGCATTAAAATTAATATCGTGTTATGTGTTTTGTTGCATTAACCTCAAATTACCTTATCATTCTTAAGCTTAGTTAAACTCTTTTTTTCTCACATGTATTTTTAATCATGTTTCATTCATCTAGAATAAATATAACTAGTATGCCAATAAATATATATTATAAATATAAAATAAAAATAGTTTTTTTTAATGCTCATGTTCCTTAATTATAGTTCAACAATTTTCTTAAATATATTTTAGGAAGTTGAATTAATTATAATTGTGAAAAATACATTAAAGTTCTAGTCATTAAGCTATAACCTTAGAATATAGTCAAAAGTTACATAAAGTATAATTTAAGGTACTCTATATTCATCATAAGAGATTCACATAATGAAAAAATAGATATTGATTCTTTCATTTATGTTATTGATCATTAAACATATTTGGTATGAAACACGTGTTACAATAATTAGTTTCTCCACGAGTGTATAACATTTTATTTGTTTTTCTTATAATATTACTATACAGATCTTAGTTTAGTTATTATCAAGCATTTGGTTTGAGTTTTTTGTGCGAGTCCTTACATTTAAGTATTTAACTAAGATCTTAAATTTAATTTTCAACAAGTTGTATAGAGAGTGAGACTTTATATTAACTTTTGCCTAACAAAGCTTTATCTTGATTTTCTTAAATTGACTATTTTCCTATTTTCATATATTTGCTTATAAGATGACTTTATCTATATATGCTTTTACATTATAAGAGACAATTGTCTGTATGAGTGTACTAATTTTAATCTACTTGACATGCTTTTAACTTTTCAAATATAAACTTGTATTAGGATTGATTTTATATCAATATCATATAACTGTATTAGGATAACACAATAAGAAGTACATTCTTCATATTATTATAATATTACATAATCACATCATACTATATTTCATATTGTCATATAGACAAAACATGTGATTGGCATTTGTTCTTATTTAACTAACAATTAGTTCTATTATAATCAAATATATTAAAACATCTTATAAAGTTATATTCATTTATGACATTAGGTTTCTTACAAAGTTGTATTTAATATAAACAAATTGGTTCTATAATTATACACAAGATTTTTTGCATATATGATAGTCATTTTACAATCATAATGTATTATAACTTTTCTTAATTAGTCATTATATACTCCTATATATTTCAAAAATCTCTTGAAAGTAAACTATTACTTGCATTGCAATATAACAAGCCATAAAATTAGTCCTTTTGACCAAATAAGTTTCACAAATTTGCTTTTTGCTACCATGTGAAATGACACCATCAAGTAAGAACATACATCCTAATATTCATTTACATTTATTAATATCTCACTCTTAATTATTAACCAAATGACCAACAAAGTGTTAAATCATTTTCCTGATAATAGAAGGAATATCTTGCAATGCTTTTAAAATACCAAGTCTTTTTATAACTTATTAAAGAGTTTCACTTGTATTTGATTGGTAACATTTCACCAGCTCCATCAAATAATAGTTATCTAGTTGAGTACACATTATAGTGTATATCAAACTACTCATAATATTGGAATATGAAACATCACTCTCTTTTTCTCTCTCTTTTTAATTTATTGTAATTGGAAACCTTTTAAGGTTAATAACTTCACCTATCATTTATGAAATAGAATTATAAACATACGTTTAAATCTCTTGACATGTATAAAATGATACTTATTGATCATTACAAGGTTATAAGAGATTATTACATTATAAAATCTCAAATATCATTGCCTAGACAATTGTTTTAGACAATTAGCTAATCTTTAGAACTTACACTTGTTGTATTTAAGTTCTTAACAATGAAACTTATTGGTCATTGCACATATATTTCTTTGTTTAGTTGCTATTAGGAAAGGTGGTTTTAACTTCCATTTGTTATAATCCTAAAACCATATTAGCTATTATTGTTAAAATTAGGTGAATTAAGACAATTCTTTTACTATGAGAATGATTCCTTATAATCTAAATCTTTTATTAGGCATAAACTTTTATTATTAAATGAGACTTATACCTTTATATGGATCCATTTGGCTTACATTTAATTTTGAAGACTTATTTGTTCTTGATAGTTATAGGCAATAGAGGCAAATCCATCGAGTCCCAGATATAATGAGATTTCTATGAATCCATCTCTTTTTTTATTACATCTATCAATTCTTCCCTTTTAAGGCATGAGTGAGCATAAACCAATGTTTTGGGCTCTTCTTCTCATAATGTATAATCATAAAAGTTGATTATCTTAATCTCGAAACAATGATGTAGAATACTTTTAGAATTATTCTTGTGCAATATTGGTTCTTGTAACCTTTACATAACTTATGATATAACACTTTTATTAGAATTGAGAGCTAAAGTCATTCCTTATCTTGCTTTATTAATTGAACTAATACATTACAACTATTTGAATTTCTCTTCACATAAAGAAACCTTATTGTATCACCTTTGCTAAGAAAATTATTCATTAAGAATGTGATAATATGAGAATCTAACTCTTAAATATTTCCACTAGCTTAATCATTAATTAACTAATCCCCTTAAATTGTTCATAGTATCTTACGAAAAATATTTTTTTATTTAACTTTTCATATTTATAAGATGCAAAATGAATTTAAGTTATTGGACTTTCAAGGTCTTAAATTATTCAAGTTGAGTTTTCAACCTAACTATTCTTCATATGGTGTGGAAGTGAAAAATTTAAAAGGTACAATATTAACATATATATGATAGTTAATAAAACATCTCCCTAATAATTTATTAGTAGGTTTACTTATACCAACATTATCTAAACTTCTATAAAAGGATTGAATTTTTCTTAGAAATAGTTAGTGGTTAATCATACATTTTTCACTGTATAATTCTTTATACTATCATAAGATATGCATCTATAATCTCTTTTTAACATCTTGATTTTTTTGCCAATCGATTCTTTACCATATTTAAATATTTTTTAAAGTGATCTAATACTATAGATTTATGGAAAATCATATAAATATGACCATAATGCTTCATTATTTATGAAAGTAATGAAATATGAGACATCATGTCTTGTTCTCATACTTGTTAGATCATGTATGTCATAATGGAATAGTTACTATAAAAACTTAGCTCTGAAAACATGTTTTATAATCTTTTAATTGTTTTTCTTACTAGGTAATGTTTGCATGCAAACAATTTAATTTTAATGAGTAGTCTTTCAAAGCTTTCTCTACCTAATCTCCTAACATACCATACATTTATATCTATAACTTTGTTATCGAATGATGAAATTACAAAAAAACACTTATCATGGATATTCAACACATAATAATGAATGTTTAATTATAATAAACTCTCTGATAAATGTCCAAAAGACAAAAGCTCTCATTAGAACAATAAGTATTTATCAAATTTCAAGAAGTGAATAAAGAATATTGTGAAGTAGTAGGCTTTGACCATTTCATAATTCTAATTTGTAAGTATTAATCCTTTTGATTTTTACTCATAAACAGTTCTTTATGTACACCTTCCTTGAACCAACTCCTATTTGATAAAACTTCATATATACTTCTTAGTCTTTAGCTACATGTTTTATTATTCAAGTCAATAATCTATATATAATTTAATATGAGAAATAAATTGAGTTAGTGACATAAATTAAACCATGAGAAGTAAGACCAAAGGGTATAATTTTTGTACTAGTGCATTTACGAGTGAAATGACCTTCTTTTGTAACAATTATAACATTTTGGTTTTATCCTTTCCTTTAATATAACATTTTTAGTAATGGTTAATTTAGTTCTTTTGTGTAATTGCATCCCTTTTTCTTTTTCAAGTGATGCAAGTAAAGCCAATGCATTTTGATTTAGATGTAACCTTTGAATTGATCTTAACTTCAACCGTATTCATTTGTTTAATATGCTTGTTTTTAGGTATTTTTTCTTTAGACTCAGTGACATTAGATGTTATCAAAGGTCTTACTAATTTTATTATGTATCATTTTCTCTTAAATGCGCTTTTAATTTAAAGGAATTAAGTGAATGTTAGTTTTATATTACATATTCATAAAAGACATGATCAACTACTTTAAATTCAATTAATTAGATTATACCTTAAGATGTTGTCTCATATTATATGACTTTAACTCAAAGTTGATCATGAGGCCTCTCAACCTAATAAATGAAATTCCCTTAATTGTTTTTTTAAGCCAACCACATCTTCTAGGAAATCTCATGAAACTTATAAATGGCTTCATTCTTTATATTTTAAATATTTTTTCCATAATTGTTATGCAAATTGCACTTCATTTTTTTTCAAGCTTTGTGGACCTTATGATCTCGCTTTTATTAAGTTAAGAAACTCTTCCCAAAGACCAATTAAGATGTAACTTCTAATACTTTATGTCCTTTAGGCTTTATTTAACTTTGTGATATTATGGATCATAATTCTCATTATCTTTCTTGCTAAGTTTGCTTCTAGTAATCATAGTTGCCTTGGTTTGAGACCATTACTTTAAGATATTTGTTATGAATAAATATTATCACTTAAATATTTATTTTGCATCAATCTTGAAATATATTAATAATATAAAATTGAAAATTTACTTTATTCCTAATCATCTTCTATTATATTAATATTTAGTTTTTATAATTTATTTTACATTGTGTAAAATTTAATTTTTTAGGTAATGATTCTTCAAATCCTACAAAACTAAAAAACTTTCACTTGAAATAGACCTTTTGAATAATTTCATGTTATGCATGCTATATATGTCATAAATATTAATCAAAATAAATACACATATTAACATGATAGTAATTCACAATTATAACAAAAAAGGTAATTACATGTATAACATCAAACATAGAGTAATATATGCAATCAAAGTATTAATCATTTAAATAAATTAGCACCTATTACGAGGAATAATAATCTTATGGTTTATGAAGTTTACATGAGAATACATATATTGTCTTAACATTAACTTTATAAATGACTTAGGTTTAGCTTTCATAAACTATATAATTGTTTCTAATTTGTCAAAAACTTACATTTCTTATAATTTAGAGACTTAAGGTCAATAAGTAATTCATTTATTGACATATTTGATATAATGCTCTTATACTTTTCTAATAACAATTTTGTTGTTCGAAAAAAACTCTAACATCATTCAGATTATATCTTCCTCATTAATAATGTACTTAGCTTTCTTTAAGCAATTAATTATTAAATAAATGATTTTTAAATATATTTCAACATTTATTAATAGAGTTCATTTTACAATTTTAAAATTCTCAAAAATATAAATTCTTTTATAATTAAGTGTTCTTATAATTTCGTGACTTTTAGTATTTTAATGAGTTTAATTTTAATTTATTGGTCAATTTATTAAAAATTATAAACAAAATATTAAACAATTACTAATAAAAAGAGCACCAATTTTTTACAACTTCAAAATTGTAATTTTATAATATTTTTGTGCATATCATAAAATTAGGACAATTTTAGTGCAGACCTTATATTTTTCTTCTGAATTTTCAAGGATATAATTCATTTTTTGAAAAAAATAAAAATAAAAAATAGCGCCACGTGGAGCAACTCCATTGGCCGGATGCCTGCACCACGAATGAGTCAGACACTCATTCCCTACAGGATGGCATCTGATTGTTAGCCACTGACACAACATGTGTCATCTCAATGGTTTGCTTTAGTCAACCTATGCCACATGCCGTGAAATGAAAGGTGGGAACATTTTGGAGTCGTGATCCTTGCCACACATTGCTCTTAGTTATGGGGTACTCCGCTCACTCTCCGACCGGGTCGTCGGCTTCCGACGATGTCCCAGCTGCAAAATTTGATCAACTGCCATTTTTGAACGTCTCCAATCCGTCTATCAATTTAGGGTGCTTTTGTTTGTCAAAAAAAAAAAAAAATCTTTTAAAAAATCTTATTTGCATTTTTCGCCCTCTGGCATGACAAAAAATTAGAGTCAAATGTAAAACATTTTATAAATTAACAAAAAATAAATTCCGTTTTAGTAAAAATGACTTCTGCTCTCGTTGGTAGGAGTTGGAAGTCATTTTTCGAAACTACAATAAAACAAATTTGAGATGTCGAGAGAGAAGGAATTGTGGTCGTTGATCTGCTTTGTGGTTGGTACCACTAGTCGTTGCCCGCTTTATTGCCAGTCACTTGCTAGTCGTCGGCATTGTCGTTGCTGGCTTGTTCCATTCCCAGCGTTGTCGGTCGTCATGTTGCTAGGAGCCATTCGTCGGCCCCATCATTGCCATCGCAGATGAAATTACGAAGAAATTAGTTTCATACATTTCGTTCTTCAATTCTGGCGTCTGTGAAAAATAACCCACTTTCACGATTCACTTGTATACTTTGATTTTACTTCTGTAAGGCTTGATCTTTCGTTGTTTTGGTAAATATTTATTTTCTTTATTTCAAGACTAAATATTTTAGTAAACAAAGAAATCAATTTAAGTTTTTTTTTAATTTTTTTAAAATTTTTTTTTATGCTGGTTAGTTTTTTTTTCTTTTAATGATTAATTTACTTGTCACGACAATAAAAAGGCCCGACGAACGTAATAGTCCAAGCAGAGACTGAGATTTTATATTAGGTCAAGATAAAATTTTTGTTTGGTAATGCCAATGTGCACTACTCATTTGCTATTTTGTTTTTTAAATAGTACTTGCTAAATAACTAATATACATTAAATACAGAAAAATTTATTTTAATATTGCAGACAAATAGTAAAAAAGTAATTCATTTTTTTTTTTGAAAAATTTTATCCCAAAAAATATTTTGCGAAAATTGTTAATAAAATATTAAATTATAATAAAACGATACTTTTCTGAATTTTCATTTGCGAAAATTCAATTACCACAATACAGGATTTTTAAGCGAATACTAGCAAATGAACTGTAAGGAATCGACGTACCGTTGTCCATGTCGATTCCTTCGTCGGAGGTGAAGATCTCTTTACCGATCCGTGTCTGAGAAGATTTCGCCTTTCCTTTCCGGATTCTTTCCTTTCGCGTCTTCCTGCCTTTTCGGTCTCTCTCTCTCTCAATTTTCTCCGACTCCACCCTTTCTTTTCTCTGATTCCCTTTGATGGCTTAGAGAGACTTACGGGAAAGTTTTAATGATAACCATTATTTCCTTTCCATAATGGTTATTATTAATTAGAAATTAATACCCTAATTAAATCGTTATAATTAATTAGGGAATTAATATTCTAATTAAAACGTTACCTTTTCTTTCCGTAACGTTTATCTATCAATTAGGAATTATCCATCTTTTCTAATAACGATTATCCTACCCGTAATCGTTATCTTTTTCCCGTAACAATTATCTTTAAATAGGGAGAGTGGAGGGATTTTAAACCCAATGACCCAAATTGCCTTTATGTCCAACCGACCATCATATTGGACCTTTTATATTGGGTCATACTTTAAATAACAAGAGCCACTCATATTAATTAATTTAACAATCTCCCACTTGGCTCTTGTTATGATTTGATGAATTAACAACAAATAAGTGTGCACAATCCTTGAAGATCATCAAACCACAATACTTGATTGAATCAAAATGATTGGATCATGGCGATCACATGTCCTTTGGTGACATGATTCCTTCCATGTATCACACGATCATTCTAATTCATAATTACCTAACTGAGGAACGTTGAAACTTTAATTGTCATTTTCGAATATGCCACTAGTTATCTCACAACTGTAATTGTATACAACCAAATGGAGACAACAGAGCGCAATCAAAACCATAACTTTAATTGAATTCACAAGTGTTACAATAATATGAGCAGTACATAATATTGGCTCTTAAGAGAATGCGGACCTATCCAAAATGCCCATCCCATCAACATGTCCAATAAATGTTTTTGGTGGCAAACCTTTAGTTAATGGGTCCGCTATCATCAATTCAGTACCAATGTGCTCAATAGACACTCTACGGTTTTGCACTTCTTCCTTAACAGATAGATATTTTAAATCCATATGTTTCGCACCTTTAGAATACCTATCATTTTTAGAGAAGAAAACAACTGCGGAATTATCACAATAAATTCTTAATGGCTTTTCTATACTGTCGACCAAACCAAGCCTTAAGATAAAATTCCGCGACCATAATGCATGAACAGTAGCCTCAAAGCATGCTACAAATTCAGCTTCCATAGTGGAAGCAGCAATGACGGACTGCTTCCCACTTTTCCAGGAAACTGCTCCTCCAGCTAGGAGGAACACGTAACCAAATGTAGATTTCCTCGAGTCTACACATCCAGCATAATCTAAATCCGAGTAGCCTACTATCTCAAGATGATTTGATCTTTTATAAGTAAGCATATGATTCTTGGTGCCTTGCAAGTACCTAAGTACTTTCTTTCCAGCTTTCCAATGATCTATTCCAGGATTGCTTTGATATCGGCCCAGCATTCCAACAGCGAAACTAATATCTGGCCGAGTGCATGTTTGAGCATACATCAAACTTCCAACCAATGATGCGTAGGGAATGGTTTCCATTGATTTTCGTTCCAAATCATTTTTTGGACATTGCAGTTCACTGAACTTGTCCCCTTTCTGAATTGGAACTATTCCTGTAGAGCAATTTTCCATTCTAAATCTCTCTAATACTTTATTGATATAGCCTTTCTGAGACAATCCCAACAATCCTTGTGATCTATCACGGAATATCTCTATTCCTATCACATAGGATGCCTCATTCATATCTTTCATTTCAAAAGTTTCAGAGAGAAATTTCTTAACGTCATGTAACAAACTCATGTCATTAGCAGCCAATAGAATGTCATCGACATATAAGACTAATATAATGAACTTGCTCCCACTGACCTTCATATAGATACACCGATCAACGGTGTTCTCTACAAAACCATACGACGTAATGGTATCATTAAACTTAATATACCATTGTCGGGAAGCTTGTTTTAGTCCATATATCGATTTCTTTAATTTACACACCAAACTTTTCTGCCCTGTGGTTATGAAACCTTCAGGTTGGTCCATATACACTTCCTCTTCTAAGTCTCCATTTAGAAAGGCGGTCTTTACATCCATTTGGTGGAGCTCTAGGTCATATTGAGCCACCAAAGCCATAATGATTCTTAAGGAGTCTTTCTTAGATACTGGAGAGAAAGTCTCCTTATAGTCAATGCCATCCTTTTGAGTGTAACCTTTGGCAACAAGTCTGGCTTTGTACCTTTCGATGTTGCCTTTTGAGTTTCGCTTGGTCTTGAAGACCCATTTACAGCCAACTCGTTTTGATCCTTCAGGCAACTCTACTAATTCCCAGACTTGATTTACATCCATCGATTTCAACTCTTCCTTCATGGCATTCAACCACTTTTCAGAATCATTACAATCTATGGCTTGATTAAATAGGACTGGATCTTTATCAATGCTTAATTCCGATTCATGCTCAAGCGAGTAAACCACATAATCATTCGATACAGCTGGCCTTTTCTGTCTTGTAGACCTCCGTAATGCCATATCTTGTGGCATCGCTTGTTCATTCGAAATTTGTACATTGTCACTTGGTTCATCTCTTATGTGCTCACTTTGCGTGTTTCGCGTATCAATTTGTTGTCCTTGCATGTCACGTGACTGTGATGCAACAAAAGGAACAACAACTTGAGTAGAAACACTGGGTGTGGGGATACTAACTTGAGTAGGGGTACTCATTGTGGATCTTTCATTTTGCAATTCTGTAATATCCACTTTTCGTGATTCCCCACTCCCACTAGACTGACCATTTTCAATGAACCGAGTATTACCAGACTCAACTATTCTTGTGCTATGGTTAGGGCAGTAGAACCTGTACCCTTTAGACTTTTCAGGATAGCCAATGAAGTGACCACTGATGGTTCTTGCATCAAGCTTTCCTTCATGTGGATTATAAATCCTTACTTCTGCTGAACAACCCCAAACGTGAAGGTGTCTTAAACTGGGTTTCCTACCTGTCCATAACTCGTAGGGAGTCTTAGGGACAGCCTTACTAGGAACCCTGTTCAGCAGATATGCTGCAGTCCTTAATGCATGCATCCACAAGGATAAAGGTACAGTACTGTAACTCAACATACTCCTAACCATATCCATAAGTGTGCGATTCCGCCTTTCTGCTACACCATTCTGTTGTGGTGTACCAGGCATTGTGTACTGTGCACATATGCCTCGACTTTCGAGAAATTTTGCAAATGGGCCAGGACATTGTCCACTTTCATTGAATTTTCCATAATATTCACCACCCCTGTCTGACTTAATCACTTTTACTTTTTTATCCAACTGCCTTTCCACTTCGTTAATAAATACCTCCAGGGTGTTTACTGACTGGGACTTTTCATGCAGTAGATATAAGTAACAGTACCGTGAGTAGTCATCTATAAATGTGATGAAATATTTCTCACCACCCCACGTGGGAATATCGAAAGGGCCACAAATATCGGTGTGTATTAATTCTAAAGGCTCACTACTTCTCATGGCTGGGTTCTTTGATGTGTGTCTTGTTTGTTTTCCTTTTATACAATCAACACACACTTCCCAATCAGCAAAATCTAATTGAGGCAGGATATCACCTTTTACCAACCTCAATATCCTTTCTTTGGATATATGACCCAATCTTTGATGCCATAAGAAAGCAGAACTATCACTTTGCATATTACGTTTGTTACCTATACTATGCTCAACAAGAAATAGAGAATCAACATACATAGTATCAAGATTAAGACGGTACAAATTATCAACCAAAGTACCAGATCCATAATAGTACGAATGTCTATACAATGAAAATGCACCGTTTCCAATCTTGAAATCAAATCCTTCTTCATCCAACTTTGCAACAGAAATCAAATTTCTAACACATTCAGGAACATAGAGACACTTTTCTAGATCCAGGTGATACTTGGTGTCCAAGATCAATATGTACGTCCCAATTCCAGCTATACGAGCCTTCATTCTGTTTCCCATGTAAAGGAACTTCTCAGTTCCTCTTATGGGCTGGATTGAAAGGAATCCCTGCATAATATGTGACACATGAGTAGTAGCTCCAGAGTCTAACCACCAAGTATTGTTGGGTACTTCAATTACGTTTGATTCAAAACATACTGATATACAGTACATACCTTTCTTTTCGAACCAAGCTTTCCTTTTTGGACAATCCTTCTTGAAGTGACCCATCCTTTTACAAAAGAAGCATTTCTGATCCTTTTGGATCTGACCTCCAGTGACTTTTATAGAGGCCTTGTCCTTCTTCTTACCCTTCCGGTATGGTTTATACTTACTACTACTAGCCTCATTGCGAACAGTGAGATGAATGGAGTGATCCCTCATCTTCTTTAATCTCCCTTCTTCCTGAACCAGCATGACCTTAATTTCTTGAAAGTTCCATTTCTCTTTAATAGTGTTATAATTCACTTGGAACTGGCCAAATTCAGGAGGCAGTGAGTTGATGATGAATTGAACCAAAAAGGATTCACTCACATCCATTCCCATCATTCTCAATTTTGCTGCTAGGTTAGCCATACTAGTCACATGATCATGAATGGGCTGTGACCAATCAAATTTCTTGGTCGTCAGCTCACTCATTAAGGTTCCTACGATGGATTTGTCAGTTATGTCTGACTGAGAATATTCTTTAATTCTCACCATAAATTCCCTTGCATTTTCGGTCTTAGGCATCGATGGCTTGACATTTTCAGCCATCGTCATTCGCATCAAATTCAGACTCAGCCTATTGGACCGTACCCAAGCCTCATGAAAAGACTTATCGGATTCTGTACTGGTCTCTGTAATGGCTGCAGGCCTTTTATCCGTGATGACCGCTAGGTCTAAGCCCAAAACGCCCAAATGAAACTGAATATGCTCAGACCATTCTGCATAGTTCAGCCCATTGAATTTGATCATTGCATTGCCTAGGGCGAAAACGTTGTTGTAGGCTGCAAACATGATCCAAATTTACACATTAATATTTTGAGCAAACTTTGATGGATTTAGATACATACATTACAAACTTTGATTATGTATTTAAGTCCACCTTTGGGTGATCCTCAAATACATAACTTTAATCAATAATGATGCTAATTAAATATACTTTAATAGATCAATCAATCATACTAGAGTGAAATATGAATGTTATCTTTGGACATACAATCATGTTTACTCAGTATATCAATCAATCCCCTTTAGTGTTATTAATTATAGGCAATGATCCATCTTTGGATGATCTCCTAGCTTTATAATTAATAACTACAATTGTTCATGTACAACCTTTTATTAGCATCATAAATGAACAATTGAAATTTACGGTCATTCAAAATTTTCAAACCAGGCCACTTTGGTGACTAACAAGTTTTCAAAATTTAATTTTCCATTCTGTGGTAGTTGACACAGGCCAATACACAGACAGCGCACTTTTCCCGTAGTCGGCTTATGCCTTACGCCGATAATCACCCGCGATACAAACGACAACCACAAGCGACATAGGGTCCAATGGCCGGCGCACTTTTCCAGCCAACAGTCTCCGGCAGTGTAGGATTCCGGCCGGAGCTCCTCCCACGCCGGCCAACCCTGCCGGCACCGCCCGGATCCACAGCCGGGCCTCTACCGTGCCCAGCAGGCCGATCGGGTCCCGGCCACGTGTGCTCGCCGGTGGCCCCTCGGCCCCGGTTGGGTCGCGCTTCTCCGGTGGCCCTTTCGGCCCCGGTCGGGTCGCGCTTCTCCGGTGGCCCTTTCGGCCCCGGTCGCGTCGCGCTTCGCCGGTGGCCCCTCGGCCCCGGTCGGGTCGCGCTTCTCCGGTGGCCCCTTCGGCCCCGATCGCCTCGCGTTCGTTGGTGGCCCGTTCGGCCTCGGTCGAATCGCGCTCGTCGGTGGCCCTTTCGGCCCCGGTCGGATCGGGCTCGCCGGTGGCCCTTTCGGCCCCGGTCGGGCTTCCCCGGCGACGCGCAGGAACACAGCGCTCACCGGGGTTCCTTTCGCCGTACCCGAATCGATTTGGGTCCCGGCTGTGTCGACCGCTTTCCTTCGTGCGCCTTTCCTTCCAGCACAACAGGGAAAACGAAAACAACAACGCAGTATTCGCAAAAAGATGCTCTGATACCAATTGTTAATAAAATATTAAACTATAATAAAACGATACTTTTCTGAATTTTCATTTGCGAAAATTCAATTACCACAATACAGGATTTTTAAGCGAATACTAGCAAATGAACTGTAAGGAATCGAGGTACCATTGTCCATGTCGGGTCCTTCGTCGGAGGTGAAGATCTCTTTACCGATCCGTGTCTGAGAAGATTTCGCCTTTCCTTTCCAGATTCTTTCCTTTCGCGTCTTCCTGCCTTTTCGGTCTCTCTCTCTCTCAATTTTCTCCGACTCCACCCTTTCTTTTCTCTGATTCCCTTTGATGACTTAGAGAGACTTACGAGAAAGTTTTAATGATAACCATTATTTCCTTTCCATAATGGTTATTATTAATTAGAAATTAATATCCTAATTAAATCGTTATAATTAATTAGGGAATTAATATTCTAATTAAAACGTTACATTTTCTTTCCGTAACGTTTATCTATCAATTAGGAATTATCCATCTTTTCTAATAACGATTATCCTACCCGTAATCGTTATCTTTTTCCCGTAACAATTATCTTTAAATAGGGAGAGTGGAGGGATTTTAAACCCAATGACCCAAATTGCCTTTATGTCTAACCGACCATCATATTGGACCTTTTATATTGGGTCATACTTTAAATAACAAGGGCCACTCATGTTAATTAATTTAACAAAAATAACTTATTTTCCTACAAATAAACAAACCCTTAGTGTTTCTAGAAAATGACTGGAATTTAGGGTTACACCGTCACTAGTAGAATGTGAGACTGGGATGGGAACAACTACTGTTTATCTTCTTTCCCAGAATTGTTTCAAAAACTTCAAGACGCGATTGCTCCCAAAATCCAAGGCAGAATTTAAGGAAATATAATCCGTTAGAACGCTACTTACGAGATATTTTCATCTATATAAATTTCAATGTTAGAAAAAAGGGAGAATTTCTTTTTCCAAAATTCTCAATTATATAATGCAGGATCTTTTTTTTATATGAATACTAATATGCAAATCATAAAGAATTTTACATACCTCTATCCATGATATCGGATTCCTGTTGTGAAGATGAGAATCCTCCTCTAATTTTGCCTTTTGATGAATTTCTCATACTCTTCCCCTTTCCTTTCATTTTTTCTTAGTTTTTCTCTAATGGTTGAGAAGAGGAAAAGAAAAAAAAAAAAACTCTCTATAATGGAAAAATCACGTCCCTTTTATTTTTCTGTAACGATTGTCTTTAATGGTCTTTAATGAGGAGAGTAATTCCCTCTTCTCTTAATGGTCTTTAATGGGGAGAGTGATTTCCTCTTCTTTTATAACCGTTATCTTTAATAGGGAGAGTGATTTCCTCTTTTCCTATAACCGTTATCTTTAATGGGGAGAGTGCAGGGATTTTAAACCCAATGACCTAAATTACCGTTATGTCTAACCGACCATCGTATTAAACCTTTTATATTTGGTCATACTTTAAATAACAAGAGTCATTTATGTCAATTAATTTAACAATCTCCCACTTGACCCATGTTATAACTTGATGAATCAATAACGAATAAGTGTGCACCATACTTAAAGATTATCAAACCATAATACTTGATTGAATTAAGATGATTGGATCATGGTGGTTACACATCTTTTAGCGATA
>JAHLGP010020640.1:8055373-8154764 GCA_020141445.1 Bruguiera sexangula | reverse complement strand
GTCCAGTAAATGTTTTCGGTGGCAAACTTTTAGTTAACGGGTCCGCAATCATCAATTCAGTACCAATATGCTCAATAGACACTTTTTGGTTTTGTACTTCTTTCTTAACAGATAAGTATTTCAAATCCATATATTTCGCACCTTTAGAATACCTTTCATTCTTAGAGAAGAAAACAGCTGCAGAATTATCACAATAAATTCTTAACTGCTTTTCTATATTGTCGACCAAACCAAGGCTTAAGATAAAATTCTGCAACCATAATGCATAAATAGTAGCCTCAAAGCATGCTACAAATTCAGCCTTTATTGTGGAGTAGCAATGATAGACTGCTTCCCACTTTTCCATGAAACTGCTCCTTCAGCTAGCAGAAATATATAACCAAATGTAGATTTCCTCGAATCTACACATCCAGTATAATCTGAATCCGAGTAGCCTACTACTTCAAGATGACTTGATCTTTTATAAGTAAGCATGTAATCCTTAGTGCCTTGTAAGTACCTAAGTACTTTCTTTCCGGCTTTCCAATGATCCATTCCAGGATTACTTTGATATCGGCCTAACATTCCGACAGTGAAACTAATGTCTAGCCGAGTGCATGTTTGAGTATACATCAAACTTCCAACCAGCGATGCATAGGGAATAGATTTCATTGATTTTCGTTCCAAATCATTCTTTGGACATTGCAATTCACTGAACTTGTCCCCTTTCTGAATTGGAACTATTTTTGTAGAGCAATTTTCCATTCTAAATCTCTCTAATACTTTATTGATATAGCCTTTTTGAGACAATCCTAACAATCCTTGTGATCTATTGCGAAATATTTCTATTCCTATCACATAGGATGCCTCATTCATATCTTTCATTTCAAAAGTTTCAGAGAGAAATTTCCTAACATTATGCAACAAACGCATGTCATTAGCAGCCAAAAGAATGTGATCGACATATAGGACTAATATAATGAACTTGCTCCCACTGACCTTCATATAGATACACTGATCAACGGTGTTCTCTACAAAACCATATGATGTAATGGTATTATTGAACTTAATATACCATTGTCGGGAGGTTTGTTTCAGTTCATATATCGATTTCTTTAATTTACACACCAAATTTTCTTTCCCTGTGGTTATGAAACCTTCAAGTTGGTCCATTTACACTTTCTCTTCTAAGTCACCATTCAAAAAGGCGGTCTTTACATCCATTTGGTGGAGCTCTAGATCATAATGAGCCACCAAAGTCATAATGATTTTTAAGGAGTCTTTCTTAGAAACTGGAAAGAAAGTCTCCTTATAGTCAATACCATCCTTTTGAGTGTAACCTTTGGCAACAAGTCTGACCTTATACCTTTTGATGTTGCCTTTTGAGTCTCGCTTGGTCTTAAAGACCCACTTACAGCCAACTCGTTTTGATCTTTCAAGCAACTCCACTAGTTCCCAGACTTGATTTACATCCATCGATTTTATCTCTTTTTTCATGGCATTGAACCACTTTTCATAATCATTGCATTCTATGACTTGTGTAAATGAGACTGGGTCTTTATCAATGCTCAATTCAGATTCATGTTCAAGTGAGTAAACCACATAATCATTCGATATGGCTGATCTTTTCTGTCTTGTAGACCTCCGTAATGCCATTTCTTGTGGTATCACTTGCTCATTTGTGACTTGCATATTGTCACTTGGTTCATCACTTATATGTTCACCTTGTGTGTTTTGAATATCAATTTGTTGTCTTTGCATGTCGCATAACTGTGATGTAACAAAAGGAACAACAACTTGAGTAGAAACACTTGGTGTGGGGATAAAAACTTGAGTAGAAGTGCTCACTGTGGATCTTTCATTTTGTAATTCTTTAATATCCATCTTTCGTGATTCCCCACTCCCACTGAACTGACCATTTTCAATGAACCGAGCATTGCCAGACTCAACTATTCTAGTACTATGATTAGGACAATAGAACCTATATCCTTTAGACTTTTCAGGATAGCCAATGAAGTAACCACTAATGGTTCTTGCATCAAGCTTTCTTTCATATGGATTATATATCCTTACTTCTGCTGAACAACCCCAAACATAAAGGTGTCTTAAACTGGGTTTCCTACCTGTCCATAACTCATAAGGAGTCTTAGGGACAACCTTACTAAGAATCCTGTTCAGCAGATATGCAACAGTTTTTAATGCATGCATCCATAAGTATAAATGTACAGTACTGTAACTTAACATACTCCTAACCATATCCATAAGTGTGCGATTCCGCCTTTCCACTACAACATTCTATTGTGGTGTACCAGACATTGTATACTGTGCACATATGTCTCGACTTTCAAGAAGTTTTGCAAATGGACCAGGACATTGTCCACTTTCATTAGATTTTCCATAATATTCACCACCTTTATCTAACTTAATCACTTTCACTTTTCTATCTAACTGCCTTTCCACCTCATTTATAAACACCTCCAGGGCGTTTACTAACTGAGACTTTTCATGCAGTAGATATAAATAGCAATATCATGAGTAGTCATCTATAAATGTGATGAAATATTTCTCACCACCCCATGATGAAATATCAAAGGAGCCACAAATATCAGTGTGTATTAATTCTAAAGACTTATTACTTCTCATGGCTGGGTTCTTTGATGTGTGTCTTGTCTGTTTCCCTTTTATATAGTCAACACATATCTCTCAATCAGTAAAATCCAATTGAGGTAGGAGATCATCACCAACCTCAATATTCTTTCTTTGGATATATGACCTAATCTTTGATGCCATAAGAAAGTAGAACTGTCATCATGTGCATTACGTTTGTTACCTATATTATGCTCAACAAGAAATAGAGAATCAACATACATAGCATTAAGATTAAAACGGTACAAATTATCAACCAAAGTACCAGATCTATAATGGTACGAATGTCTATACAATGAAAATGTACCGTTTCCAATCTTAAGGTTAAATCCTACTTCATCCAACTTTGCAATAGAAACTAAATTTCTAGGACATTCAGGAACATAAAGATAGTTTTCCAGATCTAGGTGACACCTAGTATCCAAAATTAATTTGTACGTCCCAATTCCTTCTATTCGTGCCTTCATTCTGTTTCCCATGTAAAGGAATTTCTCAATTCCTGTTATGGGCTGGATTGAAAGGAATCCCTGCATAAGATGTGACACATGAATAGTAGCTCCAGAGTCTAACCACCAAGTATTATTAGGTATTTCAATTACATTTGATTCAAAACATACTGATATACAGTACGTAACTTTCTTTTCAAACCAAACCTTTCTTTTTGGACAATCTTTCTTGAAGTGACCCATCCTTTTACAGAAGAAACATTTATGATCTTTGTGAATTTGACCTCTAGTGACTTTCATAGAGGCTTTGTCCTTCTTCTTATCCTTTCTATATGGTCTAAACTTGCTACTGCTAGCATCATTATGAACAGTAAGATGAATAGAGTGATCCTTCATCTTCTTTAATCTCCCTTCCTCCTGAACTAACATGGCCTTAATTTGTTGAAGGTTTTATTTCTCTTTGATAGTGTTATAATTCACTTGGAACTGACCAAATTTAGGAGGTAGTGAGTTGATGATGAATTGTACCAAAAAGGATTCACTCACATCCATGCCCATTGTTTTCAACTTTGCTGTTAGATTAGTCATACTAGTCACATGATCATGAATAGGCTGTGACCAATTAAATTTCTTTGTCGTCACCTCACTCATTAGGCTTCCTACAATGGATTTATTAGCTATATTTGATTGAGAGTATTCCTTAATTCTCATCATAAATTCCCTTGCATTTTCCGTCTTAGGCATCAATGGCTTGACATTTTCAGTTATTGTCATTCGCATCAAATTCAAACTCAACCTATTAGACCGTTCCCAAGCCTCATGCAGAGACTTGTGAGATTTTGTACTGGTCTCAGTAATGACTACAGGCTTTTCATCCGAGATGATTGATAAGTCCAAACCCAAAATGTCTAAGTCAAACTGAATATGCTCAAACCATTCCGCATAATTCAGTCCATTGAATTTGATCATCGCATTGCCTAAGGCGAACATATTATTGGAAGTTGTAAACATAATCCAAATTTACACATTAATGCTTTGAGTAAACTTAAATGGATTCATATCAACTTTGATTATGTATTTAAGTTCACCTTTGGGTGATCCTTAAATACATAAATTTAATCAATGATGATGCTAATTTAGATATACTTTGATAGATCAATCAATCATATTAGAATTAACATGAATGTTATCTTTGGATATACAATCATATTTACCCAGTATATCAATGAATCTCTTTTAGTATTATTAATTATAGGTAATGATCCATCTTTGGATGATCTCCTAACTTTATAATTAATAATCACAATTGTTCATTTCAAATCTGTACAACGTTTCATTAGCATCTAAAAAAATGAACAATTAAAATTCACAATCAAATACTTGAATCCTTTCAAGTTAGGCTACTTTGGTAACCAACAAGTTTTCAATATTTGATTGATGTCAATATGATCTCAATAAACTTCAAAATTTTTAATTATTGAGATCATTCAATTTGACAAAATATCAATTAACAATCAATGATGCGAAAAATAAATTCCTTTTTTTTTATGGGTCAATACCGGCCAATATGCCGGTACTATTCCGGTAACCAGCTAATTCCGCACGCCAGCAAATACTAGCAAGGTACCACTTTAATAGCCGAATCCCAACATTCATTAATTTATTTCTTTTTGTTGACCACGTCGACTAAAACGACGTGAAAAATCAAATCCGAAAAGGGAAAGGGTCGGTGGTGAACATTCAGGAAAAGAACAATTTTTTTTTTTTTTTTTGCAAACGGCAAAGGTCGCCGACCTATTTTCTTTTCAACGCTAGTGGTTTCTTTTCTTTTCACCGCCGGTCATTTTCCTTTTCTTTTCAATGCTGGCCGATTCTTCTTTTACAGTAAAATACAGTATTCACAGACTCGCTCTGATACCAATTGTTAGAAAAAAGGAAGAATTTTTTTTTCCAAAATTATCAATTCTGTAATGTAGGATCTTTTCTTTATATGAATACTAATATGCAAATCATAAAGAATTTTACATAACTCTATCCATGATGTCAGGTTCCTATTGTTAAGATGAGAATCCTCCTCTGATTTTTCATTTTGATGAATTTCTCCTACTCTTCCCCTTTCCCTTTCACTTTTTCACGGTTTTTCTCTAATGGTTGAGAAGAGGAAAAGAAAACTAAAAAAAAAAAACTCTCTATAATGGAAAAATCACGTCCCTTTTATTTTTCTGTAACAGTTGTCTTTAGTGGTTTTTAATGAGGAGAGTAATTCCCTCTTCTCTTAATGGTCTTTAATGGGAAGAGTAATTCCCTCTTCTTTTATAACCGTTATCTTTAATAGGGAGAGTGATTTTCTCTTTTTCTATAACTGTTATTTTTAATGAGGAGAGTGGAGAGATTTTAAACTCAATGACCCAAATTATCGTTATATCTAACTGACCATCATATTAAACCTTTTATATTTAGTCATACTTTAAATAACAAGAGTCACTTATGTCAATTAATTTAACACCCCTGATTTTATGATTTTTTTTATTGATTTTGTGAAAAATATTGTAGGAGAAAATTTCGATAAGCTCATTAGTTATTCAATCAAATATCACGAGAAATTTACAAAATTTTAAACATATCAGAGACTACTTACATGTAAATTTTCGTAATTAGAAAATCATGCATTATCGTTTCCTGAAGAAGAAAATTTCATACAAAACGTAAAGAATAAATTTCATGCACCATATTTATGTCAGAATCAGCTCTTTTAAGCGATACGAATGTAGAATCAAATAGAAAGGGAGGGATAACTTATCTCTCGTAGACTTTCATGCTTAAATCAATGACCCATCCTTGATAGGAACACTGCAAACGATACCACAGTAAGGGGCACCATAAAATTTCTAGAACCCAAGAGCCTTAATCTTAAGAATTAATGGAAAACTCTTTATTTGTTGACTTAGAGAAGAAAATAATTCTCTAGTTCTTTTACCATATGCGTTATCTTTGTTTTTGTAGTCTGTTTTCATATTATAAAGGCAAAAGGGATGGAGAGTTACTTAACGTTGTAACTCCCATAAACAGCCCAAACTCCCCTCAATTACTCTCATGAAGTCTTTTTTCTTTTTTTTTTTCGTTTTAATTTATTTTCTTTATTAGGTCAGTTGGGGTCGGGTCCGCATATAAACCAATAAAAATAAAATAAAAAAAATGATAAATTTCTCCCCCTCCTCCCAGCCCTCACCCACACACATGTATGTTTTATTAATTTATTAAGATGTTCGTGATCACATAAACAACATAAGATGGGTCTTTTTTATTCCGTAAATTTCTTATCATCCTTCATGTTTAACGAAATTTGAACTTATAATTTGTTAATGACATTTGGTCTCGTACACTATCTGATTTCTTTTGAATTGAAATGTTTGCTTAGAATCACAATTCTTGATATGTAATAAATTCTACCTCCCAATATTTAATTGTGGGGAGGCAAAATACAGAAAATTGTAGATTTCCTGGAGATAAATAAAAGGCCTCAAGATCGAAATTTATTGACACTAAAGTAAATAATCTATAAGAGTGTACATAGGCTCCCTTTTTCCTCGTAATGTAGATGAATTCGTGCCAAACCCGAACCCAAAAGATAACTAGTGGCAAATTGCAGTTAAGGTTCCAAAGCCTTATTATTTTTTTGTGATGGGAAGGTTAATTAGGCAAAACTTACCCATTTGTTTTGGGAAACTGTAGTCCACCTGCTTAATTGCCCTCCATTTCCTCAACTTCTACGGAATATTCAAGGGTTCGGAACTAAGACGAGGTAGGCAAGCTGCCTAGGGCATACAAAATTTGGAGGACGGCCCATGAAAGTGATTGTAATCAAACACCAATCATCATGGAATCATACAGTTTAACGACAATAAAACAATAGACTAGCCTGTGGGGAAAGTTCTATCCGACCGATTGATGTTTTTCCTTTCTTGAGATAGAAATATATCAGCCTCGTTCAGACGTGATATTCTCAACGACTGTAGCCTAAGAATCATTCATTTTGATGGAATGTACAACCGTTTTGACATCCTTTATTGGAGCCAGTAATGCGAGAAAAGATATAGAATGCGCTAAATCCATGTCGCCGCGCACTAAATGTGTTTTATTCCTAATCTCTCTCTCTCTCTCTCTCTCTTTTTTCTTTTAATAAAAAATAATGAAATCCTTTTGAACAAATTTAGAGTTATTAGCATGATCTCACTATTACGAATTTCATTTGCTTCGCAGAATTCATTTTGGAGAATTGAAAATTGAAATTTTGTGACAATCCTTCGTAGTCTCAAATTCGTTTTTATCACTAAGCTAAGCATGTGTGATTATTTTTATTTTTATTTTTTTTTTAATTTTTTCAGTTTCTAGTTGTATAGTCAAACTAATACCCCTCAGCAAGACTTGGGAAGAAGGACAAGTGTTTGAGTGGCATTCTAGTTAATTACCTTTTATATTCGTAGCGTGGTCAATGAAAACAGAAGAAAATCATCAAAAAGTTGAATTTTGTTGACAAAATGACTAGTAAGTTTATTTTTATACTTAAATGACCATAAATATTCCAAAAGAGGGCCGTTTGGTGATCATTCAAAAAGAACGTACACTTATCCACCCAAAGAAATTTTTAAGCGATTGGATTTATGCTCGAAGCAACATTTACTATATAAATATATTAGACAATCAGAAGTGCATAATACTCAGTGTACACTATTTTAATAATTTCTTATTTTGTTGCCAAAAATTTATGAAAATTTCAACTATTTGCATCTAATCAATTAGGGCATGTATCCAATTGCGCAAACTCATGTTGGACCGCTTAAAAATTTTTAGGGCAAAATAGGGGATAGGTGGTCACCAACTAATTTCTTTCAAAAAGTTATTTTGAAACAGGTGTAGAATTGATTTTTGTAGTTTCCAAGGTCTGGGATGTAAAAGGGCCGCTGTTTACATGGCATAAGAAGGAACATGGAAGGGTGGTCATTTCGGAGAGGCTAGATTGGGCCTTAGCTACTGAGGTTCGGCGCTTTCTTTTCAATGGTTACAATTGGGTGACAAGAGTACAAAGTTCTTTCATGCTACGACCATTGCTAGCTGGAAGTTCAACAAAATTGAGAGTTGAGGCTTACCGATTGGAGCTGGTGTTATGATCGACAAAAACTATTAAAGATAAGGCTGTGAATCACTTTCGGTCCCTTTCTAGCTCCACCGAAAATATTTTCGATCTTCCACCACTTGATGACAGTCGTAGTTTATCTCCGAAGCATTGTAGACTTCTTGAATCCCTGGTATCACGAGAGGAAATCTTTTCTGCTTTGAATTCCATGAAGTGTTACAAGGCTCTCGCCCCGGATGACTTCCGACCTATTTTCTTTAAAACTCTCCAGAATTTTATTAGAGGGGATATTGTTAAGTTAGGGTAGGCAGCTTTTCGGTCATGCTCTTTCAATGTGGAACTCTCTTAGACACTTATTTGCCTTATTCCGAAAGAGGTTAATGCTGACTAAATCAAAAGATTTAAGCCTATAGGCCTATGTAATGTTGTTTTCAAACTGATCACGAAGGTGCTAGTGAACCGCATCAGACCCTTACTTCAAGAGTTGATTAGCCAACTCTAGGGAAGCTTCATTCCTAGATGTAGTGCTCCGGATAACATTAGACCTTTGAGTGGGCTTGAAAAAGGAGGTTCTTTGTCTCCTTATCTTTCTGTCTAATGTGTGGAGAAGTGGTCAATTCTTACAAGCAAGGGTGGTACGGGCGACATTGAGGGAATCTTGCATGGCCTTAGGTTTTAAAATCAATGATCATAAGTCAAAGGAAATTGTTCCTCGAGTGTTCTCAGGAGCATCCTCTAGCGAATTGAAGTGGCTAGTGACTTTGCCTTTACAAAGGATCTGGGGAAGTATCTTGGTGTTTCTCTTATTCATTGTTGGCCTACACAAGCTATGAATGGATTTATCATTGATCCAACATGACGAAGACTAGCCGTGTGGAAATCTAAAATTTTGAATATGGTTGGTTGAGTGACACTAGCCAATATTTACCTTTCTTTGGTGCCAATATATGCCATGTAAATGACGTGGCCATCGAGCTCCATATGTGATGAGATAGATAGGATTACATGAAGGTTCATTTGGGCTTTTGATTTCGATAAAGGTGGAGTTCATCTAGTTAACTGGAGCCTTCGGATAACATTAGACCTAAGAAAGAAAGAGCCTTCGGACTAAGGCAAGCATGCCTTAATAATGTGGCAGTGTTAGGCAAACTTAGCTGGGAGCTATTGAGTGTGAAGGACAAGCTGTGGACTTCAATCTTTTCAAATAAACATTTGTCGTGGTCTAACACAATAAGAGTTACCTCATTGGTGACATCACAAACTCAGAGAATATAGAAACATATTATATTATGGAATAAACTGATCAAACGGCAATGTGAAGGACTAAGGCAATCGTGCCTTAATAATGTGGCAATGTTAGGCAAACTTAGCTGGCAGCCATTGAGTGTGAAGGACAAGCTGTGGACTTTAATCTTTTAATCTTTTCTAATAAACATTTGTCGTCGTCTACTACAATAAGAGTTACCTCATTAATGAAATCACAAACTTAGAAAATATATAAACATATTATATTATGGAATAAATTGATCAAAAGGATATGAAATCTAAAGCATTTAAGTATACTTAAAGATAAATTTTGCTCTTGTTGATGGATTGTCATAGAGTAGTAGGTTACAACAAATATTCTCTTAAGATACGATAGATATTTCCATTTGTATGCACTCATAAGTGAAGTAACAAAAATAACACAAAATTAATTAATTTAATAATTTTTAGTAAGGCAAAGAAAGTAGGAAATAATGCTTAGAGTTACATGTAGATGAAGAAGAATGGTCTTATTTATGCTAGCTTAGGTTTAATGTCATACAAACAAGAAATAATAAGGTAGAATAAAACTATTGCAACAATTCAAGGTATAAATGTCAAAACGTTAGTTTTCAATAACTAAAAATAGTAAGTCCAATAATTACAAAACGATTAGTTTGACCAATGGTGGTCTGATGAAGTCTGAAAAATATAAGCTTAGGGGTTAGAGTAGCCAAAAAAATATCTAGTTCACTATATGGGATCACATTGAATCTTCCATATCAAGTTTAGTTTTTAACTATTCATATAAGTCTTATATATATATATATATATATATATATATATATATATATATATAAAGGTATGAGAACAAATGTTGTCTTATAAACAAGTAAATTAAGGCTTTCATTTTTTTATGTGAAATACAAATCTTTTAAAATATACTTGTTTCCAACATTCTATATATAATTCAAATGGTTGAGTTTTATTGGGTTTTAATGAAAACATAACGTATCATTTTTGTACTTTTTGGGTCATAAATCAAATATTAGGATGTATAAATTTTGATATTTAAGGTCATGTTAAAATAAGAAATTTTACGAGTTATAACTTCTTAATGAATATTAGGAAATTTGATTTCATATTATATTTTTTCAAATTATAATATTTAGCACGGTTGAACATTGTTAAGTTATGCACTTATCTGATTTATTTTCATGAGAATTCTAAAAATTTTACTTAAAACCTTATATGAGTAGTCTTATTCACTCTTATATCGTTGAGTATATCAAATATATATATTTCAATTAGCACACGTCTTATAGGGGTTATCATATTCAATTAAGAGTATAACTTAATCATTGGAATTATTACACTATTTACATCTTAAGAAAGAATTTTACAATTTCGATAATACATATAAGGTTAATCAAAAACTTAAGAATCAGCCAAATTCATCTTTGATTTTACAAAATAAAGTGATATCACTTTATTATTCAATAATTACTTTACTTATTCATATCTTGAACAAATATATCTTTTCTTGCCATTATATGAATTGTTCTTTATATGTAAAATTGTTGCTTGGTTATCATAATGCATTGACACTAATGGTATTAGTTTCATCCATAATAAAATATTCATAAAAAAATTTCTTAACCAATTTACATATGTACTAGCCATCTCAAAAATTATAAACTTAAATTTTATGGTAGATCAAATAGTAATTATTTACTATATCTTTCTATTATAACAAAATAATCCATTATAAAATATATGATAGTTTATAATACTTCTCAAATATTTTAAAATTCTTATCAATACATTCTAATGATCACAGTTTATATTATATGTATATCTATATAATTTACACATAACATATAATTCATTAATTGCATCAAATTACAAATAATTTGTGTCTAAATGGATTGAAATATACATTTATTAGTATTTTTCAATAAGTTTATATTTGCATTATAAGAAGTGGTAATAGATTTGACATCAAGACATCCATATTTCTTAAGAATTTTCTTTATACAATACCCTTATGATAAAAATATACTAATATGAGCTCTAGTGATTTTCACTTCTAAAATGACATTTACTTCTTCTCAGTCCTTCACATCAAAATATGACACAAACAATGATTTTGTAATGACTATTAATTCTATACTAAAACTAAATATGAGTATGTTATCAATATACAAACATGCTAGATCAGGTACTATTTATTTTTTATATGTCAATATAATTAAGTTGTTATATAATAAACCATGTTTGTTTATATAATATTATGTTAAGTATTAGCTCAAGTTATATCTTGTGGAATTGACTATAAGTGAGATTAATTAATAACTTGGTAAAACTTTTGCTCATTTATTAGACATTGACTTTAAGGAATATGTAAAGATGATATTGGAACTCATATGATTTAATTAATTTTAGAAAATTAAGTTTGTGTTGGGGAAATTTAATTTGAAAATTAAGTTAGCACTAGTGAAACTTATTTTTAATAATTTGTTGTACTAGTAAAACCTTATTTTCTTTGTAGCCTGTAGCTTGAATCAAGTCTTTCATCCTTGATGTATTTTCAGTTTTGTTTTTTTTTGTAACTTTAATTCATTCTTTCAAAGGTTCTACAAGGAAATAATTTGTCAATTCAAATTGAAGACTATAATGAGCTAAGACAAGTTGGAGCAAGACCTTTCTAACTTGGGAAAATTTTCATTTTGACAAGAAATTAAAAACCTTAATGCAAAAAACTTTTTCAACTACACAACGTTCACTTTTTGACTCAATTAGGAAAGAAATTCAATTCCTTAATGCTGAATTTTTTTTAATTTATGCATTGTTTACATTTTGTTCAACAAGAATAGAAATTAGAGTTAGAAAATCTTGTTGAAACCAACTGTCCAATAGCAAGAAAACCAAAAGCAACGTTTAAATTTCATCACATAAAAAAGGTTTCTTAGTTGTAGAATCTTGACCAAATTTTAATTTAAAGACTCAATTTATCATCAATGACTCTTTGGGTTATCTCTTTAACAACTAGTTCTTTTAAAATGGGCTTTTGACCATTCTTTTAGTAAATAAATACTATCTTATATAGTAGCCAAATTAACCTTATTGAGAAGGTTATATTGAGTTGTTATGTTTGAAGAATTAAGAGTGCTCAAGAGAGAGATAATGTTTAGGAGTAAGTGTAGCTCTAAAGAAAATTTTTGTAAGCATTATAAGGTTTTAGATTGTCAAATTAAGAGCTTGAAAAACAAGTTTGTGTGATTGTGTAATAAGGTTATAGACTTTTGTCAAGTTATGATCAAGGATCACACTAGTGTTATAATTGGTCTCCTCCCCATTAGAGAGCTCAATAGTAAATTTGAAAATCCCAAGATAATGATTTTAGGAAGAAGATATAAGAATAAAAGTTCTAAATTTCTATAAATCATCATATCTTACTTTTTTTACTCTTAATTATTTTTATTATTACACAAGTTCATGCACTCAACAATCCTTACCATAACACATTTTAATTATTCTACAATTTTTCTTTATACAAATTGGTTGTAGGTTTTGCAAATTAAATTTGGTTAACTTATTCTTCTTGTTTTTATCTTATATATATATATATATATTCTTGTAATTGTGTTAATATATCTATACACCATGTTAAATTTCTCTATTACTACTATTTTATTTTTTTCTATTACATATTTTATAGATACATATCCTTTGCCAACTTAATTTATCCCTCTATTAAGTATTTTTGGGATTAAGAAAACATATAATATTACAAGTATTACTTTCAATTTTTGTATAAACAAATTTATCAACACCAATAATTGAAAAATTAATAAAGATTAAAATATTTTCAAACTTTTCATATCATTTTAGGTATTTGTTTAAACTTATATAGAGAAATTTAATAATCTTATAAACTTTCTTATTTTGGCCAAGAATTACACAACCTTTAAGGTTGTGACATGTAAATCTCTTCATCGAGATTATTATATAGAAAAATAGTTTATTCATCTATTTAATGAATGAAGATATTACAAATAGATACCAATGTAATTAATATTCTTATAGATGCAATTTTGATAATAAAAGCAAAAGTATCAAAAAAATTACATTTCTTTTTTTTTTTAAATATACTTTTTGGCTATAGGTTTGACTTTGTATATGTTAATGAATTTATCTAATCTTTATTTCTTTTTAAAGATTCATTTGTAGCTAAAAGTTTGGCACTTGCAAGTAGATTTTTACTAGTTCACTTATTCCATTTTAATTTGAAGAATCAACCTCATTTTGTATACCTTCCACTCATAAATTTGCATCAATAAAGAATATTTTTTCTTTATATGTTAAAGAATCATTATTCATAATAAGGGTACAAAAGTTATCTTTAAATGTCTTTTTTTTTTCTTCTATTACCTCTCCTTAACTCTTTTTCTCAAGGAGTATTATAAGACCTTTTCTCTAACTTAACTATAAGGGTAAGTGATGGTACTAACTATTTTCTTATAGTAAATAGATGCTTAAACAACTCAATATTTTTAGTCTCAATGACGGTATTAGAATAAAAAATATCACAAAGGAAATGATATACAACATTATGTTCTGCATAACCAATAAAAATGCAATTTGGAGTTTTATAACTTATTTTTCTTTTCTTTAATTCTATATGCCCACACTTTTAAATAATTTAGACTAGGAGTGTACCCTTTTTGTAGGTCATACGAAGTCTTATAAGTTTTCTTATAAAAATAACATACAAAAAGTATTATCTTTCCCCATAAATTATTAAGAGCCCCCAAATTGACTAGCTTAACATTATCATTTCTTTCAAAGTTCTATTTTTTTTCTTAGCTACCCCATTTCATTTAGGTTAATAAGAAGGTGTGACCTTATGTATAATATCTTTGTTTTCATATAAATCTAAGAGTAATTGTGAATTAACATAAAGACCATTAACATGTCCTATCTTAGCTTGCCATAAATCAAAAGAATTAATAATGCAAGTATAAGAAGATGAATTCCCATTATTGATAATATTAAGTATATTTAAAATGTAAAGTTTTTGGTTACAATAATTCTTTTTCCACAAGTGCATCATTTATAGTTCTAATAATGTTAGATTAAAAAGAAATCTTTACTTTAATGTTTCTTGATAAAGACACAAAAATTATATTGATGTGAATCTCTATGATATAAAGTAAATCATTTAAGGACAACACTTTTTTAAAAGTGAGTTTGATAAATACTGTGTGTTTTTGCCCATAATAAGTGTTATTCTCAAATTTCCTATAAAGATATTTTCTTCTCCATCCTCTACTAGTATATAGGAGTAAAATGCACTTTTATCCCCTTAAATGTGTTGTAGTATTAGAATCTATTGTTCACTCTTTTGAATTAGTAGCAATGTTAACTTGAAAAAAGACAACAAAAAGAATATCCATTTTTACTAAATTGGCATTTGGTTTAGTAAGATGACATTACCTTTTATACCAACATTGAGGAGTGTGATGCCTTAATTTCTTCCACACATATCAAACACCTTTCTTTTTAAAAGTTGAATTACTAATTTTGGGTTTATCATACCTTAAGACTTGTTATCATACCTCTTTTTACTGTGATGATGATAATGACTATAGTGACTTTTGTCTCCCTTTTTGCTTTTCTTGTTTTCCATGACATTTTCCTGTAATGTCATATTTTTTGTATTTGCATCCTTTATTTAGGTTATATTTTTTTCATCAATCAAGATATGTGTAGGAATATCCTTTAATGACATATGCTTCCTTTTGTATTTGAGTTGCTATTTGTAGTCATTCCAAGATTGTATAAACTTTTTAATAAGACAACTTACTAAGTACTCTTTTGATAGTTCAAAGAATAGTAAACATTATAAATATTATTAGATATTCATTGATTTGATTTTGAACACTCTTCTCATTAGATATCTAAGAATGCAAATGGGTAGCAATAACAAAATTTTGTGCAATAGTATCCTCAACCATGTATTTTTTGTTCATTTTTTTCTTATATTTCTTTTACTTCTTTTGAAGAATAATAAATATCAAAAAGATCATTAGAGAATATACTAAGAATATTATGATGACATATTTTATTAACTTTTTTTTTTATTTTTCCAAATAAGAAGTATATTATTATAGTTTTTGAAACCAAACTTTAGTTTGGGTTCATTAAGAGTAAAGGCAATTTCTAAAACATTTATAGCTAAAAAGACATATTATTAGCAATGTTTAAAATATGAACCAATAAAAGGTTTGATCTTGGAGGTGTTTAGTAAGAACTTGAAAGTAAGAAAAGTAACTAAGTTTAAGAAGGAACAAAAATAAATTGATTAGTAACATAAGCAAATGGATTAATAGTTGCACCATGGCAACAAATAAGAAAGTATAAAAATAGATTATAAAGTATAAAAATAGATTATACATAGATGTAGAAGAAATAAATTAATCAAAAGGATATGAAATCTAGTTGCACCATGGCAACAAATAAGAAAGTATAAAAATAGATTATACATAGATATAGAAGAAATAAATTAATCAAAAGGATATGAAATCTAAAGCATAAAAATACACTTTCTTTAAGGATAGATTTTGCTCTTGTAGACAAATAGTCCTAGTATTGTAAGTTACAATGACAATTCTCCTACAATACGACAAGTCTTTCTAACTATTGCACCCCATAAGTAAGGTAAAAAAAGGGAGTGCAAACTTGATTAACCAAACAACTTTTAGTAAGTAATATAAAGAGAGTAAGGAAGAATGCTTAAAGTTACATCTAGAAGAATAACAATGGTCTTATTTATACAAAATTAGCTTTAATGTCTCATAAACAAGAAATAATGAGGTAGAATAAAACTGTTGCAATAATTAGAGATATAAATGTCAAAATGGCTAGTTTACAACAACTAAAAATGGTTAATTCAACAATTACAAAATGACTAATTTAACTAATAGTAATTTGGTGAATGCCAAAAAGCATAGGCTTAAGGGTGGACCAAGTAAAAAATATTTAGTTTACTGTATGAGGTGGCATTAAAACTACCATATTTGGTGGGATAAGAACCATTTTGGGTTAGTAACTTTTAATAATTGCAATATGGGTCAGTAACTTTAAAATTAAAAAAATTAGGTCATTATTATGACAAATAATTCATGATTGGGTTACATCCATTAATTAGGTCATTGAGTACTTATATAACATTTGAATTTTATAGACCTCTCTCTTAGTCCACAAGAGTTGTTAATATGGACATGTAGAGTCATCCTACATTGTTGACTTACCCTTTCTCCTTACCAAACCCTTATTATCTTGTATGAGTGTGCACTGTTAGGTTAGTAACTATTGTCATTAGTGTGTGATTAGATTATAAACTATTGATTGCTAAGAATTTTAATGGTAAAACCCTAATCCAACTTAGATTAGTTTGCTAGAATCATGAAAAAAGCAATCAACATCCATAAAAGAATGATATCTTTATTCTAAAAAAAAAAATTCAAAGAAAAGGAAGCTTTAGTTTGTAAAAATAAGGAAGAATAGTAAGCATTATGCTTAAATCTACTAGTTCTAGAACTACTCACATATTCCCAACTCTTTGTCTAATTTCATCTTTATCATTTTGTCTAATCTTTTACCATTGCAAGCATAATTAACAAAATCCATGTAAGAATAAAGAAAAATAGTAAGCATCTTGCTTTCTTCTTCTTCTTCTTTTTTTTTCTTGTTATGTTCTTAATAGTGATGGCCTTTTTTAGCAATCTAGGTATAATTTGTCTTGTCCTTATATAGATTGGGAGATCAATTCATTCAAAAAAATCACATACATCATGTCTCTACCACCATAAGAAAATTTGAATAGTTTTAACTATTTTTGATTTAAATATAACATGCATTTATAAGAAGAAAGAGATTATTAAGAGTTATACTTATTGAGAATAAAAGGCGTTAAATTGTTAGTTAGGATTCATCTTTGTCTATGACATGATTAAAGTGGTAGCTTGGTTGTAGTAATCGAACATGATTAAAGTATAATCCTTTTAGCTTTTTTCATTTGTAGGTACCTTAACTTTTTTTGTTTCCTTAGTTCTTTTTTTCTTTTGAAGAGTATATCTTTGCCACCTAATATCTTTGATGAAGAGATGCAAGGCCTTTGGTATGTCCTTTTTATGTGCATTAGGGTTTTGTCACTAAAGTTCCTAGCAATGGTGATGGTGACCTAATTATGCACTAAATCAATAATTTGTAACCTATTCATGTATTGATGGCAATAGTTTAATCTAACAGTGCATTCTTATACAAGATAAAAGGGGTTTGGTAAGGAGAAAAGGTGGGATTGAGGTGAGTGAGCAAAGTAGGTTGACTTAACATGTCCTCGTTAGCAACTTTTGTTGACTAGGAGGGAGCTTGGTACATCTCAGATGCTATGTAGGCACTTAATAGCCTAATTGATGGATGTGACCCAATTATTCACAATTTGTGATAGTAATGATTTGATTTTTTCAATTTTAAAGTTATTGACTCATATTATAAAAGTTGGAATGTTTTTCACCTAAAATACTTATTCTTATATTAAGTCTAGTTTTAAGTCATCCACATATGTACAAGACCTTTTGTGAGTCTTTTTTTTTTTTTTTTTACAAAGGTATAAGATAAATATTGTTTTATAAATAAGTAAATTAAGACTTTCATTTTTATGTGGGATATAAGTCTTTTAATATATACTTGTTTCAATCAAAAGTAATAAGGGTGCCAAATCTAATAGTTTATACCATAAACGACAAATATACAACCTTCATGTAGATTGTCAAACTAGCTTCCCTTTAATAAAAGATAACTTCTCACCAAATTTATGTCTGGTAAGCTAAAAATATCCACTGCAAGGGAATAATAATGATAGTGCATAGGGAAATCCAAGGCTAGTCAATTTTGGTGGTGTGCTACATCACAAACTTTGTGCATGGTTATGAGGTTTCACGACATTGGTAGGAATTATAACTAATCTTGTAGTATGATTTTGGGGTATTAGACATGTTCTCAAGTCAGCTTAGGATTTGGGTTACTAAAATGTCATCCTTGAGACCGACTTTCTTAAAATGATGCACTTGATTAATCAACAGTTTATTGTGGCTCACCCTTTAACTTTATTGATGATAACATTTAGCCTTTTGTGGTAGAGCTTATGATATATAACTAAAGCATATTCTTTGTGAAGCAAACTCTTGTGCTGAATTTCTTGAAAAGTTGGGTGGATTTAGTGATGCTAATGAAACATTTTTTTTCTTTTCTTGTTGTTGTCATTAAGGCATCAAAATTTAATACCTTACTTTCGATTATTTAACAATAAATAGAATGAATAAGAGTTAATTTCACAGGGAGTACAATCAATTAATTATTGATTAACTGAAAATTAAATACATTAATGTAATTGGGGAAAAAAGTTGAATTATGATTTTGTAACAATTAAAATAAATATACTAATCAAACAAAATAAATTATAAAAAAATAAATTACTAAAAGTCCAATTCAAAATTTATTCATAAGTATGATACAAAATGATTTTGATTACTAATAATGTTATCTCAATTCTAATAAAATTATTAATTTTAAATAATAATAAGTTTTGTTACCTGAATTTGTCCTTAGATATTCATTAAGTAAAATATGTTCTTTATATTTCTAGAATAAGTTCTGTAAAGTAATATCTTGGTAATCTTTAAAACTAAAAAGAATAGATTAATACAAGTAATAATCACACAAGTTTAGATCATTTAACTTATATTAAATTATTCATAATAATAAAATAAAAACTTATTTATAATGCCTTGTTGTTATTTGCTACTTGGTAATTAAGAAAAGGATAAAATGGATCATAATTCTTAATTCTAGCAATTAATATTTATTTAATCAATTTAGTATGCCAAACCAAATTAATTGGGAAAACAATTACTCAATCATTAAATTAGAATAATTTAAATAATTCCATAAGAAAAGAGAATAATATACCAAAACAATCTATACCATTAAAATATTAAAAGTTTTGAAATTTCCTAAAACTATTGAAAAGCCTAATTATACCCATTAAGAAAAAAACAAATTCTTTCTATAATGATTATTTGAATCTTTACCCATCTCCCCATTTTACTCTTAAAAGATAATTATTTATATTCTAAAAATATATATAGTAGCCATCAGTAAACCTTAAAAACTTTAAAAAAATCTCCAAAAATCTTAAAGGCATCTTGATCTCATTTCATTAATCTTGTAGAATTCCTATATTAACTTTCAAGTTAATTATGGATTAGATACAATTAAAATTAGAGTTTGACTTCTTCATAAAAGTTGTAATTTCTTCTTTAGCTTTCAAATGCATTAAGTTTTGCATAAAACAAAGGTCTAGTGTTTAAGTTATGAGTTAAATACCAAGACTGATTCAATCTAATTGTGATAGGTTCTATGGTGACTTCTCTACTATTTTTAAACCATTAAACAACTAATTTGGGTCTAAATCTCTTCATAACAATTATAAGACTAATTGTGTACTTTAATTTAAACTTTTGTATTACTTGATTTGGATGTATAAAGCTCAAATTATACTTATTTAAGTACTCAATGTTTAAATAGGAATTCTACTCCAGTTAAGATTGGATTTCAATTTTCTATCTTGTTTTTGGAGCCAAGGCTTAAGGCCTAAAAGAATTTGAATTTGGACTCACGACTTGAATATGAAAAATTTGAAATGTCTATTGCAACTCCATTGAATACTATTTTTCTAATTTGGACCTTTAAATTAGTGAAAAATTTAAAATAAATAACAAAGATCAAATAATAGAATGTTAATTTTTTTTTACTAAAATCATATATCTTGAAAATTTTTATGAAATCTACTTAAATTAGAAAATAGATTTTAATCAATTCAAATATGTATAAACTTATTAAAAACAACTAAATGTAAATAATAATAATAATAATAATAATAATTTTCACTCATCAGATATAGGCATGCTCTTGAATGGTGATAAATGTGTGGTGGCTGTTTTCTTTAGATTATGAACAAGTTCTTTAATTTCTTTTTTCTTTTCCAACAAAAAAAAATTCAAAAATATGATATAGAAAGAATAAAAACTAAGTTAATTAGCTTCCATTGTTGGTTTGTGGGGGATTTAAGCCTTAATTTTATATTCAACTCTAATGTCTTTTTTGGTCACATGGCTTGTCTCTTCTCGCTGTTCTCAAAATTGAAAATTGAATTTTGCTAACTCATGGTTAGAGGTGTTAGAACAAATCATTTGGTGGAGTTCAAGTTATTTTAGATCAAATTATTTACAAATTAAATTACAATCTAGTTGTTTTAGGTTTGAGTTAGATTTGGTTTGACCTGTGAATCAATATGTTATTATTTAAAAACTAATGTTTTATTTTATTAAATATTAGAATATGTGTACATATTATTATTTTTTTATTTACTATTTACTCTTATATATATCGTAATTTGTATTAAGAGTATATATATTTTTAGTTTTTTAACTAATTTTTATTTTATCATTTAGATTTAATTGCATGTTAATTCATTATTTTTACATATATAACAATGGATAAAAATATATTATTTATTTATTTATATATTAATTTTAAAAAAATCTACAACTATATATATATATATATGTATAAAATTTCTAAAATATAATAAATATAAAAAATAATAATAGATAATTATATAAAATATATAAAATAATATTAATATAAAATAATTAAATATACATAATAAATTAAAAAATTGTTCAAATTGAATGATAGATAAAAATAAATTAATGTAAATGTGTGATGTATGTGTATATATATATAGTGATAAATAAAAATACTGAAAAAGATTAAATTATAATATTTTTGTTATAATTAATATTTATAGGATATATAGTGAAAATAATAAAATATTATAATTTTAATTTTAACTCTAGAATTTGATGTTTAGTATCTACTCAAAAAAATTATAATTTTTTAGTTTACATATTTTGCTCTCTAGTGAGAAAAAAAGAAGAAATCAGTTCGTTCAAGTAAGGCTTCTTAATTTTTAGAGTCATTTAAAGTTTGAGTCATTTTCAAATTAAATTATTTTTGAGTCTTTTTTTTTCTTTTTCGAATTCAGATGAATCCATGGCATTGGGACACATTAACGTCTCTACTGATGGTTCACTGGTCTCGTGACGAAAACCTATACATAAAGTAGGTGTTTGCTTTGGTTTGATTCCTGGTTAAAGCACACATTCGGAGTTTTTATCCCAAAACGTAAATTAATCCAGATTCAATGACACAAGTAGTGGCTCACACCCGCAAGAAAAGAAGACCCATTAGCAGACACATCAGCATGAAGAGACTGGGCAATAATGTTTTGCACAGAGTCAAGAGATGAATTGATTAATATGGGTCTACTTGCATGTCCTAGACGGTGGAGAGGTCTTGTTATTTTGTGCAGAGAGGTCAAGGGTGGCCGACATGTCGTTGTGAATAAACAAGACATGCACTTTTATCTGGGATCCTATCGGGGTCGAGATCCCCCGTAGATTGTCGGTCAAAGGTCTATTATCAATTGTGGATTTTAGTGAGGTTCAGTCGGTGTCTTGTCCAACTCTCATGTGTTAGGCATTCGTTGAAATTTGAAATTTAGGTTTATGGCGACGACAAGGTCTTCCTCTTTTAAGCGAAGATCCAGATCGGGTGCATGTATGGTTCAGATCACCGCAGAATCTCATATCACCGCAGTACCTCCAAATTAGAATAAAGGCAAAAATAGAGAATTGAACCCCCCACGTTTAAGTATTTTTAGATCCATTTTTAATTTTCCATTTTTTTGTCAAAATCCTCCTTCCACATTAGTGTCATAACATCGAATGATCCCTCTTTGTTATCTCTTAAAACATGACAGCTATGTGTTTTAGTTCGCATTAACTTAGATGTCACATTATTATTGTAATTTTTTAAAAAGATTTAAAAATTTCAAGAAATCAAAAAAATTATGAAAGTTGCAAAAAAGGGGGAAAAAAAAAGAAAGCTAAAAAAGATTCTGTAATTTTCAAAAAATTTAAAATTAGAAAATCTTAAAAATTTATGAAAATATCAAAAATTCCATAAAAAATCAAAAAATTTCAAATACCGTTCAAAACTCTTTTAGAAAAATGTGAAAATTTTTCTATAGAACCAAAACTTCAAAAAACCAAAAATTTTAATAATTTTAAAAAATTCTAAAACCAATTTAAAAATTACACAACAAAATCTCTCTCTTTTTCTCACCATCCCTCTCCCCTTTTTCTTACCTCTCTCTTTTGCAAATTCAAATAACCCGCGATGGAGAGAGAGAATAAGGATGCTACATTTTTTATTACAAAAATGTACTCGAGAGGAAAGAGAGATTAAGAGAGAGAGAGAGAGCAACAATTTTCGATTTCTTTTTCATAATTTCATATATTTTTTAGAATTTTTGATTTTCTAAAAAAAAAGTTTGAACTTATTTTTGAATTTTCATAGTTTTTAAAATTTTCAAAATATAATTTCCTTTTAAGTTTCTAGAATTTTTGTAATTTTCAGATTTTTTTAAACTATCATATATATATTTTTTTGTTTTTATAATTAATTTTCATTTTTAAAAAAAGTTTGCCCTAGTATCCGAGTCAGTGCAAACCAGGACGAGTGATATCCACCCAACATGAGATAACGGAAAAGGGGCATTTGGTATCACGACATTAATGCAAAGAGTGAATTTTGAACGTTAAAAAGGAGGTGCACATAATTCTAAAATTGTTGAAGCGCAAAGGACTAGTTCTTGATTTTTGCCTAGAATAAACATTTAGAATAGTTTAGAGTGAGAACGATATGATTGCGATTATTATTACCATATCATCGTAATGTAAACAAGGAAAGTATGCCAAAATATGAAATTGATACGCTGTTTGATGGGGAATAAGAAAAATCCAAATCTTGATTTTGTTGTGATAAATGACAATGATTCTCTTATGGTATCCTAATATATATATATTTTTACTCTTAAATTTAATTAGCTAATAAGTCAAATATTAGAATATGGACGTCTTAAATTTACAATATTCTAAATATTAAGCCTAAAAGTATAAAATACATATCATTTGTGCTCAGTGAGGATGCACTTAAAAGGACCAAAATAAGACATCGTTATATAGTTGCAATGTAGTAATTAATAAAATTCTGTATATCCATTTTTCGATGGGGAGCATTGTTCTAAAATTTTATTCTAACATTAGGGCGTTGTTGTAATATGAGATCGCAACATCTTCCCTTGTAATATGAGATTATGACATTTGACCTAATATGAGATTATGAGTAATTTAATAGTACGATATTCTTACACTTCAAGTGTCGTTACGTAGGCGGCAATATAAAATTAAAATTATGGTGGAGAAGACATACTGCCAGAACATTTTAGCTCCAATTGGCTTGCAAATTTGTTTACATTTCTATGAAGTTGAAGAAAACCCACCAAAAAAAAAAACAAAGTAGTGTTGGATATTTGAATGGAGCATTGCGGAAGTAAAATAAAGCCCTCGAAATATGCTGAATAGAGAGATTTAATCTTGGTGAAACCAAAATGACCTACTGATCCGTGTTCCCACGCGAGCTTGTTGGGGGTAGGGGGGAACCATTGTTGGGATTGCTATTCTGCAGGCAAGGGGTCCAATTAAAGAGTTCTATCCCATCTCTGTGCATATTTATAAATAAAATGCCAATCGTTAGTCGGTGCAAGAAGAAGGCCAAGTTCAGCCGACTTCTTTGAAGGAGTAACACTAGTCTTTCGGCATTATCCTGACGCAGTCCGGCAAACCATTCGAGTCTCTTTTGGTAGGGAAAAGGCGTCCCAAGCCACACAGAAACAAAACGATTGAGTTTTCGAGTCAAAATCATTATCCAACCAACACAGTATCGTGGGGTGTCGTTATTCTATAATTTATTTTCCTTTGCTTTTAAAATCCGAGTCAAAGATATGCTTGCCACTCTCATTTATCTTTATACTCATATGTTAGGCCGAATCATGAACTCCTCGCCCCACCAAAAGTATTATAATTACAGACTGACTTATCCTATCATAGGCAAACCATGAGAAAAAAAATACAAATTCTGGCGAATTATTCTCCTAACAGAACCCGCGACTGATGCGAAGTGACATTTTTTTTTTTCTTTTTTCTGTCTTTATGAACATTTGTCCGTGCCATTAAACCCTAGCGGCCTTTACATTAGGGGAACTTTGCAATGATATTGTTTTTTACTTTTTGTATCTTTTTTGACAAGATACTTTCACTTTGGTCTTTATAGTTATTGAATAAGATAACAAATGATACAGTTTTCTTCTATTTCTTTTTTCAAAAGAAATATAAGTATACAAGGATAAAGAAAACAGAGTCACGATGAATAACTTGCTATAATGAAGACAATACAAGTTCCTACAAACAGTCAGATATTGCTCCATTTACATCGATGCTACATGATATATAATTGAATAGAAGAACACCCAGCCAGCCAGAATCAGGGTCTTTGTGACCGTGCGTCTGAGAGGCACGTTTTTTAAGAAAAATGCTTGTCGGGAACACTGTATCAGCCCAAAGAATTTTACCATTAGTCATCTCAGAAAAGCCCTTGCTGGAGGTTTGTTAACTCCGGGCAGCCTGGCCCAGCATAGAGGCACGGCTCAACCCTCGGCACCTTGTTAGGCCGAAGGTTCAAGTCAAGCCTGCCAGCCGTCGATAAGTTCATTAATTTTCAATTAGATATTGTTTTTTTTTTTTTTTTTAAATTTGTAGAAATTAAAGATTAAATTTAAAATTTAAAATTAAAAAATTAGGTAATTTTATTATTAAAATTTATAACTAGTGACAAATATGTTTTTTAATTCTTATTTTAAAGAATAGTGCCCATTTTTCGGGTGCTAACTTATATACTTATATATTCGATACTTGAATTAATGCCTAATTAGTTTGGTGGCCTTTGATGGCGTACACAAAATTCATTCATGGGTCAATGTTTGATTGATCCTATTGGGAATAACGAGCTGTAATGAAGATCTGACCCATAATAAACACGGTAGTAATATATTACCTTACCAAAATTTTATATGAATACTAAGTTTGCGTCAGTTTTTTTATTTAATTTTTAATTTAATTATTTTCATTTGAATTCTGATTAAGTGATTTATTAAATTATAATTTTGTGTTAATTCTTTAAGAAGTTCATCAAACTTTATCGCACTAACTAAACCAAAGTCTAAGCAGTAAAGTGATTTTTTTTTTAACACAAAAAAAATCATTTTCGAGATAAATGGATTTATTTTAAGAGGTGGCAAATGGGCGTTTTAAGTCGATTTTGGATTGTTTTGTTTATGCAGAATTGAGTTTTGAATCATTTGAATTGCAAGTATTTTGAATTTTTGGTCTATTGGATTTTTTATATTTTAAATTTTAAGTGTTTTGAATTTTGAGTTATTTGAATTTTGAATATTTTCATGCATGAATTATTTGATTTTCAAATTATCTCAATTCAAGTTTGATCAGGTTATAAGTCGTTGACATTTCATATAAACTAGATTGAACTAGATTTTAAATGAGTTAAGTTGATTTATTCATATCAAGTTAACTTTTGCCACCTCTTTTTACTAAGCAAATGAAACAAATTTCTTTCTTTGTTCTAGAGAGGAATAGAGAGTAATTTTTGATAAAAATAAGTTATTATTTTTATACCAATAAAAATATTTAAATAGCGAAAGAAGTTATGTTGAAGGAAAGCAAATAAAAGAGGAGTAGAAAAATCTAACTTGAAATGATAAGTAAGAATATCTTGTTTGTAAAAGGAGGAAGTAATGTGTTGTAACCTATTCAAAAGATAAAAAGAAAATTTGAGCTTAAAATTAATTTTACAAATTTATTTTAATTATAATAATTTTAGTTAATAAGAATATTATAAAATTTAAATTTTATCTCATATTTATATTAAAAAATTCAAATTAAATGATTGGTATTTGATGCATTTAGACAAAAAAAGTATACACTAATTCAAATGTTAAGAAAATAATTTTAAAAATCATTATTATATGCATATAAAAGTAAATCAAGTAAAAATAAAATAAACAATTTCCAAAAATTTTAATTTTTATTAAAATAAAATTTTGGGTTGGATTTGATTTAAATTTTTTTGAGTTATTACAGGTTTTGGGTTATGCATGTTCAAATTATTTAGATTTTGGATCATTTTGGATTTGAATTATTTAGTTTTTGTATTATTTTGAATATGAGTCATTCATGGTTTTAGGTTATTTCAACTTTAGGTATAACTGAGGTACAATTCATTAACTTTTTTAGTTACAATAAATCAAGTCAAGTCGATTTTCAAGCTAAATTGGATTACTTTGGTTGGATAAGCTTTTGCTACCTTAACTTAAAATCTCTTAATCATTTTGTGGCTTATGCCTTATGTACTCACTTGTGTTTAAGAAAAAACAATGTGAACAATAGTTCAAGATTTACCCCTCAAAGCTCACTTTATTTTTTTGGGAAATTTATATTTAATGCAATCCATTTTGAATCTTGTAATAATTTACATTATCTATTTTAAAATATAACAAAAAAAAAAAAACTCTACCTAACACTTATTAGTCATAGTAATAGAAATAATTGAGAAAACAAATATACCTTTTCTTATTAACTAAAAAAACTCTTTGTTACTCTCTCAACGACTTAGCCCCTCTCAAATTCTTTACTTTTGACCTTTGTCTAATTTGTCTCACACTTTTTGTGTGTCCCAACATCTTCCCTTCTCAAGTACATATTGTCTTGATGCCATTCCTCTTTGCAATAAGCAATTACTCCAATCTCTTATATGGTTAGTTGCTTTGATGATTTTGAAGGGATATAATGAGATATTAAACATGACTAGGTATTTTATAGACTAAGAGATTACATATTGATCTTTATTCAATTTTGTGTTAGCTTAGGGTTGGAATTGGATGACACATTGGAAGTGTATAGGTTATTGGGAGTAGTGATGTGTGAAATTATTTCACATATTTTGTTGAATATTTTTTTTGGTTCTTAGGTTAATTAGTCTTAATATTTTGAATTTTAATTGCATTTATCTAGTTTTTAGTATTTTGTTATTTTATAGATTTAAGTGACAATTTGAACTTCAAATGGATTTAAGGAGATAAAGGATTTGGACTATGAAACTTCTTATATTTCAATAAAAATTCATATTTTAGTAGTTTAGATAATATTCTGATTTTGAGCCATAACTCGAGTACGAACCTTTAATAGAGGTGTTCTTTAGCTTTCTAGAAAGCTAAAATATAGGACTACAACTTTTATGAAAAGCCCAATTTGAAATTCTGTCATTTTGATATTCAAAAATTGGTTATAAGTCAATAGTGTGAATTTAGAAAAAAATTTGAAGTACATTAGAAATCCTAAAAGATAGGGATTATAGCTAATTTTGTGGGATGTATGTGCTGGCCAAATTAGTGTTTTGAGAAAGATATGTAATGAGAATAGGGTTCCAAGTGGTGGAGAAGCATGATGAAACAATAAGTAGAAGATTTAGAAATAGCGAAAACGAGAAAGAAATATGCAAGACTTAAAGATTGTTGACCTTTCTTCTTTTGTATCTTCTTCATCATTATTTATTAATTTGTTTTAGGATGTTTTGTGAACAATTAATTGTTTACTTGTTTGCTCCGATTAACTTGAGTAGCTAAAATTTTTATTTTATGGTAATGATGTAATCATTGAATTATGTTATAACTTGATATTCTAATTATTTTGAATAATCTTAGTTAGTTTAATTTAATACTTTTGATTCTCATTCATGTTAGTGATTGACCATTATTTACATGTTTAAGATATTAAATGTTGAAGTGAAAGTGAAAGTTTAATACTAGTTTGTAAAAACATTAAACTTAGATCGTGTAGTTTATAAATAAATACACATTTTTGTGATTACTGTTACGAGTTTCATAAATCTCAAGGAACTTGTGTTAATTTTTATAATCATAAAAATAAATATAAAATTAATATAAGTATAATTGTTGAGTCTTGAAAGAGATTATAATATACCTTAGGGAGTTTAGTCATTGTGTGTGATTCTATTGCTTTTTGATTAGGTTAGTTTTTTTTTTTATTTAGTTTTTGCAATTCTCCTTCTTTAAAGTCATTTGTTTTTGTTTAAGGTGTTATTAATTTTTTATTTCCATATGTTTTGTTTCTTGTTTAGGGCTAATTAAGTGTGTTGATACTTGACTAAGATTAGTATTTTGTTTGGGTTACTTATAGTATCATTTTGGAAAACTAGCATCATGATATGTACTAAAATTAGGTGAAATTTTGCTTCTACTTAGTTTTTTTTTTTATTCCTAATAATGGTTGGATTATGTTTAGTTGATATTATCATTCTTTACTTTTACATTGACAAAGTTTTATTGTCATAGGTATTCTTAGCCAAAATGGAGGGAGACATTAATAAAAATCAAAAGCAACTGTTAAATTAAGAGTTGTGCTTACATATGTCTAAAAGAAACGACATTCTATTTAAGACTAGTTGCTTTGCCATTAGCCCCACCCTATCTTGGTGAGAAAAAATTCATTTATTAAGCTTTTTAATCATTGTTGTGTTTTGTTTTTCTCACCTTTGAAATTGTTTTTGTTAGGTTTTAATTTGTATTCATAGTTTTAGTTATTTTTTATTTAATGCATGCCACATATATATGGGCAAAGTAGCTTATTTAATCCTAAGATAAAATGAACTTTGCATATACTAAGGAAAGAGCAATAATTGGAGCAAGAATAAGCAACAATGGAAAACAAGTTAATCAATCAAATTGAGAAATAACATTAAAATCCAAGAGTATTGTGTGATTATGCCATGCCAAGTGTTAATGATGCCTAATCTAGTATTACGAAGCCAATAGTGAATGCCAATAATTTCAAGATTAACCTATACCTTATTCAAATGGTTCAACAAGATCAGATTGGTGGAAAGCCATAGGACACAAATGCATATCTTGCTAACTTCTTAAAAATTTGTGATACTATCAAGATAAATGAGGTTAGCAATGATGTCATTTATTTGAAACTTTTTCCATTCTCTCTTGAGGATAAGATAAAGATTTGGCTAAAGTCTAAGACTCTTAATTCTTTTATAAGTTGGAATGCCTTGTTGTAAATGTTTTTGAGTAAGTGTTTCCCTTAAGTAAGATTGAAAAACTTAGGAATGATATTACTAATTTTGTGCAGTTTAATAGTGAGTTTTTGTATGAAACTTAGGAAAAGTTTGAAGAGTTGCTGAGATGATGCCCCTGTCATGGTTTACTTGACTAGTTACAGGTGCAAACATTTATAATGGTTTGACACATTATTTTAGAATTACTATAAAGAGGCATATGAGTTATTGGAAGATATAACTTCAAATAATTATCAATAGTCAAATAAGAGAGGTATGCCCTATAGAACTCTAGGTATGTATGGAGTTGATGGAATATGTATGATAAATTCCAAGGTTGATAACTTGGTAAAAATGTTTGGTAAATTGGATAATGTTAGTTTTGTTTCAAATGTTAATGTTATTTCTAACCTTAATGTTATAAATTATGATTGGTGTAAAAAAGTACACCTTAGCTTTAATCATTTGTAGGCTAAGTAAGTACAATTTGTGTCAAATTTGAATAAACATCAACAAAATAGTCCTTAGTCCTAGACTTACAGTCTGGCTTAGAGAAATCACCCTAATTTATCTTAGAGAGATCAAGGACATTAAGGTAGTTGTTTAAGACCTTTTAATCCTCCTAATTTTCAACTGAGACCTTAAGGAATGATGCAACATCAAGAGAGTAAGTTAGCATGGGAGTTAGTTGTTGAAAAATTAGCCAATGCCACTTCAAAGAAGTTTGAACTATTGAAATCTAAATTTAATTAATTGGTTACTTTTAACTAGAATTTAAAAGTTCAAATGGGTTAGGTAGCAAATGTGATCCAACCTTATGGTTAAAGGAACTTACCTAATAAAACAAAGGTCAATCCAAAAGAGTAGTGTAAGGTAATGACCTTGAGAAGTGGTAAACAATTTGGTTAGGTAAGTAGTGAGGCTATAGTGGATGATGGTATTAATGTGAGCTATGAAGTGGTAAGTTAAAAAGAAGTTAAATTGAATAGATTGATATACCATCCATACCACCACCAAAAATCTAACCTTTTATCCCTCTAATTCCTTTTCCTTAGAGGTTTAAGTAAAATAAGATAGATAAATAATTTAAAAAATTTCTTGAAGTGTTTTGGCAACTACATAATAACATTCCTTTTGCAGATGCCTTAATTCAAATTCCTGCTTATGTAAAGTTCCTTAAAGAGATTATATCAAATAAGAGAAAATTAAAAAATTATGAGATTATTTCTTTGACTAAAAAGTGTAGTATAATTATTCAAAATAAGTTTCCACCAAAGTTTAACGATCTACGAAGTTATTCAATCCCTAGTACAATTGGTGATGTTGATTTTTCTAGAGTTTTATATGATTTAATTGCTAATGTTTCACTAATACCTTTATTTATATACAGGATACTTGGATTGAAGGAGTTAAAACCTATTACCAAGTACCTCATGACTATCTTGGAAAATGTGTTAGTTAAGGTAAAGATATTATTTCATTCTTGTTTATTTCATTGTGTTGGAAATGGAATAAGACAAAGAGATTCCAATTATATTGGACCATTTTTTCTTGCCCATGACTAGATCTATATAGACATTAAAAATGGTAAGTTGACATTAAAGGTTGGTGATAAAGAGGTAAAATTTAATTTTTCTAAAGTTACTAGATATCCTTCTTGCATTGAACTTGTTTTTCAAGTTGATTTTGTGGTTAAGCTGACTCAAGAAGTTTTAGGGATAAAAATCCTAACAAACCTCCTTAGAATTGTTTAATGAGTGTCAGAATAATTAAGGATGATAATTTAAAGGTTGTAGTATCTGTATGTGCCTTAAAAGTGATTGGTTTTATGCTAAAGTAAAAAAGTTTTTAATTTGAGAGTTTAGGCAAAGGTAAGTCATATCCTTCTCCTTCTGATATACAAGCCCTAATTTTGGAGTTGAAGCCATTGCCTCCATATCTTAGGTACACTTTTTTAGTGGATAATATTACTTTGCTTATGATTATGAATGTGTCTTTATGTCTTTATTTGATGTTTAACTTGAAAAATTGTTGAGTGTGCTAAGATTAAGAAGAAAGGTCATCAAATGGACTATTTCAGATTTTAAATGAATTAACTCTTTTTTGTACATGCATAGAATATTAATGGAGGAAAAAAATATAAACCTATTGTTGAAAATTAAAGACGGTTAAATCCTAAAATGAAAGAAGTGGTTAGTATTGAAATTCTTAAATAGTTAGATGCAGGGATCATCTATCTTATATCTAATGGTTCTAAGATTAGTCTAGTGCATATAGTACCTAACAAGAGTGGGATAATTGTTGTGCATAATGAACATGATGAATTAATTCCTATAGGATGGTGACTAGGTGGAAGGTATGTATAGATTATTGAAAACTTAATGAGAATACCCATAAAGATCATTTTTCCTTACATTTTCTTGATTAAATGTTGTAAAAACTTATTGGGTATGATTATTATTATTTTTTTAGATGGTTACTTGAGCTATATTTAAATTCTTATAGCCTTAAAAGACCAAGAAAAAACCACTTTCACTTACCTTTAAGGTACTTTTTCATTTTGCAGGATGCATTTTGGTTTATGTAATGCACCTATTACATTCCAACATTACATGATAACCATTTTTTTTAACTTAGTTAAAAAGATCATGGAATTTTAATGGATGATTTTTCTGTGTTTGAATCTTCTTTTAATAGTTGTTTAGCTAACCTATTTAAAGTTTTGCAACATTATGAGGAAACCAATTTGGTCTTGAATTAGGAGAAGTGTCATTTTATAGTACAGAAAGGTATTATGTTGGGTTATAAGATATTAGTTAGGGTATTAAGGTGGATTGAGTAAAGATAGAAACTATTAAAAGGCTACCACCATCCTTTAATGTTAAAGGAGTTAAAAGTTTTCTTGGTCACATGAGGTTTTACAAATGTTTTATTAAGGATTTTTCTAAAATTACTAAACCTTTTTGCAATATTTTAAGTAAGGATGTTGATTTTGAGTTTGATGATGATTATTTTAATACTTTCAATAGGTTGAAAAAGGGAGTTGGTTTCCACACTAAATTTAGCAACACCACATTGAAATTTGCCCTTTGAGCTAATATGTAATGCTAATGACTTTACCTTAGACACTATTCATGGCTAAAAATGATAAGAGAAGTTCCATATTATATATTATGCTAGTCATAATTTAAATAATGCATAGTTGAATTATGTAACTATTAAGAAAGAATTGCTTGTTATGGTATTTGTGTTTCACAAATTTTGATCATATTTCATAGGTTCTAAAGTGATTGTTTATACTGACCATGCAATAATTAAATACTTATTGGTAAAAAAACATGCTAAGCCATAATTACTTTAGTGAGTTTTACAACTCTAAAAATGTGATCTCAAAATTTAAGATAAAAAGGGCTTAAAGAATGTAGTTGTTGTTCATTTATCTAGATTAGAGGGACAATGTTAGTAGTAGATATACTCATGAATGAGAGCATTTTAAATGAATAGTTGATAGTTGTATCACTTGTTCTGTGGTATGCAAACTTGGTGAATTACTTAATGAGTGGCATGTTACACTTGACTTGAACTATCATTGAAAGAGGAAGTTTTTGAGTAATTTAAAGTATTACTTTTGGAAGAAACCATTATTGCACAAATTTTTTATTGATGGGATGCTTAAGAGATGTGTGCGCCAAAAGGAGATTAATGATATTCTCTATCATTGTCATTTTGTTGAAGTGTGGTAAACATTTCAATACTTCCACGATAGTTGTAAAGGTATGATAGTTTGGTTTCTATTAGCCAACCATGTACCAGGATACTCGATAGCTTATGAGCATGTGTAATAGATGCTAAAGGGTTATAAATGTGTTTAAAAAGAATATGATGGAATTGACTGATATCTTGGAGGTTAAACTGTTCGATGTGTTAGAGATAGATTTTATATGTCCATTTCCTTCGTGCTTTAACAATTAAAATATATTGGTGGCGATAGACTACATTACCAAATGGGTTTGGGTGATTATAACTCCAACTAATGACTTATAGGTGGTGATGAGATTTATGAAGAAGAACATCTTTTCAAGATTTGGTGTCCCAAGAAGGATTCTTAATGATGAAAAGTCCTTTTTTTTGGAATCATTCATTTGATTTCATGTTGAAAAATTATAGGGTTACTCACAAAATAGCATATGCCTATCATCCTTAAACAAATGAATAACTGGAACTAGCAAACTGGGAGTTGAAATTAATTTTGAAGAAAGTTATTGCCAAATCAAGGAAGGATTGGTCAAGCAAGCTAGATGACCCACTTTGGGTGTACAAGATAACTTTAAGATATCTTTAGGCATGTCCCCATATAAAGTTTTCTTTGGGAAGTCTTTTCACCTATTAGTAGAATTGGAGTATAACGCCTATTAGGTAGTTAAATAATTGAACATGGATTTGAGGACTTCTAAAGAAAAGAGATTATTATAGTTAAGTGAGTTGGAAGAGTTTAGGTTAAATGGTTATGAGAGTGGCGGGCTTTACAAGGAAAAGACCAAGTATTAACATGATAAGCATATTTAGAAAAGAACTTTTGAGGTTAGATAATAAGTGCTACTTTTCAATTTATGTCTTAAGCTATTCTCAGGCAAGCTTTGGTCTAAGTGGTTTGGTCCATTCATGGTGAAAAAGATGCATCCATATAGAGTTGTTGAGATGCATAATGAGGCTATCGGTTTGTTTAAGGTGACTAAAAAATGTTTAAAGCCTTATTTGGTTAGTGAGGTGGTGTAAAAGGAGTTACATACTTCTTGTAAGATGCCAACTTTGAGTGATTTTGTGATTGTTAAGCTAGTTACTATAAATAAGTGCTTTTTAGGAGGTAACCCAAGCCCTTTTTCTTTTATGTTCTCTTTGTTACTTATTGTTCTTTTCTTTTAAGTTTTTCAATAAATGTGCTCAAACCTTAATTCTTTTGTTTAGGTTGTTTGGATTCAAGCATTTTAAGTTACTCCTTCGAATTATCACTCTTTAAACATAAATCAGGGAAGTTTATTTTCTTTTGTTTTTTTTTTTAATTTATCTTCTCTTACATATTAAAGCCAATGTGTGATTCAAGTTTGTGGGGTCATTTATGATTTTTTTGTGTAATTCTATATTTGTTTATATACTTGGTATGATATTTGTAAATTTTTTTGAAATTTTGCATACTTGGCTAATGTTTTGACATAAAATTTGTTTTGAAAGAAGAATAAACATGATATTTAGTGTCATAATTTACATTCGAGTTACTTATCATGTTCAAGCATTGTAATTTTTGGTTTATAAGGGGCAATATCTTATAAAGTGAGATTAAGTATTCTTGGGTTTTCAAGATCATTAAAATGCATATTTCTAATAAAAATTATGTATGTGACTATCTGTAAGATTTAAGTGTATTACTTTTCTTGTGAATTTATCTTTTAAGATAAGCCTAAATATGATAGGTATGATAAATATGATTGAATAAGTTGAAATTCTGATATGTTCCACTATTTTAAGTTGGTTAGTAACTAAAAGGTTTCTTTACAAAATGTTGTCTTTCATATCAAACAATGACTTGAATTATGAGTATGCCATAAGCATTTTAAGGGTATAACTTATTAAGTAATTAGGTGCATTCATTAACAAATGTTTGGATTTGTATTAAAAGACAAGTGTACGAACTTAAAGGAAATTGGAAAAAAAAAAAAAAAGCAAAGAACAAGAGAAAATGATTGTAGTAGTTAAAATAGGTGATTGTAAAAGTAGTAGTTATATGATTTGATTATGTCGATTTCATTATAAACATGGTTGAGTTTGGAATGATATATTGATATGTGAGATGGAGAATATGTGCATGCTTTTGTTTTTTTTTTTCCTTTTTTGTTGTTCTTAGTTAAAAATGTAATGTTTTGCATGATAAGTACCTTGGGTATATTCAATGTATGGAATTATTTCATATATTTTGTATCACAATTTAAGTATTTTTTTCTTGTTTTTAGATTAATTAGTTTTAATATTTTGGGTTTTAATTGCATTTATCTAGTTTTTAGTATTTTGTTATTTTGTAGGTTTAAGTGATAAATTGGGCTTCAAATGGACTTAAAAGAGATAAAAAAAATTTAGATTAGGGAGCCTTTAATATTTTGGCAAGGATTCTTATTCTAATAGTTTGGATATTATTCAAGTTTTGTGCAATATCTAGAGTTATGGATCTTATATTGTGGCATTTTTTAACTTTATAAAAGATTAAGACATAAGGCTACAAATTTCATTAAGAGTCCAATTCAAAATTTTGTCATTTTGATATTCAACCATTGACTATAAATTAATGGTATGAATCTAGATAAAAATTTGAATTACATTAAAAATCCTAAAATAATGATTGGTGTTGATTTTGTGGGACATATGTGTTAGCTAAATTAGGGTGTTGAGATAGATATATATTGAAGGGAAAGTATCAAAACAAGAAGAGCATTCCAAGCGATGGAAAAGCAAGAAAAAATAGTAAGAAGAGAGCACAAAAACAACCAAAATGAGAGACAAGTGTGCAAGATTCAAATATTGCCAACCTTCCTTCTTTTATCTCTTTTTAGGCACTATTTACTTATTTGTTTTAGGATGTTTTGTAAACATTTAATTGTTTACTCATTTATTTTGATGAACATGAGTAGATGAAACTTTTATTCTAAGGTATGGATGTAGTTATTGAATTATATTGCAACTTGATATTTTGATTATTTTGAATGATCTTATTTAATTCAATTTGATGCCTTTGATTTTCATTCATGTGAGCAATTGACCATTATTTGCATGCTTAAGGTGGTAAACAATAGAGTGAAAGTGGAAGTTTAATAATAGTTCGTAAAAGTATTAAATGTAAATTGTTTAGTTTGGAAATAAATACATATCTTTATGATCACTATTAAGAATTTCACAAATTTTAAGGAACTTATATTAGTTTTTATAATCATGAAAGTAGATATAAATTTAATATGAGTATAGTTATTGAGTTTTGAAAGAAATCATAATATGCCTAAAGGAATTTGGTTATTGTTTTTAAAAAGTTTAATTCTAATAATTGGATGTTAAGTTTGTTATTAGTATTTAGTTGATGAAATTCAAGACTTGAAACCCTTTTAATTGATTTTCTTATTATGTTTTAAAATTAATTTTTAATTTCATAGTTAGATCAATCCCTTTTTATTCGGTTTATATAAATAATATAGGAAGTTTGTATAATTTGATACTTGAATTTCCTTCTTTTGGGATTAATACTTGGAATTATATCCACTTTATTACTTGAGTGTCCTATGAATGTATTATGGATTTTAGGGCAATTAAGTGGCAAAATAAAAAGTTCTTTTCTAGTTTCAGCTTATATTACACTTATTTTCCATTTTGAAACAACTTACTTTTGTAGTACATGATTAAAATAATTATATCAAGTATAAATTTTCTTATATTTAGTGTTTTGATAGTATATTTTTTATTTTATATCTCTTTAAAATGACATCATGACATAGCTATATCATAATTTAAATAATTAGATTTTCTACAAACTTAATTATAGGATTTTTTTAGGCCATAATTGTATAATTCAAAAAACATGTCATTATTATAATGTACCCCTTTAAAAGATGGTTGTCATAACTTTTTTCATGCAAATTTACATTTCTTTTTTGGTTTATTTATTTCATGCTATCTTGTAAGATTCATAATGTTGGGTTGTTTTGTCCATTTTAAGGATAAGATGAAAAGATTATGTGCCAAACTTGAATCATTTGATTTATCTAAATATCATACAAGTGTGCAAAAAGCCTTTTTAACATAGAGAATAAGGGGTTCAGATTTGACTTTAGTGATTTTAGAATTATGAGTGAGAATGATTATTACAAAATATTATCTAATAGAAAAAGTAACTAGCTACACTTTAAGCTAGTTCATGTTTTGACTGAAATGCCACTACTCTTTAAGCTTCCATTTCTATATGAAGATTTAAGTAGTTTAATTCAACTATGGGTTTTAGGTTGATAATACTTTACATGTTGGATTTGGTGATGGAGTTAGTGCATGGTGTAGATGTTGGTTTAATTGCAATGATAGATGAAGGTGTTATAGTTGCTAGTAATGATAAGAGTGGTAAATAAAAGGATTTAATGAAGGAAATTACAACAATTATATGAGGATAAACATTTCATGTTAGTAAGAGGTGTATTAAAGTCAAACAAAAGATTAAAAGGAAGATTCCTAATACAAAGCTGCCTAATAGGAGAAAAAGGAGAAAAAAAAATGCTTATTAATGGAAATGATATTAGCAATGATTACATTGATGTAGAGAATAATGAAAATGATTTAGAGTTCAATTTCTTAAATGGAGAATTTTCTTACATTGAATCATATGAAGAATCAATTAATTATGTGATTGATAAGGAAATAATGAAAGATTTAAGATTTGATGGGTAAAGAAGATAAATGGTGATAGTGATAATGACTTTTTTTTTTTTAAGGTTGTAAATCAATTGATTCACACAAATTTTAGTGGGACAAATACAAATTTTTGAGATGAGGAGAGGGAGAAAGAGAACTTAAATGTAAGAAAAATTGATAGGGCACACCTTTTGAGTATAAGTATAGAGGGAAAGTTGAAACGTAGAGAAATCATATTTATTTTTATGTGTTTATAAAATTAAAGAAGTATTAAGTGAATATATAGTTTGGGAAAGTGTTGACATATATTACATAAAGAATCAAAAGGAGGTTATTGGTGCTAGATCCATAGTTTAAAATTATCCATTTTATATTTAGGTTTTTAGGTTGCCTAATATTTTAATGTTTATGATCTAGAAGTTAAATGATAAGCACACTTATGTTAGGAAAGAAGGAGTTTAAAGCATAAATATAAATTGGATTGCTAAGGTTAAATTGTCATACCTTAAGTTTGATTATGAGATGAACACTGAATTGATCTATAAAGTTCTTAAAGACCCTTATGGAGTAGAACCACACTAAATGAAGGTATGGAGGGGTAAAAAGAAAGCCATACGATTGATTTAAGGGTTACACATTGGCTTGTTTAAGGAGTTGCCAAAATATGGCACTTGAATTAAGAAAGAAAAAAAAAAGAAAAATCTTGGAATAGTTAAGGCTAAGAGAGATCATAATGACATGTCTCTCCATAATTTCATAGAATGTTTGTATGCCTTAATGCTTGTAAGAAAAATTTATTACTAGATGTAGGCTTTTCATAGGATTTAATGATATTTATTTTAAAGGGCCATTTGTTGGGTGTCTATTATTTATAGTACTCATTGTTGGAAATAAGAGCTTCTTCTCACTTGTATACATTGTAGTTAAGGGGAAAATAGATTTAATTGGGACTAATTTATAAACTTGCTTCATGAGTGCGTTAAAGTGGTTATAAAGGAATGCTATTGACTTTCATGTCAAATAAGTAAAAGGTTAGATTACAAACTATATCTTTTTTTTCAATTTATATTGGTTGGCTTTGTTTTATTTTATTTGCAATCAAATTTTGTTATTACTAAATTTGTTTCTTTTTTCTTGATTTACTCGTCATTTTTTTTGTTTGCATAACCATTACTAATGGACATCTCTTAAGAAAAATGTTTTTTTTTTGTTACCCTTTATGCTTGAATCGTTACCTATTATAATTGAGTTTTATGTATAAGAAGACAATTATTACTTAGTATTCATGGTCTTTACACTTTGTTTGCTTTACTAGAGAAATGGTAGGAAAGAAAATAATTGGAAAGAAGACAAGGTTAAAAAAGAATAATCATGTATTTGGATAATTATAAAGAGAAAATAATTAAAAAGTGATATGAAAATTTTGTGTGATTCCCAATAAAAGGTTTCTCATAAAAAATGTGTAAAAGTGTGAAAAATTATTATAGATTGAAGTCTTGATATTTTACATGAGGTATTTGGTGTAGGTTTAATTTGTAAAATACTAAATTGCTATAAACATTTTAGAAAAGACTTTTCCATATCCCTTTAATTCCATGGAAACCAAGTAGTGTTTCTCTTTAATCTATGAAGCATGGACATTTAAAAATAATACATATTTGTACTGGATATATGTGTCAAATATGATACTCATTCAATATTCTTAACAAGTGTTAGATATTTTAAAATGTGTCAGATAAAAGAATTAAAATAAAAAAATTCAAATACACATGTCAAACACTTTTAATTTGCTTATATATTATTAATACATATATTGAACTTTTTTTATTGATGTAATGGATAGACAAACATACGAGCAATACTCAACACAAGTTAAGTATATACATATATGATAATCAAGCATACTCAGGTATAAGCTTTAGATTATAGGTTAGGCAAACATCAACATTAGACATAAAAAAAAGTGTAGATTAATTGGCATAACAAGTGATAAGAAAAACACTTCATATATAGTTAGCCATCTAATACAATCTCTCCACTATTATAGTTAAATAATGGTTACATCTATTTATTAAGGCGTAACACATAATAATAAGCACAATGTGAACATTGTGTATTACAACCTTTGATAGCTAAGTACTAAAAAACTCATCTCAATTTAAGTATGTTTGTATATATGACAAGTAGAGCCTAAATAGGCTTTGATATGAAGAAGGTCACAGTACTCAAATAGTTTGAATATCAAGGGTAAGAATACACGAGTAATAACAACCATTTGTAGTAAGTTAATCTCCTCTAATAAAGGTTTCTAACTTATTTCATCAAAAGTTTACCAACCATGATATAGTTTATTTACTTGATTTATAAAAAGAGTATTCTTAAGTATCATATAATAATTATACAAGGCAATATCTATAAATAAGTAAGTAGGGTAAACTAGTACGTTATACATGCTAGGGTTACTCATAGTAGTTAAGTTATTCTAAAATCAAATGTGTGGTGTAGTTGATGGTCATATGGCCCTTTAATGTCCCACCAAACTTGCAACTCTAGCTTTTTATTGTAAACCTTCCCTTAGACCCTCCTCAAACTAGTTTTGTTGTAATAGACAAGATAAGGTGTATGGATAATATGTAAGTGTGGAATTAAATAAACTTGGCTAGGGTCTCAGCTTATAAGTTTCTGGAAGAAGTTTTCATTTCAAACATAAATGTTTAATTATTAATTAGGCTAAATTTTGATACAGTTGGATTATGATGGATTAGTGTTTAGATCCTTGGCTGGATTGGAAAGGGTTGAGCCTAAATATTTGAGCTTAAAGAGATCTACAACTTGTAAGACTAAGGGGGTTATAGGGTGTTAAGTTTCAACTTGATGTTTGCACTTTAAAGCTTAACTTAATATCAAGTGTGATTATGTAAGGATTGAAAAAGTTAAGGAATAATTGATATGTACTTAAAAAGTGATGTTTCTAGGGCATTTATAGTGAAGTTTAAGTGCTGATGTGATTAGAGGGATAAACCTAATAGGTGTATGTGTGAAGACTAAGGGAGTGATGTAATTTGCAGCTATAATTTCTAACTTTCTTCTTTTTATGACTATTGAGAGTAGGGTGATGAGGTTGAGTCTCCATTGAGCAAAGGCTAAGGGGTTAAGATTAAGGTTAACTGAGTGGTTGATAATTGGCGTAAGTTTGTAAATTTTTGACAACTATTGCATTTTTTGGCTAAATTTATTAAGTCCTCCATCATTATTGGCCAATAAAATCCCTTTTTAATGCTTTGGTTGCCATTACTCAACCTTTTCTATCCCTTCATGAATATCCTTGAGTATCTACTTACCTTTTTCCTTAGTTAAGCACTTTAAAAGCGATAAGTTGAATGACCTTCTATACAATCTCTTATTGAGGAAGGTGTATCAAGTTACTTAGTACTTAATATTTCTTAGCTCTAACTGATCACTTGAAAGTTCCTTAGATTTAATGTATCTAATGATTAGGTTTATTCATAATGGTCTTATCCATATAAGACCGTTATGGATAAGGATAATAACAATGGCTCTCATCTTTATGTACTTGGTTGCTTTAGTGTTCCTATCATGACTAGTTGTTTAGTTTCCTCATTCCAAGCTGGTTGGAAATGATATAATTTATCTATCCTTGTATTCTTTGTCCTAGAAGTTTTAACTAGTTTAAGTTGAACACCCGCTTTGGTTAGCTTATCTTAGATCTTCCTCACTTTATAAAGATTTTTGCCATATTTCCTTCTTTTTCCTTATGATCTCTTGTGACCTTTATACCACCAATTATGAGCTATTATGCATTTTTACCCCTTTGAATTTTAGTTTTTTTGGCAATGTTAAGTCTTATGATTAAAGCTTTGTATTAAGCTTTATTATTGGATGCTACAAACCAGAATTTGAGGGCATATTTAAGGACCACATCCTTAGGACCCTCAATGAAAATTCTCGTTTCACTTCATTTCTTGTTAAAGGTCGTGTTGACAAGGATGAGCTGAAGAGCTAAGGTTAGAGGAGTTGCTTTGAATGTCTTGAAGCTTGTGCATTCATTAATAAAGTTGGCTATAGTTTGGCTTTTTATCACTTTTCTTGGTTGAAACAATACATCAAACTCTTCCTGCTCCATTAACCATTGTAGCATCCTTTCCCGCCACCTCCAACTACTATAAAATTAGCCTCAATGGTTAATTTGTCAAAACAATAATTTTGTGGGCCTACAAATATGGCTTGAGTTTCTTAACTAATATGATGAAAGTTAGTGTCACCTTATTTATTTTTATATATTGTAGTTTTACTTCTTGTAAGACATTACTTACATAACACACTAACTTTTGCATAAAATCTTCTTTGCGAACACGGAAAAAACTTACCATTAATTCGTTGATAGCTAGATATAGAAACAATTTCTCGCTTGTAACTAGCTTGTTAAGGAGTAGAGTGGATGCAAGGTAGGTAATTAATTGGGAAAAATGCTTTCTCACATTCCTTGCCTTATTGGAAACTCAGGGCTTTCTTGATTATCTAAAAGAATTATAGTTGCTCATTGCTGGATTTAAAGATGAATATGTTAAAGTGAGCCAACATGCCATTAGAACCTGAACTTTTATAATGCTTTTTAGCGATAAAAGGTTAAAGATAGTTATGATTTTCTTGAGAGCAACTTTTATCCCTTTATGCAGAACCATAAGTCTTAGGGATTTTTTGGATTGCATATAGAAGATACACTTAATTGGGTTCAAATTCATATTGTATTAGTTCAAAGTATTAAACATTCCTTAAAGGTTCGTTATGTGTTTTGTAGAGAAATTGCTTTTGACTAGCACGCCAACAACATAAACATCTACATTTTTATTGATCTAATATTTAAAAATCTTATTAACCAAATGCTAGTAAGTTGCCATGGTATTTCTAAGTTTAAATAGCATTACTTGTTAGTAATAAATGTCTTTACTAATGATAAAGATGGTCTTCTTTTAGTCTAACTTATACATTAAGATCTAGTTATAGCTGGAGAAAGTATTTATAAACGTTAAGAGCTCATGTCCAAAAGTCTCATTGACCAATTGACGATAGCCAAAAAGTAGATAAATGTCTTGAGGACAAGCCTTATTAAGGTTTATGAATTTAACACATATTCTTTATTTACCGTTAGCCTTTTATACCATGGCTACATTAGCTAACCAAGTCATGTATGTTACTTCTTTGATAAATTTTGCAACAAGCAACTATTCGCTTCTTCTTTAATGGTAGCCTACCAAATTGGAGCAAAGTTTCTCCTTTTCAATTACCCCTATTAAGATAATTAATTCTCCTAACAAACTGTATAATAGATAGTAAATTTTTTTAACATATTCTCTTGGAGTCCCATTTAAAGAAAGTCTCATAATACAATATGTCTACTGAACTTCTTATATCCATACCAAATTCATTTAAGAAAGCCTTAATTGTTAGTAAGTCATTACATAGGTATTTAATGTCATATGAGTCATCATCAATGAAAGTGATAGGAGTGTTAGAACAAGCCTTATGTTAACCTTTCTTGCCCTGGTAGTGATACTCATAATTAGGCCTCTTATAATCACATTTATTGTTCCTTAAGTAGGATGTAGGAGAGGATGAGCCTTATTGGCTTGATTAAGGTAAAACTCTCTTAGGTTTTGTCATACTTCCTTTCTTATAGAGTAGCTTTTATTTTCCTACCAAAGTAAATTCTCCCTCCACACATACTTTTGGAGCATACCCTTCAGAATTAGTCTTTTAATTACATCCTTCAAGTTACGACACTCTTTCATGTAATGACAATGATTATTATGAAAAAAATAAAATTTTCTCGTATGACAATGTTAAGGATATTAGACGAGTTGTTGTAGCCAATTGATTATACTCTTATCCCTTATTTCCATTAGAATGTTAGTTTGAGTTTTAGTTAGTAGAGTGTAGCAATGATGGTTTGGCTTTAGGTTGTGATTGCTTGTCCTCTAAAAGGTAAAAGGAGGAGAGTGATTGCTTTTTACCTTAGTCTTTCTAGTGTCTTTCAACTTCTATGTGGGCTTATAGGCCATTTTCTGCTTGGATATACATTTTTGTTCGAGACATGGTTTCTACGAAATCTTTTGGTAGATTCTTTTCTAATGAGTAGGTGAAGTTAAACTTTCGTAAGCAAATATGAAAGGTAGTTAGAGCAAATATAGGGTTCACACCATATATTTCTAACATTTTCTTATTAAAATAGAAGACATACTTCTTTAAAGACTCATTGAGTTATTAGTGTACTCCTATTAGTACTATTAGGGCCTTCTTTCACCTTTTATTGGTAACAAACTAGGTCATAAATTGTTGACTTAATGATTTCATATTGATAGTTGACTAAAACTAAAGCTCAGAGTACCACTTTTGAGTTAAGTCCTTGAGTTTTATAAAGAAAACCTTGCTTACGGTAGTTTTAAAAGCTCTATATAAATACATAAAAGTGTGGAATTTAGTTTAATGGTTAACTAGATTAGTGGTTCCATCATAAGAGTTCAGGGTAGGCATTTTGAATTTCTCCTCAAGTAGAACATCTAGGATCTTTGAGATAAGAAAAGAATCAAAGGTTGTATTTTGCAATGGTGATTCTCTATCCTATAATGTGGTTACTTGAAGCATTAGCTTTTGGATCTACTTTAGTACTTCTCCTTTTTTAAGGTCACTTCCAAAGCTTTCTTAGTAAGTACATATCTTTACAATAGGCTTTTGCTAACTCTTGGCCTAGAGGACATTGTGGATTACTCTTAGGACTCTTGTGGCAAAAAAAAAAAAAAAGAAGAAGAAGAAGAAGAAGAATTTTCTTCCTTTAGGATGTTTAGGGAAAGCTAAATTAAAATGTTATAAGGATTCAAGGTGGAGTTATTAATAAGTAAAAGAGTTTGGGGAGTATAAGTCTCAAGAGTCATATATTTTAATAAAGAGTGGACTTTGAAGTCTAGTGATAAGAGCTTCTCTTTCCTCCAAAAAGGAAGCCATGAAAGTACTCAATGTCTTGATTTGTTCTTACATAAGACAAAATAGCTTGTGGAAGCATGAGAATGGTTGGTCATTGCCTAACTTAAATGAAATAGACAGGGTTTCATTATTAAGCATGCAAGGTGGTGTAAGCTATCACTCATGTTTTGAGAGGAAAAACTTATAGATTTAATTGAAGGAGAAAATGTGGCAGGAAGGGAAGAGACACACAACATTGCTTCCTACACATCAGGCTAAACTTAATGGAGTTAAATTGTAACGGTTCAAGTTATAAATGTTTGGGCTTAAAAAGATCTATAACTTGTAAGATAATAAGAGCATTGAGGTGTTAGGTCTTAACTAATATTAATACTCTAATACTTAAATCAACAAAAAGTGTGATTATGTAAAAACTAATAGTTTCAAGGAATAATTAATAAATATCTTGAAAGTGACATTTATAAGATATTTATATCCAAGTTTAAGTGTTGATGTGGTTGGAGAGATAAACTTAATGGGGTATATGTATGGGGCCCAAGAAAGTGGCATATTTACTTAAGGAAAAGGAGCATTTCCTTAGATTGGGTTAAAGGGAGGTGTCTTAGGTATAATTGGGTTGGGCCAAAGGCCTATTAGCAATCCATATAAATTATTTTTATTAATTATATATAAATATATATGTATCCTTAATGTTGTGTGTGCTCCCAAAGAAAGTTTATATATATACAAACGTTAAAGGGGAGAGGAAGGTAAGTCAACTAAGCAAAGATTTTGCTTAGCCATAAAGGCATAAGCAAGAAGAAACCATATATGTGATATTATGCTAATCTAGTATTTATCTCTTGAATCATTAATGTTAGGCATATAAAGTCATTCATTAGATCATAACACATATTCAACGTTCATTGAAAACTTATGCATAAACCCTACCTTTGCATCCTCTATGTTTTTCTACAAGTGTGAGTCCTAATCTTAGATAGCCTTAATGCTTCATTTAGCTATGGCTTCGCTTAAAAATAACTTGTTAAGGCTTATAAGCTCCCCACAAACATCTTTAATCCCTACTTATGTGATTGATTCAAATCATTTTAGTTTTGCCTTCTCACCATTAAAATATGTGTTATACTTTATGTGGATTTTTTACTTAATGTATTAGTCAACACATTAGCCTTCCTTAGGTGGCACTGGATGATATAATCATAATCTTTTAGCAACTTAATCTAACCCCCTTAATGCATGTTCAAATCTTTCTACTTTATGATATACTTAAGGCTCTTATTATAAGTGAAAATGTCCTAAGTCTCACCATTTGATAACTTGCTAACCTTAAAAGCTACGAACGTCTCTTATATAGGTGGGTTATGGCCACTACTTCACTACTTTAATCTTTTTTAGATCTATCTCAACACCCTTCTTAGATATAGCATGACTTAAGAACATTACACTTTCAAACCAAAACTCATACTTACTAAATTTAGCATGCAATTGTTCACCTTTCAACTTTTGTGAAACAATCCTTATGTGTCATTTACACTCCTCCTCACTTTCGGAGTAAATTAGGATATCATTAATAAAAATAATGACAAATTGATCTAAGAATGGCTTAAATATGTGGTTTATTAAGTAATAAAGGTTATTGGGGCATTTGTTATTCCAAAAGTTAGTACTTGAAATTTTTAATAAGTGTACTGAATCCTAAATACTATCTTTGGTACATTTACCTTGTGAACTATTAATTAGTGATATCCAGATCATAAATCAATCTTTTAAAAGTATCATGCCCTATGTTGTTGATCAAAAAGATTGTTAATCTATGGTAAAAGACATTTACTCTTAATTGTGATTTTGTATTGTGACTTTATTCATCTATTATTAATCAATACAAAGTTATATAGTCCTATTTATTTTTCTTCACAAATAATACTAAGGCTCCCTATGGTGACAAATTGGGGTTGATATAACCTTTATTTAATAATTCTTGTAATTGCACCTTTAGTTCTTGTAGCTTTGCAAGTGTCATTTGATATGAAATAATCAATATGGATTTAGTGCCTAAAGGTAAGTCAATGCAATACTCAATGTCTTACTTTAGGGGCAATCTACCAACTCATTAGTAAGCACCTTTAAAAACTCTTATACCACTAGTATGTCTTATATTTTAGGTGTGAACTTAGTGATATCTTGTCGTATTACTAGGTAAGCTTGACACTTTTACTTGATCATTCAATTTGCCACTAACCAAGAGATAATATTATAAGGAATAGGTCCTTTATCATTGTCATATCTAACTTCCATCCTTTGATATACCTATAAAATCATTACCTTTTGGCAATAATCTAATGACGCGTGATGCATTGCTATTGCTATCCAATTGATACCTAATATTACATCAAATTATACCATGTTAAGTTAGTATCCAAGTTAGAGTCTCTTATATAAATCATACACCCTTTATAAACTAGATTGACATCTAACAATCCTTGCACATCGGTGTGTATAGTTAAGGGTGTCTCTAAGGGTGATAGTTAGTTTAAAGACAAGTGCATTAGATATATAAGAATGAATAAAGCTAGAATTAAATAAAACTTTTACAAGCAAGATATCAAAGAAAGAGTACATGTTGCCACAACATTGGATGAGTCAACATCATTTAGCATTGTTACATAGACTTGAGCCTATCCATGCCCAGATAATGCATGTCCTTGTCCTCCATGAGTTCCACTAGAAGAACTCATTCGAGGAGTGCCATGTTCTCTAAACTATTTTATGATTGGTAATGACATTGAAACTTGTGAATGTAATAACTATGGATACTTCAAAAACTTTAGGCAATCCCTTACTAAGTCTCCCAACTATTCATAGTGGAAACATGTTGTTATTTGGTGATAACATGCCCTCAAATGCACATTCCCATAATATTGGCATCGAGGCATGCTTTCATTAGTTGTACTAACTCTTTGACCAAATGAAGGCCTTATAGAATACCCATATAATCTAACACTCTATGAAAAGTTGTACCCTACTTTTAGGGAGCAACTTCCTCTAAATGTTTGAGTTTACTAGATTCATTCCTTAAGTCCTTTATAACTCTTTTCTCCTCAAGGCTTAAAGTCAAATTTAGTTTACCTCTATTAAGTGAAGTCTTGTTCTTCTTTTGTTTATTTCTCTACCATTCATGCTTGACCAATAATCACAGTATATGATTTAAGGTCCACAGATTTATGTTTTTGTAAATACTAGTGTTAAGGCCTTTTAAGATTCTATTTACCTTTTTCTTCTCATTCTACACTAGATATGTAGTGCATTTAGCCAAATGTCTAATTTCTTGTTAATATTTTATCACTTTATACCCTAATTGCCTTAGGTTCTCAAATTTGTAGATTTTTCTATCCCTAACACTCAGTGGTAAGTAAATCTTCAAACACTTAGCATGAAATTACTCCTAAGTCATTGGAATAGCCTACCCACTCATGTTATCTCTCTAACTATTATACCATGCCAAATAAACCTTCTTAGTAAGCCAATACAAAACTAACTCTACCTTCTTGTAGTCATCAACTCCTATTAGTTCAAGGCTTCATTTCATCTCCATTGATAAAGTCTCTAGATCCTTCCCTACCTCATAAGAATAAGTATAAGGTTTCAACTTCATAAAATCGACTAAAGATGCATCTACTCTAGTTTTTAGTTGGTATTTAAGGACTTGATTTGGAATCTTGGCCATTTGTTATATTACCTAATGCATCCCCTATAGTCCCATAGCCAGGTCTATAATTGTAAGACCTTTCCTAGGTGCTACGATAGCTATATTCTCTCATTAATCACTTGGTGGTATAGTTGTTGCTGGTAACTCTATAACATGTGTTGTAGCTTAATCCCTAGGTTTCCTAAGTAGATATTGGATTGGATTAAGTTGTCCTAATCCCTTAGTAAGAACATATTGCTTTTGAATTGCTTGAGTTTATGTTTTAGGCAACATTGTATCTTATAAATACAAAATTCTTATCATATGCATTAGTTATTAAGAATAAAAGGGATGAAAACACAAGTCTTAGCTAAAGAATATTAGACAAAACTCTAACTTTATGCTTTGTTAATATGTCAATCAAGACATAGGGCCTATCCATTCTAAGGTAATAGGATGCAATGATGCGCTACACTATATCCCAAGAAACCATATAATGCATATTCTTAATCAAAGTACAAAGAGAGAATTTATTAAGGAAAATCAAGTTTTGATTCCAACTTTGTCACATTAACAAATTAGAGCATATGACTAGCATGACTATAACCTTAAACCTTAAATTAAGGAAAGAGAAATAAAATAGATAATCAAACTAAGAACAACCAAAATCAAAGAAAGTGGTAATAAGATGCATATTATAACAAGCCTAATTTAAAAAAGTCAAGTGCCCAATGAACTAGCTAAGCTTAGTAACTCAAACTAGATATCATACATATGTAAAAGGAAAGAATCATACTAGTGGAGTCTCTATTTTAAATAGATATACATATACATAAAAAGGTACCGTTAACAACTTCTAGGAACATTTTGATTATCCGATAAGGGCTCAAGTCTTGGAACCATAAATTATTAGAAATAATGGAATGAGATATTTGTATATTATAGTGAATAAACCCAACATGCATAATGTGAGAGATAAACTATGCTAGCCATATTCAAGACAAGTTAAACACAAACATATATCATATTTAAGCAAACCCAAGTTCAAGCTCTAGATTATAAGTTTAGCAAACATCAACATCAAACATAAGAAGGAGAGTAATATAATTGGCACATCAAGTAATGAGAAAAACACTACATGCATATGTACCATCCAACATGTTCACTCCCCTATCATGGTCAAATAATGGTTACATCTGTTTATTGGTGTACTATATAATAACAAGTACAGTGTGCACATTGTCTATTGTGACTTCTAATAGCTAGGCACCAAAAAACTCATTTCAATCCAAATATTTTCATGCATATCACAAGTAAAGCCTAAATAGACTTAAATATCAAAAAAGTCATAGTCCTTAAGTTGTCAAGATATTAAAGACAAAAATATACAAGTAATAACAACTAATATTAGCAAGTTAATCTCCTCTCATTAATGTTTCTGGCTTGTTTTATCAAAAGTTTACCAACCACAATATAGTTTATTAACTCAATTCATAAAAAGTGTTTTCTCAAATATCACATAGTAATTATACAAGGCAATTTCTCTAGATAAGTAAATAGGGTAACTTAGCATATTATACATGTTAGAGTAACTCATAATAGTTAAGTTATTTCAAAATCAAATTTATGGTATAGGCAATGGTCACATGGTATTGTACATCCTACCAAACTTCTAACTCTAGCTCTTTGTGTAAACTTTTCCTTAAACTCTTCTTAAATTAATTTTGTCGTAATAAAAAAGATAAGAAGTAAGTGTTTACATGGATTATATGACTTAATATATAGGAATGGAATTGAATAAGCTTGATAAGAGTTTCAACTTGCAAGTTTCTAGAAGAAATTTTTGTTTCAAATTTAGATATGTAATTATTTATACACATACACACACACACACACATATAAACACAAAGGGGGTAGGTAAGGGGAGGGTAGTAATTTAATTAAGCAAAGATTTTGCTTACTTATGAAGGCATGAGCAAGAAGAAACCAATTTAAATTTGAATTTCTAAATATAGTGGCCGATAAAACATTGTCTTGTAGTTCAATAGGAAAATGATTCGTGGCAATTGTTAACTGATTTGGTATGATAAAGTGGGGTTTAAATTAAGGATTACTCCCTATCAATGATATTCTCTCTTTAGCATACTTACTATACTTAAGGATTATGGTTAACAAGACTATCAATTCCTTTCCTTCTTTGCTTCATAAACTATTTAGAGTTTGGGTATTTCAGGCAAATAGAAAATATAAAATAAAACTTACTAAGTTACTTTTATTGATGTGAGAACTTAATGCTCATTAAAAAATGCATACATTCAAAGTGGAATAATTAGGTGCACAATTTAATTTTATGAACTTAGAAATATTTACATTAGGCCATTTTATTAAAAAAAAATCTAATCAACTAAAAAAATAGAAAATAATGCTTAAATCATACATTAGTTTTTACTTCACTAGTATAATTGTTATTTTATAGATATCAATTTTTAATCTCTTTGTTCCCTTGTCACATCCACATAAAAAAATTTTACTTTTTATCCATTTTCTTTCCTAATTATTTCTAACTTATCCAAACACTTAACAAAAGAATTATTTTCTTTCTCCTCATTTTTCTTTTCACAACTTTCTTTGTTTCAATTTTCTCTCATATGCCACCATAAATCCCAATAAAGGCTCAGTGCTTGGATACAAATACCATTCATTACCGGTGCTTTGTTTTGCAGTGGTAAAGTGTAGGTAATAAAGCTTAGGTATAGTTGTATTATTCTATAATGAAAATTTACTTTTATAAGTTACTCTAAGAAGTTAGTCATTGTTTTTTATTTTTTTTCCTTTAAATGAATTATTGCTTATGTATTTCATTCTCTTTGGTAATTGATAAGTTTTGATTAATTATTCTATAGAAAATTTTTTTTGTCAAACTCAATATCAGTCATATGTTATTTCAACCCCAAAAAACTTAAATATTTTTCAAGGGAGGGAAGCATATGAGGACCATAGGGTCAGTTTCCCAATTGCTTAAGCCAAAGTGATTATCCCAACCTCATAAACCTTTATAAATGAATAAAGTAACAAAATGAAAAATAGATTTTAAACAAATTTTCAAATAATTTGAAAAGGGATCTTTTAGGTGAATATGATAAAAACACTCAAATAAAGCTGTGTAATTCAAATAAAAGGACAGAAAAAGAGACAACGACTATATCAAATGATGCAACCAAAAAATAAAATAAGGCACAGTAATCTAATCACAAAAATATATTTGCTAAGTTGAAGTACATGTTTTATCTTATTGTAGTGCAGCGGCAACATTTAGATACCTTGGCGGGCGGCATCAGCAGTGCTTTGGGGTTGTACTCGCACAAAACATTTCAGTAAAGATGAAAATTTGTACATATAAGTTATCAAACAGTTACAGCCGGCGAAACAATATATGTAACAGTTTAAGGGTTTGTGGGAGCGAGAAGGAGAAAGTTGATTAAATAGTCTTGGAGTAGGTTTGTGCGATACAGCAAAAGAGAAGGATACTGGTAAACATAGCTAAAAATTCCTTGTAAATTTTTAAGGCTTAAATATCTAGACCAATTGCGCCTAGTTACGTAAGAATATTGATCCAAATTCTCTTTCCTTCAGATGTTTTGTTTATTTCAATGGCGTTAGACAAATAGTTTAGACAATTTGTTCTTTTATGGCAGTGCCGTGTCAATTCATGCCTTGAAATAATAAATAAGAAGAAAATTCCATGGGTTCTGCCGTCAAAGGCAAAGCAAGCCCACTCTAAACGATGGACCTGTAAATAATGCAAAAACATTGTATGAGTTGGCTCGCTATATATTTTGCCAGTAAATTGTTCATTATAGAGAAGAAGAAACAGAGAAAAATCGAGGCAGCTAGAGATGGCAGTGATTGAAAAGCCTCATGCTGTGTGCATCCCCTACCCAGCTCAAGGCCACATTAATGCGATGCTGAAGCTAGCAAAGCTTCTTCACTTCAAAGGTTTTCACATAACTTTTGTCAACACTGAGTACAACCACAGGCGTCTCCTCAAATCCATAGGCCTCGATTACCTCAATGGTTTCCCCGACTTCTGCTTTGAGAACATCCCTGATGGCCTTCCCCTCTCAGATAACGGTGATAATGATGTTACCCAAGACATTGTTTCTCTCTGTATCTCCACCTCCGAAAATTGTTTAACCCCATTTCTTGATCTACTTCACAAGCTTAATAATGACGCCTTATCATCAGCATCATCGTCCTCCAGAATCCCTCCAGTTACGTGTGTGGTAGCTGATGCCGCCATGACCTTCGGTCTTGAAGCAGCAGAAGAACTTGGAATTCCGTGCCTGCTCCTAGCAGCGCCGAGCGCTTGCGGTATGCTAGCCCTGACGCAGTACAGTAATCTTACAGAAAGGGGTTTACTACCGCTCAAAGGTATAAAGAAAACTTTTTATTCTTTGCACTCTTTACTTCAACCAACATTGTGTCCAAGTTTAGTAAGACTTTGTTGTATATTTTGTTCAACCTTGTTTTGTTCGTTCTGCGTTTTCTGCTTCTTGAAGGAGTCACCCACAAACACACTAGGAGCTGCTCTACAATAATTGTATCTAGGAACTGGCTTTAAGGCATCTATCTACTCTATATGGCATTCGTGATCGCTAGTTTTTTTTTATTTTTTATTTTTTCTTTGCAACGTTTTAAAGACCTGAACAGGCCGGCCAGCTCGAAGAAAAAAAAGTAGGAATGGATTCGTTATTCGGTCCGCTTATGCCAAAAAACCGGGGCTTAGTGATTCGACCTAAGAACCCGCAACCGGTGAACTGGGGCTGGCTTTTCCAGTTTAATAGAATTCTATCTGAGGTTGAAAGTTAGAAAGAAAGCTTAATGAAGCCAGTCTGGGATGAGGGGGGAGATGAGGTCCGGCCTTTGGATAGGAAGAGAATCAAGAATCTAGGAAAGTGACTGGCAATCAGAACGTGGTGGAAGATGGCGTGAATGTCAAGGTTTTGTCACGGTGTGGCAATTTGTTTTAGAGTCCCGATACGTTGACCCAGCAAAATGTGCTCTATCCAAATTTTTTATATTTTTTATTCAATAAAAAACTGGATAGGAATTTTTCTATAGGAATTATAAACAAAGGACTTCTATTAAATAGCGCTTTCACGGATAGGACTTCCACTTAGCTATATGTGAGCCCCACCTCTCAAATGACTATTATATATCGTTTTAAAAATTTTAAGTTTCTTATTTAAAAATATCAAATATATAATAAAAATAAACAACAAAATATATAACAAATATAAAATTATATATATCGAGTATGAAATTTATTTTTTAATTATAAATTACATGTATTATTTTATTTATTATATATATTATATTTTTTTTCATTGCACATTACATATATTTTGCAAGAAACTTTAAAAATTCAAAAACAAAAAAGAAAAAAAAAGACTTTTTAGCCGTAAAATCCGCAATTATACGTCATTTTCGACTCCTCTCTATACTTTTATTATTTTTTATCGGTCCACCAATGTGTTTAGTTTATTTAATTGATTATGACTCACCAAAAATTGGATACTTCCATTTTTATAGTTTTTCCTGTTTTAACGGACTGTGATTGATAGATGAAGGCTGCCTCGAAACCGCAGTAGACTGGATCCCAGGCATGAAGAATATGCCACTTAAGTATCTGCCAAGTTTCATCAGAACTGCCGACCCAAATGACATGATGATCAAATTTATCCAGGAGCAACTGGAGAGGCAGACCAGAGCTTTTGCCATCATTCACAATACGTTTGACTCATTTGATCATGAAGTTCTAGAAGCACTTTTGGCTACATATCCTCGTATATATACTATCGGTCCTCTTCCATTACTTGTCAATCAGATTACAGAGGACAAGTTAAAAAATCTTGGTCTAAACCTGTGGAAAGAACAACCGGGTTGCATTGAATGGCTAGATTCTAAAGAACCCAATTCTGTGATCTATGTAAATTTTGGTAGTATTGCGATAATGACGCCTCATCAGCTCACAGAATTTGCTTGGGGGCTTGCTAACTGCAAAAGACCCTTCTTGTGGATCATAAGGCCCGATGCTGTTGCTGGGGATTCAATGATTTTGCCACCCGAATTTGTTTCTGAAACAAAGGATAGAGGCCTGATAGCAGGGTGGTGTCCGCAAGAAAAAGTGCTGAACCACCCATCAATTGGGGTATTTTTAAGTCACATGGGGTGGAATTCAACTCTAGAAAGTGTGTCTGCTGGAGTGCCAATTCTCTGCTGGCCCTTTTTTGCAGAGCAACAGACTAATTGCTGGTTTGCGTGCAATGTATGGAAAATTGGTGTGGAGATTGATAATAACGTAAAACGAGATCAGGTGGAGAAGCTTGTGAGAGAGTTGGTGGAAGGGGAGAAGGGCAGAGAACTGAAAAGTAAAGCAATGGAATGGAAGGTGAAGGCAGAGGCAGCCACTAGACCTCGTGGTTCTTCCTTCCAGAACTTGGATAAATTGTTAGGAGCTCTCCTCGTAATTAAGGGAAATTAGTAATAGATACTATTGAAGCCTTGGAACAAGCAAATAATAGCTCCCTAAAGTCTACATTAGTGCAACAACCATTTATGTGTGTAGTTTTGTTCCTCTTTTGAGTTGCAGTACATGCACATGTAGAATGAATAGAGTTATGAGGTCTATGTATCAAGTCAAATATAAATTCAACTTTGTTTGATATTTTTTTGAGCATCACAGCATATAGATATCACAACATATTTGTATTCAAAAAATTAAAATACATATATAATTAAAACATAATAATGTGTATTTAAAGGTAACAAATGAATAAGTTAGATTAGATTTTAATCAAGTTATTTTGAATTTTAAATTATTCGTCTTTTAAGTATTTTATGTAATGAGTTCATCATATTTTAACTCTTTGGGTCATTTGGGTTTTGAGTACTTTTATTTGAGTTAATCAATTTTGTATTAGGTCTTGAATCATCTAAATTTCAAATATTTTAGGACTTGAGTTTATAAAATTAGTTAACATTGAGTTTCAAGTAGATAGTGTTTTAGATATATTAAATTTTAGGTTTTTTAAATTTTAAACTAAAATTATTCTAATTTTTAGTTTTTTAAATCAATAATTTTTTTCCAATTAATTTGATTTTAGATTAATTGGATTTTAAGTTTGAGTTCATTGAGTATCAAATTATTTTTGTTTTAGGTGTTTCATGTTGCACGTTTTTTTACCTTTTTAATCAATATGAGTTAAATTAAATTAAATTTTAAACGAATTAAGTTGGATTATTGGAATTAGATCATATTTTACTACTTTTTATGAGTTCACAATATATATATATATATATAATTAGGGTTAGACATGCACATAATACAGGTTTAAGAAATTTGTTTATACATTTATTTTAAGTTATTTATAAATTAAATTATGAGTATTTTTTACTTATATTATTTTTATTAAGAAAACAAAAATTTGAGAGTAAGATTTTTTTTTTCTTTTTTTCTTTTTTAAGAAAAAAACATATGAATTTGGGAGATTATTTTGGAAAAAGCATAATTTGAGAATTTTTCCTTTTTTTATTATTTTGCTTAATTTTCCAATTAAGAAAATGTCATTATGTAAACAAAATTGATGAGGAGAATAAAATGAATTTCTCTCGATCTTATCACATGTAGTTTTGTTAATTTGCATTTGATTAAGTTAGCTAGGATGATCCAAACCTAGGTTTGGTGAAAAGGTTATAATTTTCTAAGCTATGACAACTCAATAATTTCCGTCAAGCTTTGAGGGTCACAATTTTGGTGAAAAGAATATCGAAACATTTTCAAAATGAAAATTAGATATATTTTTTAGTGTATTTAGTAATTATAAAAAAAAAAATACTCTTTCCTTAAAAGATAGGTTAAAAAGATTATATTTATTAATACTAAGAAATGTCTTTTTTAACCAAATAATCTTTTAACTATTATACATATAGTGATCCTCCATTAATTAAAGATATATATATATATTATTTCCTAGTTAAGTGTATTTTATTTTATTTTGTCAAAAAATTCACTATAACTTGATTATATTAATGTGAGAGCAAAATTTACTTTAAGCAAAGTGGCATTGAATACAAAATATGAAATAATTGTTTCATTTTCAGTATAGTTTTTTTTTTTTGTCTAACAATTTTAAAGCAAAATTCTTATGAATAAAATGTTGTAGGATGACATCATGATACTCAAGAAGTATTCTCTTAAATTTTAAATGAATTAAAATATATTTTCTTTCTATTTATGTCAATAACATCAAATTTAGTATCTATAATATGAAGATGATATATGTAAGTGGTCTTGCATAAACATAAGGATTATGTTAATTGTTCTAGTTCAACTTGTATTACATGTTAATTATCCTTGAAATAGTTAGAAGATATATGAATATTTATATGTAAATCATCACACACACACACAACCATGTATGTGCATGTGGATATCTTTTCTTTCCTTGTTAAAATAATGGATGCACCTGTTTCTTTACTTGAAATTTTAGAGGGCTTAGTATATTTGGTTGCTTTGGTTTCTTTTATGGATAAAGAGAAAATAATTAAAAGGCATATAGAGTAGTTTCCTTGGTGAAGGAAAGAAGACAATTAAACAACATGTCGTAGGCTGCCTTGGCAAAAAGTTAAAAACAACTTAAGGAATTATGTAATCCTTAGCCATTAACAACAACCATAAAATTTCATGGCCAAAGGAATTGTAAATTATTTTTTAAGCCGAATGCCTTTAGGAACTGTAAGGCCATAAAGTGCGGTAGGCCATAAAAGTTATGCTTAGTAAAGCCAAACCTCCTTGTTAAATTCCTTTTAATTAGAAGGATGTGTTAATTAAAGTTTAATGACACAACCTTTTCACTAGAGTACCAAATAATGGTATTGCAACTATTTAAGCCAAGGGTGGTTGGTATATTGAGTCAACAACATTATGTGAAGAGGCAATAGTAAAATATTCCAAGAGTCAACTATAAGAAATTGGTGGTTTTTTTTCTTAAAGGAAACAATGTTTCCTTGATGTTGCCTTGTCTGTTTTATGAAAGCACAAAACTATTAGGTTAGTCATGTATGGTATAAGTCGTTTTGTTGATATATGCATGTGTGCATATAAGTGCATTAGTTTGGTCTAGTAACTTTATATTTTCTTGAGTTAGTTCGATGTGATATATATATATAAGTTTCAATTGTTAATGGGTGGTCATGCCTAAGGAGTGAAAGGATGTCTTTTTGAATGGTCAAGAATAAACATATCCATATTTGAACCTTTGAAAGGCCTTGAATGCATTTTAAAGAAGGAAGAAATGGAAAAAAAAAAGAAAAAAGAAAAAATTAAGGTTCACTAATGGTTTTTATGTTAATTATAGAGGTATTAGATGTGATAGGGGTTAGATTGGCTTTATTATGGATGGACTCTATTTTGGTGTCTTTGCAAATTGTATCAGATCACCATATTAATATTTTTATATCTAATAGAGTGTGAATTGGTGATTAGAGATTTATTGGGATTTATGGACTATCAAATGACAAGGACAAATGCATGACTTGGGAACTAATCCAAACGCTGAATGCCATTGCACGAAAACCTTAGCTTAATGGTGTTGATTTCAATAAGATTATTTACTACTTTAAGAAGAATGAAGGGCTCCTTAGACCAACATGACTCATGCATAATTTCATGGTGGTCATGGATGATTGTAGCTTAACAATGCTTAACTTTTGTGGCTATGAGTTTACATGGACTAAAGTCATGAGGGTGACAAAAACATGTAAGAAATACTAGACTATCGCTTTGCTAATAAGGAATTCTTAGCTCTTGACTAGTATACCAAGGTCCACTGTTTACCTTGTCTAAGATCTGATCATAATTTGTTACACATCAATTTGGTGCTGCTAACAATGGTGGGTGTGAGGAGAAATAAGCCTTTTCAGTTTGAACACGTGAAAAGTTGAGAGCAATTTGGTAAGGATATAATTGTTAAGGCTTAGTGTCATGCAAGGCAGAGCTACTCCAATCTCCCAAGCATGGTTGATTATTATGGAAAAAGGTTAAAAATATGGGAAAGGTGTCTGTTTAGAAATGTAAATGCTAAATTAAGAACTTTGAGATGCCAATAAAGTGATTTGGAGAAAATGGTACCGATGATAGCCACTTCAACTGTCTGGCATAATCTTTAAGCTGAAATTGATGAGTTAATCAAGCAGGAGGAGATGATGTGGGTTTAGAGGTATGGAGCTGTTTGGCTTCGTGAAGGAGACAAAAATACCAATTATTTCCACATTACACGCCTTATTGATGATAGGGGTTGAAGGATGAATTTTGATGTTAATATTATGGGTACCTTTACTTTATATTATAAGTAGCTCTTTTGCTCTGGTGGTTCCCTTGCCTTGCTACCAATGGTCAATTCAATGTAAATGCAGGTTACAAACTCCATAAGCTCTAGTTTGGTTAAGGATTTTTTACAAATAAGGAGATTCAACTAGCTCTTAATCAAATGCATCCTAATAAAGCCCAAGGCCTTGATGAAATGTTAGCATTATCTTACTAGACATATTGGCACATAATAGGTGATGACATGGTCGGTAAAGCATTAGAAATTCTCAATCATAAGGGAGATCTTAACTCTATTAATCATACTTATGTACATCTTATAGTAAAAGTGTTTTCTCTAGATACTAATAAGTAGTTTAAGACTATAAGTTTATGCAATGTTATCTTTAAAATTGTCTTTAAAGCCATTGCTAACCAGTTGAGGGCTATTCTTCAAATGATTATCTTTGAGTTGTAAAATGCTTTTGTTTTGAGTCGATTGATTACAAAAAATGTTCTCATTGCTTTTAAAATCTTTCATTTTGTGAAGCATAAACATCATGAGAGAAATTGTTATATGGCCCTAAAACTTTATATGAGTAAAACTTACAATTAAAAGGAGTGGATTTTTTTTTAGAGAAAATTATGCTTTAATTAAGTATAATTGTTGAGCGGGTGGAGTCAATGATGGGGTATGTGACAATGATCTCTTACTCTTTAATTGTTAATAATGCTGAGGGAGTCCTTTGTGTTATATAAAAGTTTGAGGCGAGGTGGTCCCTTATCACCATATTTGTTCTTAATTTGTGTAAAGGAACTTTCTTTTTAAATGAAATTTTCTTCAAGTAATAACTATTACTTGACAAACTTTTAAGTTACTACTTTACATTTAAGGGTGAATATATAGCTACTTATGAATTTTATTTTATCTAAATTAAAAATCTAATTAGTATTGTTATACCTTTATAATACAAGGAGAAATTTACTATAAAAGATATTATAGTTCATGGTACCTCTTAAATATTTTAAAATTCTTATTAAAACATTTTAATCATGGTTTGCGTTATATGTATATCTATTTAGTTTACACATAATATACGCAATATCAAGACAAGTGAAATTCATTATATATATTAAATTACCAATGATTTGATCATACTTAGACTGAAATACACAATTACCATTGTATTTTAATAAATGCATATCTACATCAAAAGGAGTGGAAATTGTTTTCACATAAAAATATTCATATTTTTAAAAAATTTGTCTATATAATACTCTTATGTTAGAAATATGCCATAAAAAATTTTAGAAATCTTCATTCTTAGAGTGACATTTACTTCTCCCAAATCTTTCTTGTCAAAATGTGATACAAGCAATGATTTAGTACTAACTATTACTTTTAAGCTAGAACTAAAGATAAATATATCATCAACATACAAATATATGATAATACAAGTTTTATTATTAACTTTTGTATAAACACATTTACCAATACTAATAATAAAACATCCATTAAAGATTAAAATTATATCATACCTCTTATGTCATTGTTTAGGTGCTTGTTTCAATCTATATAAAGATTTAATAAATTTACAAGCTTTCTTCTCTTGATTAGGAACTTCATAACTTTCAAGTTATGACATTTAAATTTTTTCATTAAATCACTATATAAGAAAATAGTTTTTACATACATTTAATGACCTATAAGCTTGTAAATAGATGTTAATGCAAACAACATTTTAATAAATACAGTTCTAATAATAAGAGCAAATGTATCAAGATAATCAATCTTTTTTTTTTTTTTTGTATACTCTTTTACTAAAAGTTTAACTTTGTACTTATCAATAAATCCATTTAGTTTATATTTTTTCTTAAATATTGACTTGTAACCTATCAGTTTAGCTCTTACAAGTAAATCTACTAGTTCTCATATACCATTATGATTTAAAAAATCAATCTCACTATGTATGGTTTCTACTCATATATTGGAATTATTAAAGGATACTACTTTAAAATAAATCAAAGGATCATTATTTACTAGTTGAGCGTAAAAGTTTTTACCAAAGGCCTTTTTTTACTCTTTGTCCCTTACTCTTTAATTTTGGTTTAGAACATATAATAGAGGGCACTCTTTCTAACTCAACTATAAGGGTAAGAGATTGTATTAATTCCTTTTTCATAGGAATATATACTAAAAAAAACTTTGTGTTCTTTATCTTAATGATAGTATTAACATTAAGAATATCACTATGAATAACAAGAAAATAATTAGTACTTTGATCTGCATCACCTATAAATATACAATCTGAGGTATTATAACTTATTTTCCTCTTCCTTAGTTCAACCAAAAGTACTTTAATAAGACACTTTCACATTTTCAAATAATATAAATTAGGAAGATACCTTTTTTATAGTGCATATAAAGTCTTACCAATTTTCTTATAAGGAATCCTATTATGCAAATAATATCTAAAAAGTATTACTTCTCTCTATAAATTTCTAAGAACCCCAAAACAAATTAGTATAACATTCATCATTTTTTTCAAAATTATATTTCTTTGTCTTTATTACCTCATTTGACTATAGTGAGTAAGGAGGTGTGACTTCATGAATAATACTCTTTTTTTCACATAAATTTGACAACAGTTAAGAACCATATTGTCCTCCCCAATCCGATTTAAGTTTCTTGATTTTCTTTCCTAATTTTATTTTTTTTCTTCACTCTTATACTTAATAAACACATCATACACTTCATCTTTATCTCTTAATAAGAAAATTTTGATATATCTAAAAGAGTCATCTATGAAAATCATATAAAATTGTTTGTCACATCTAGACATGTTAATCTCCCAAATTAGAATGAACTAAGTTAAGTAATTTAACTTATTGAATTGATTTGCATTTTTTTTTTGGCTAATTTGGCCTTTACAGAAACTTTACACTTACCCGCATCACAACATAACAAATGCTTTTGTTCTTGAAGGTTGGATTATTGTTTCTAAACTTATCATAGTTTTGGAACTTGTTATCATACCTCTTTTTGTCATGATGGTGATGATAACTATAGTAACTTTTTTCTCCTTGTTGTGTTTCACAACATTTGTTTTTGAAGCTATCTTATTCACCTTTACATTTTTTATCATGTTCTATTCTTGTCCTCAACCAAGATATATACGATAACATCCTTCAATGACATGTGCTTCCTTTTGTACTTAAGTTATTACTTATAAGCATTCCAAGATTGTGGAAGCTTTCAGTACTAATATCCTTGACCATCAATTTTTCCCATATTTCTTTGGCTTTCTTAAAAGAGCAGTAAAAATAAAAAATGTCATTAGAAAGTGTATCAAGAAAAGGGTGATGACAAATTTGTTAGCTTGTTTTTAAGTAGAAAGTATTTTGTCATATTTTTTTTAAACCAAATTTTGGTTTTAGTTTATAAAGTGCAAAAGCAATTCCTAAAACATCTAGAGTAGAAAAAACACATTCTTACTAGAGTTTAAATATGAATTAGTAAAAATTGTAATTTTAGAAGTGTTTGGCAAAAACTTGGAAGTAAGAGGAATAGATTGAGTCTGAGAAAAAGTAGGGGTAGATTGATTAGTAACAAAAACTATTTGATTAGTTATTGTATCCATAATAGTGAAATAAGGAAACTATCCTTAATGATGTTTTAAAATAGAGATAATTTAAAGATTGTTGACGTAAATGAAATTAAATAAAATAAGAAGGATATAATATTCGAGGAATGCTTAGTACTATTATTAAGAATAGTTTAAGTCTTTGCAAATAATGTTCGATGAAACAACTTATAAGAGATCCTTCCAAAATAAAACAAACTTTTCTACTAATGTACACTTCAAATAGTGAGGCAATAGAAATAAGAATGATCTAGTTAATTCAATAATTTTTAGTAAGAAAAATGAGAGAGTAAGAAAGAATGCTTTTTCAAGTATGTTTGGATGAAGAAGAAAAAACTCTTTTTATATTATTTCAAGTTTAATTTCTCATAAAAATGAACATTAAAGAGGAAAATAATAACTGGTAGTTATGACTAATATTTTTATTATTATAATAGTTAGTTTTTCAATAGTAAAAAATGACTAATTTGAACAACACAATCTGAAAGGTCTCAAAATGTTTTGAGATAGGGGCATACCAGCCAAAATTGGTATGATATGTGGGATCGCATTAGGTCTCTTATATTAGCCTTAGGTTTCGAGTCATTCTCTTATATACAAGGTTTTTCTTAGGTCATTCCTATTTTATAAGATATAAAACAAATGTTATTTTATAAATAAGTATAATAAGGCCTCTCATTTCCTATGTTATTTTGTTCTAGTTTGCTTCCATTAATTCATATGATAGTAAAGTTTGTTATATCTAACATAAGAAAAAATATGTAGAGATTCAAGCAAATGCCACCTCAACTTCATTTTAATTACTAAATCTTGTTTTTTTTTTTAAAATATTAAATAAGGATGTTAGTTTGTTAAATCAAGTGGGTTGTTAAGATCTAGTGTGATTTAGGATAAGTTTGTTTAAATTTGAATTTGCAATTACTTTAAATCTTATTTGAATTTGACCTTAGTTGGAATGATGTACAAGAACTTCATATATAATGAAGTTTGTAGTGAATAAGATGGTTAAACCACTTTTCTAGAATTTGATCTCTTTTACTTTCAAAAAAATTCAATCAAGTAGAAGTTTAGTTGCATTTTATGTTCTATGAATACTAACATTTGACATTAAAGCTATAAAGATCCTAAAGAGACTTACACATTAAGAGTAAAAAGAAAGAGAGAAAACACTTAAAAGTGAATAAGAAAAACTAAAAAGAACCTTTCATAAAAAAAACTGATCAATTCTAGTATGACATTAACTGGATTTTTTCCTTTACCTCCTCCTAAATTCACCAGTGAAAACTACATTTAGTGTACTATTTGGATGAAAGTCTATGTGAGAACTTTCGATCTATAAGAGGTTACTGAGCAAGGTGTAGAACTAGTCCATTTTCTAACAAACCCTATTGTGTCTCAACTAAAGAACTATTCTCAAAGTAATATAAAGTTTTAACATGTATTCATTTAGTCATGGTAGAAACTATATTTAACAAAATTATGACTTATGAAACAATTAAGGAAGCCTAGGAGAGACTTAAGAAGGAATATGGTAGAAGTTTAAAAACAAGGAAGATGCAATCATTAAATTTAAAGAGAGAATTTAAGCAATTGAAAATAAAAGAATCCAAAACTATTAAGGACTATAGTGACAGGTTGGTTAAGATTGTTTATAATCCTCTACAAAGATTTCCCTACTAGAAGTGTTGTTTAAAAGGTTTTTATGGGCATTTCATAGAGATTTGAAGCCAAAATCTCTTTTTTGGAGGACTTTAAAGATCTAAATTCAATTTCTTTATTTAAGTTGATAAACACACTTTAGGCTTAAGACCAAAAGAGGCTCTTGAGGCAAGAAAATGCAATTGAAGGTGCTTCCCAAGCTAAGCACATGTAAAAAACTTAATAGAAAAAGAAGCAAGGTAGAATACAAGGTAAGAAAATAGATGATAACAAGTTTAATGGAAGAAAAACCTATCAATTCTATAAGCATTGTAACAAGACCAACTAGACAACAAAATTTTGTTGAAAAATACTTGATATTATTTGTAATTTGTATAAAAGGAAGGGTCATTCTGAGAGAATTTACAATAAGAAATTGAATCAACCTCAATAAGACTAACAAACTAAAACTAATGCTCAAGTTCCAAACAATAAGTAACAACTTAAAGAGCATAGTATTTCAACCTAAGGTGGAGAGACTTGGCAATGGTTGTATCAATCATATGTTCCTAAATCTTAGCGATTTCAAGTCCCTATAAAACTTATTTGTACTAAAGGTTAGAATTGGCAATGAAGATTTACTATAAGTCAAAGGTAAAGACATTGTTACTATTTGCACTTATTTAGCTACAAAACTAATCTTAAGAGTTTTATATATACCTAATATAAATCAAAATCTCCTTAGTGTTGTTCAATTGCTAAAAAATGGATATTCTGTTATTTTCAAAATAAAGCTTGCACAATTGTTGATATGAATGGATTTGAACTTATTATTGTTCCTATAAAAGGGAAAAGCTCTCTCTTAAACTTGAGAGAGATCACTCATCGTGCTTTACCAACTTCTACTAATGAATATATTTTGTGACACAAAAGGTTAGGCTATTATCACTATATAGATATACAAAAACTATAAAAGAAAAATCTTATGCACAACTTGCCTGATATTTTAGAACTAGTGAATATTTGTGATATTTGTTAGATTGCAAACAATCAAAGCTTCCTATTTCTTCTAAGTAGTTTTAGAGAGCAACTAGAAACACAACTTATCCATATTGACTTATGTGGATTTATTAGTATTGAATTTTTGAAAGGTAATAGGTATTACATCATTTTGTTGATGATTATACTAGATACTATTAGATATTTTCTCTTAAAGTTAACTTTGAAGTTTCATCTATCTTCCAAAAGTCTAAGACCATGATTTAGAAACATTCAAGTCACAAAATTCAAACTCTAAGGTTTAATAATGATTTTGAGTTTATTTTAGATTCTTTTAGGTAAATTTGTGTAATTGTTGGAATTCAAAATCAATATACAGCTCCTTACACACTCCAACAAAATAAGGTAAGTAAAAGGAAAAATGTATCCATAATGAACATGACAAGATGTTTATTGGCAAAAAAGAAACTTCCAAAAAAGTTATGGGCTAAAGCGACATCCACTTCAATATACTTAATTAATAGGTCACCTACAAAAACTCTAATTGATCAGACTCCTTATAAAACTTGGTTTTAACATAAGTGTTTATTGAATCACTTGAAAATCTTTGGATGTATTTCCTTTGCTCATGTTCCTAATTAAAAGAGGGACAAATGGGATCCTAAAGCATTTATTGTTGTTTTTGTTGGCTACTCCAATGTAGTGAGCAATTATAAGATCTATTATATTCAATTTGAAAATTTTTCAATTTTTAGGAATATGAAGTTTAGTGAGAATGAACAATAGAATTAAGATAAGTCTAAAATAGAGCAAACTCAAGCACACTCTAGGCAAGCACAAGGGTTGCCAAATCTTGAAGTTAACACTCTTAATGAAGAATATTATGATGACTATCCTATTAAAGGAACAAAGAGCCTCTTAGATGTGTATGAAAGGACTAATGCAACAATTCATGAGCCTATAAACCACAAGGAAGTTGCTAAATCCCTAATTAGAGAAAATCCATGTAAGAGGAGATCCAATCAATTCATAAAAAAGAAACTTAGAAGCTTATTTCTAAACTAGTGAACAAGTCTACCATTAGTGTAGAGTGGACTTTAAGGATCTAGTATAATGCAGATAAAACTATCAATAAATTGAAAGTTAGACTAGTGGTTAAAGGATACTCACAATAATGTGGAATAGATTACTATGAGACTTTTGCTCTAATAGTTAAAACATACACTATAAAACTATTGGTTGTCATTACTATATAAAAGGGATGGGAGATTCATCAACTTAATGTAAAATCTACTTTCCTTAATGGTTTTTTACAAGAAAAGATTTTTGTTGAACAATTGTTAAGATTTGTTAAGGAAAGAGAGGAAGATAAAGTCTATCTACTCAATAAGACCCTTTATGACTTAAAGTAAGCTCTAAGGGCCTAGTATATCAAGATTAATGAATATTTTTCACATCTTGGCGTCAACAAAAACAAAACTGAAATAATGTTGTGTGTCAAAGTACAAGGAGATCAAATTCTCTATATCTGCCTCTATGTTGGTGGTCTATTAATCATATGAAGCTGCACTTAGTTGGTATAAAGATTCAAAACTAAAATGAAAGTGATATTTGACATGACAGATCTTGGGAGAATGTCTTATTTTCTTGGCTTAGAAATCAAGCAATTAAGTCAAGGAATCTTCATTTGTCAAACAAAATATGCTGAAGAGATGACAAATTGCAAGAGTTTTGGTATTCCCTTGGTAGCAAGTGAGAAGTTACTAAAAGAAAATGAAGCTGAAAGAGTTAATGCAACCAGATAGAGAAGCCTTATAGATTGTCCATTGTATCTTTTAGTTCCCAGAATAGATATTATGCATGCAGCTATTCTTCTCTCTAGATTTATGCAAACTCCTAGTGAGTTGCATTATAAATCAACTATAAAGGTTCTAAGGTATATGCAAGGAACTTCTGAACTTGGCATCATGTACAAGAAGTCACAAGAGCTAAGGTCAGTAGGATACATTGTTAATGATTAGGCAAGCTCTCTAGAAGATATGGAAAATACATCAGGTTTTGTTTCTACTCTTCCAGTAGGAGTTTTTAGTTGGAATTCAAAAAAACAAGTTACTATTGCCTAATCTGTAGCAGAGACAAAATACATTACTGTTACATCTACCGTAAATCATACTATTTGGATCAAAAAACTACTTTTTGACTTGAATTTGGAGCAAACTGATACAACTCTTATTTATTATAACAATCAATCTATTATTGCAATTTCTAAAAATCCAATTTTGCATGGGAGAAACAAGCATTTCAAAATGAAGCTGCACTTCATTGGAGAACCATAGGAAAGCGATGAAGTGAAATTGATGTATTGTCCTACTAAGAAACAGCTAACTGACATTTTTACTAAAAGGTTTTCAAAGCTAAGATTGGCAGTTTTAAGAAGAGATTTGAGTGTGCAATACTACAGCACTAAGGAGGAGAATTGAAACGCAGAAGCAAGCTGAAATCCTGATGCTGCAGTATTACCCACCATGTTGCTGTTTTGTTCTGGTTTCTTCCAAAAATTCAAATGACAGTTAAATTTTTCACTTCCAGCATAAGACAGAATTGCGGAGATTCAAGCAGATGTCACCTCAACTTCATTTTGATTACTCAATCTTGTTTTCTTTTTTAAGTTTATTCAAGCAGATGTCACATCCAGCATAAGAGAGAATTGCAGAGATTCAAGCAGTGCTCGTGTGGACTATTTGCCAACAAATGAATAGCTGTCCGGCAAAGGTGTTTTGTTTGATCGACGGTGCTTTCGATGCGGGGAAACCGTGGAGAACCCATCCCATGTGATGTTTTCTTGTCCGTGGGCATTGGGAGTATGACTTCTGAGCCCTCTTCGGGTGCGAACGAGGGAGGATGGTGTTGGAGACTTTCTTTCCTGGTTTACATCTGTGCTCCTACGAGGAGAGCAGGGGGCAAAAGAGATTGTTGCTGCTATGGTCATGGGGGCTCTTTGGCGGGCTATAAACCCATTGGTGATGGAACGACAGCATGGCACCCCCCAGGTGGTGATTGACATGGCTATGAAACTTTCTTCTGACTATAAAAATGAGTTGCCAAAGCCGCAAGAGTCAAGGCCGACCTGGGCACCGAGCTGTTGAATGCCACCGGTAGTTGATTATATAAAGTTCAATACTGACGCTGCATTTGCCCACGGAAGAGGAGGCATTGGAGTTTGCTGTCGGGATCACAAAGGGGAGCCGGTATTCACCTTCACGAAGAGACTTGAGGACGAGTTTGTTGTTGATACTCTAGAGCTCTCAGCCTTTCGCACGATGGTTCAGAAAGCACTTGGAGTTATCTTTGCCCGACATTGTGGCGGAATCCGCCAGCTTTGCTTGTCATTCAGCAAGATGCACGCAGTTCCTTCATTTAATAAAAGTACCTCCTTTTCGTCTAAAAGAAAAAGTTAGCTGGGAGCCGATTTTTCAGTTGACAAAAAACGATTTTCCACTTGAATGAAGGGAATGTTAACGAAAAACTGCCCTAAACCAAAATTTAATTTGCAATGCTACTGGGAAAAGAGAGCCATTTGGCACTAGGAGCTAATTAGCTCTTGATTTTCGTAAAGTCAAATTAGAAAACAAAAATATTAGAAAAATATCTGATGAGTAGTATAACAAGCATATACTATTCTGTATCCAATGTGCATGTTCCATTTTTTTTTTTTCCGAAAATAATTTTGACGGATACTTATTTACCGTGTTAGGCACGTAACGATCTCGTGTCAACTCTGAGTAGCGTACCACTTCATTTAGCCATGAATCATCTACAATTATTTTAACCGAATCTTTGAAGGATGTTAAAGGTTCAAATTCTTACTTTTCTATGCTCCCAATAACAGGGATTACGAAGCACCTTTCCCCGTCTAGTATAATAATCGAGGACCTATATTCTTTTGGCTACTTTATTCACTATTAGTACCTAAATATTACCAATAAATTTTAGCTAAATAGTATTGAAGTCATTTTTAGAATTGAGAGTTTTGAATTCGTTTTTTTTGGAGACTTCGAAAAATGCCATCTTCGTTATGTAAGTTGTAATACGGCAGTCCAATAATTCTTCATTACACTACCATCTTATGAATCGCCGTTTTCTTCTTATACTGGCAATTTCCTTTTCATTACAAAAAATCCATCGTGAGCAAAACCCAAGATAATTATTGTAGTATGGTTTAATTCTATGGTTAATCAAATCTATGACCTGACACCTTATCATAAAGTCTCAAGTTTTCTTTTACAATTAGATTAATAACTAGATTACTTACCTGTACTTTGTGAGAGATTAACTAAGATATTTAAATTATTTTTAAATTTTATTAAAATATTTGGAAGAATTCAAATACAATTTGAATATTAGGACAAAAGTTGAAAATCTTTTAGTTGTAAAATTCTAGGGTTTAAATATTACAAAAATATATATAATTATATATACTAATGCAGATTGACCAACAATGTAATTTATGATGGGATATATATACACACCCACGGTAAGCTCATAGTGATAACAAAATTTAAGAGTTTTATAAAAGATTTATTCACGCGAGACATTAAAGAGCTAAATTAGTGTTTCTTTAGGGAGGGGTTGAGGACTGAAATTATGTTTTCAATTTTTCAATAGATAGAAGTATTTATCTAAATGATGACATAAAATTAGGTAAAAACTTAATATGAACATTTGAAAATCAAAAGACTCCTTGTAAGTATATGTGATCATTATTTTTGCGATTAATGACCAAGTCCTTTGGAAGACTAAGAAACATAATTAAAATAACTGACTTATTTGTTTTATAATTGAATTTTTTTTATAATACCAATAAATTATATTCAAGAGAAGATATATATTAGAAGACCGAAAGCTCCCAATAAAAATAAATTAATTAATAATTAACTAAAGCAGATAATTCTCCTAATAAAAAATAGATAAGTAGAAAAATAATTGTATAATTATTTTTTATTTAAACATGTCATATTTAATTGATTAAAACATAACTATCATACATATCATGAACAAAAAGAATACTGCACTATGCATAGTTAGTTTTCTATTTAAATTTTGTATATTCAATTGGTTAAAAAAAAAAGAAAAAGAAAATAACGCAATCACATAAATTTATATTGCACAAATGATAAAAGAGCAAATTAAGAGTTTAAATGGACAAAGAATATCCAACCTACGAGTTTGGTTGGGGACAATCCAGTATGAAATCCTCTCATGATTGTTGCTGGATCCCACGACTTCCCTGTTGACAAAACACAGTTCCGATGAGCATTGATCCATACCCATTAATTATTTACTCCTAAAGTGGCCATCAATTTTCCTTAAAACAAATGACATTCACGTATACACATGATTGTTAAAAATCCTAACAAATGAAATATGTAATTTTCTTATTTGATAGATCAAGATGCGTATACAGTATTGATAACCTGGATTCTAATGTCGGCTTGGCTGTCTTGAGCATCTTCTTATTGTTGAAAGTCACAGTTGGTATAGCCAACTCCCAAGTCTACCATAATCCTATGAGCAATACCGTTCAAGAACTGTCACTCTACTTAATAACCTTCAACAACAAAAATATAAAGAATCTTAGTGACGAAGCAGATGACAGTGAACAAAATGCGATTGTGTAACCTGACAATTGTGAACATTTCATGACAAAACATAAGAATAGGTATATAAATTAGTTAAATCTCATCCATAAAATTACAGGCCCATTAATTATAACATGATTTTGTAGTAGTTGGAGAAAAATCAAGATTACCATGGTCATAATTAAAACCCATTATAGCCATCAAAAGGCCTAACCAAAATGCCAAACTCTACCAAGCGAAGAACAGGTTTCATAAAGAAGAAGCCAAGGAGGAGAATTTCACCTACAAAGAGATTTTTTTTTAATCTCCGTATCTGAACCACTTCTACAAAGAAAAATTGTTACATCGTTGTGCTAGAGACATATATATGCTTATATATCCTTATATTAAAGTTCACATTTATTGCGCAAGCTAAGTAAACGTTTTTTCAGATAGCCATTTTTCTGATGTACCAAAGAAAAAAAAAACAAAAAAAAAAAGAGAACAAATGTCTTCGAAACTTTGCTCAAGGACTCCGTAATTTCTCTCCGTAACGTGAGAGCTTCTCCTTTCCAGAATGCAAGTTTACTCCCTCACCGTTACGAGTGTTTTCTCTAATCTAGAGGAAATATTTAACTAATTTGCTTCAAACCGGCTTGGATAGCATCTCATCTTCTCTAATGGAGGAGAGCAACAAGGAATCTAGAGCAGATGAAGATGACGTTGAGATTGAATCGGATGACCATACCAGTGCAACACACGATCCCAAGTGATAATTGCCTCCTGGGAAGCCTCTGGACGGAAAAATCTTTCAACGCCGCTATGAGACTGGTGTGGAAACTGAAAAAGGTCAATGGACACCAATCATTTTAGTTTCCAATTCTCGAGCTATGATTGACAATGCACCGTGGGTTTTTGACAAGCATGTGTTAATCTTGAAAGAACTTGCGGGAGATGAGCAACCCTCAAAGACGAGTCGCTTCAGGGTCCCTTTCTGAGTTCGTGCATATGAAGTCAAAGACCAATGCCACGGCATTAGGAAAACACATTGGCTCCTTTGTGTCAGTTGATGAAGAAATACTGGGTTCTTAGGGTCGGTATCTCCGTTTCAGAGTTTTAATTGAGGTTGGCAACCCCCTTGTCCATGCTACCACGATCAAGCAAAAAAATGGTAATAAGGCGTGGATTTACTGTTGCGGCTGTTTGGGCCATGTTTATAAGGATTGTGAATGTAATTCAGAGGAGGACAGTAGAGATCCATCCACACATCCAATTCTGCCTTTCGACGAGACTCTCCAGGCATCTCCAAGCAAACGTACTGTTGTTAAATCCGAAGCTGGTCATATGAGGCATAGCTGGAAATCCATCAGCCGATCATCTTCCATTCAGGCATAAAAGGATCAAACTGCCTCCGCTAGCAACGTTAACCCAAAGCCTTTATTGGCGGTAGGGGCAGGGCTGGGAACCAACAATGAGGTAGACGAGGCAATTGTTGAATCGGTGTAAGTCGAGCCGGAATTGGTGGACCCGGTTGTTAACCAGGTTGGCAATATTCGTTTGAATGAGCGTAATTCAGCGGCATATTCAAAGATCAGCAGCTATTAGTGACCCGATAAGCGATTTTGGAGAATCTAATCCAATTTTGAATAACTATCGAGATTCACTGTCCTCCCAGTGTTCTAAGTCTGCAGCTCATCGTACTGCCACTTGTGTTTTGGGGGGGCCATAACCCTCTGAAATAGCTCAAGCCCAGTTGACTGCAAATTTCTCTAATGAATCGAGCCAATCTCTGATTAAACCCACAGGTCAGAACAGCACCCGAAGTAACGCTCAATGGGAAAAAAAGAGAAAAAAAAGGGAATCTCATTCTCTTACATTTAAAAATTAAAATATAATTGCAAACATGATACAACATTGTAGTGAGTAGAATCATGGTTCCATGCGAGACAAGCTTTTAAATATCAGTCAGATAGCACCCTGTATTGTCTTATATAAATATAATAAATATGGCTGTTCGAAATGCAAAAGACAAAAACCGTCAATTAGCATTTTTTGGGTGGGGGGGGAATTATGTGGTAAAAGGCAAGCTGGTTAGATAAGCCCTAACCCTCGGTATCACCCTAGATCTACGGCACACATCGCGCCATGTGGCCAATTTTCATTTCAGAGCCTTTTTTTTTGCCACCTTAATTAATCAATAATTAATTTCTTTCTCTTTTCATTTTCCTTCTCTCTCTCTGTCTCTAGAATTGGAACTGGCAGAGATTAGGGATGCCCCTTTGTAGAGAATAGATTCAAGAAGTTAATTGAGATTGAGGCCCCTAATCTAATTTTTGTGATGGAAACTAGATTGAAAGCTTTTGAGATGGAGAAATTGAAGAATAAATTGAGGTTCCAACATACCTTTTTTGTAGATTGTCATGGTACTCGGTAAGATATGTTATTGGACTTTGGTTTGGTGTAATTTTAGTGTGTGTTGTTAGTTTTGTTTCTGGTATATTTTTTGGTATGACTTGCTGCATAAGTTACATAGCTGACAGGCTTGGATCAACATGAAAAAGTGGAGAGGAAGACACTGGAAAATAGTAAGTGTTTAGAGCCAAAAGGATACTTTTCATTCATACATTCAAACTATTTATGAGGTATTTCTATCATTTTAAATTTGAATTTATAATATTTATATCAGTAAAAGTAATTATGATAAATCAAATTATAAATTTCTAATTTTGAACTAATTTTGCTCCTTGAAAAAGCCAACTTTTAGGAGAGAGTTATTCAACAACCTCTTCCTTCCAACTAACTTAATTAACATTCAAAAGTTGCTAAAATTGTAGGTCACCACTTGAACATGCTGCTTCTGGACAGTAGCAGTTACAACAATGCAAAGACAGCTTAACCTAGCAATCTAGCAACACCAATAGCACCATCACTCCTCCTTGGGGGTGATGGGTTGCATTCCAAGCTTGTTTCTCAACTTCTGGAATCTGCCTTTGTGCAATGATTTGATCATTATATCTGCCAACTGATTTTTTGAATTGCAAAATATCAGTTTTACTTCATTTTCCTCTTGTGCTTCTCTGACATAGTGAATCTTGATTAAAAAATGCTTTGTTATTCCATGTAGGATGAGATTATTTGAGATGACTATTGTTACTTGGTTGTCACAAATGATTAGTGTAGCTTCATATGGAGTTTACTTCAAGTATATCAAGATATTTCTTAATCATACAACTTGGTTTATTATTGTTGAAACTACTAAAAGCTTAACTTCTGCAATTGATTGTGCAACCACAGTCTAGTTCTTTGAGTTCTAGTAAAAAGCTCCTTGCCCTACGATAAAGACATACCCTAAGGTACTCTTCTTATCATCCTTATATCCACCCCAATCACTATCAGTATATCTAATCAATTCAAACTTTTCTGTTTTCCCAAACAGTATGTCATAATCTATAGTGCTTTTGATGTATCTAAGAACTCTTTTTTGCAGCTTTGTAATGGAGTTCACTTGGTTTATGCATGTACTTAGACAACAAGTTCATAACTTGCGTGATGTCTAGCCTTGATGCAGTTAGATAAAGCAAGCATCCAATTAAGCTTTTATATCTGCTTTGATCAACTTTGGTAGCACTATCATTAGTCATCAACTTCAATTCTACCATTAGAGATGTGCTACAACTCTTGCATTCAATCATTTGAAACTTTCTCAAAAATTTTTCTACATATCTACTTTCTGCCACAAAAATGCCTTTTGATGTTTGCTGCACTTATAGGCCTAGAAAGAAGGTCATGAGACCTAAGTCTGTCATCTCAAATTGCTTCATCACTTTAAATTTGAATTAATTCACCAAAATGGAGTTGCTTCCAAGGATCAACGAATCATCAATATAGAGAGAGACCACCAAAAGCTATTGCTTTCCTTCCTTGATGTATAAGGTGGCTTTATTCTTGCTTTTAATAAAAGACAACCTTAGTAGGTAGTCATTAATCTTTGTGTACTAAACTCTTAGGGCTTGTTTTAAGCCATAAAGAGATTTCTTTAGTAGATAGACTTTGTCTTCCTACCCCTATTTTTATAAGCCTTCTGGCTGCTTAATGTAGACCTCCTACTTTAGTTCACCATTTAGGAAGGTTGATTTGATATCAAGTTGATGGATAATTCATCCTTTTTATGTAGTTACAACTTAATGGTGTCCATTCTAGATACTGAAGCAAAAGTTTTAGCATAGTCAATGTCATGTTGCTGCACATAACCTTTAGCTCCTAACCTTGCTTTCAATTTGTTTAAGGAGCCATATGGATTCAATTTTGTTTTAAAAATCCATTTAACTCCTATAGCTTTCTTATCCTTTGGCCTTTTAACAAGACTCCAAGTCTTGTTTTTCTTGATGGCATTGATGTCTACTTCCATTGCTTTCCTCTAATTTGGATCATTAGAAACTTCTTCATGGTTTGTTGGTTCCAACTGCGTAACAAGACTCCTTTCATAAGCATTTGACAGAGCTTGCATTCCTCTTGCTAGTATATGATCCACTTGATCATCATCTGAGGAGTCAGTATCCTGTTGTGGTGTTTGCTACATAAGGATGGACTGAGGTAAGGTGGTTTCAACACTAACTTCCTTCCAATTCCAGCTTTCTTCCTCTATAAACTTTTCATTTCTTCTGATATAGGTTTTTGTTTGTTGGAGAATTGAAGAGCTTGTAATTGTAAGGTGTAGCCAACAAACACATTTGCTTCTACTTTAGGATTCAACTTGTCTCTTTTGCTTCCAGGTACACGTGCTTAGTATATGCTGCCAAAAATTCTTAAATAATAGAGAGAGGGTTTCTTCTCAAACTAGGCCTTATAGGGAGTCACATTTGATAAGATCTTAGTTGGAAGCCTATTTAGCAAATAGGTAGCAGTAGTAACAACCTCTCCTTAGAATCTCTTAGGCATTCCTTTGTCATGAAGTAAGCTTCTAGAGACATCCATTATGGACTTATTTTTCCTCTCACTCACCCCATTTTGTTAGGGTGTGTAAGGAGCAAAAAGTTATTGTATGTTTGCTACTTTGCATGTTTGGCTGAATGTAGTTAATGTATACTCTGCTCCATTATCTGTCCTTATAGTTTTGATTTTGTTGTCTAATTAATTTTCTATCCAGGCTTTGAACTCCTTGAATGTTGTTGCTGTTTTTGACTTTTATTTCAACAAAAAAATCCAGCAAAACCTTGTGAAATCATCATTAAAGGTTATAAAGTATCTACTTTCATCCAAAGAGATCGAGCTTATTAAACCACAAATGTCATTATGTAGGAGTTGCAACCTTGTTGCTATTTTCTACTTCTGGTTGGATTGGAAGGGCAATCTAGGTTGCTTAACTTGTTGGCATGCCTCACAAATCATCATTTTCTTATCAAAGGTTGTTATGCCTTCAGTAAGCTGTTTTCTAGACAGATTCTACATTCTGGTGTGATGCACATGCCCTAGCCTCTTATGCCATAATGTTGTCTTATCCATAAAGACTGTTACAGCCATGAAATCAGCCTACCCTAAATCCAAATGAAAGTTCTTGTCTTTCATAGGAATAAGAAATATCTTATTGCCATTTGCATCAGAAATCACACATGTTTTATCTTTGAATTGTAGGGGGTAATTTTTCTCAAGAAGCTGCCCCACACTTAGGAGATTTTAATCAATTTCAGGTACATATAGGACATTTAATAAAAGCTTAGTACCTGATGGTGTTTGGATAGTTGTTGTTCCTCTCCTTTTGGCATGTATGAGTTGCCCATTGCCAACTTTAACTTTAGAGGTGATTGATTGATCTAGCTCCTTGAAGACTGTAAGATTTAAAGTCATGTGATTGGAGCATCCACTGTCTACTAGCCAAGCCTCACTACTTCCATAGAAGCTTTTATTGGTAACAAACAGTTGCTCCTCTACTTCCTCGAGACCACCATCTGCAACCTATGCTTGCATTTGGTTCTGAGGTGATCTTTTTTTCTTTGGACACACCCTTTCCTTATGCCCTTTCTTGTTGCAGTGCCTACATGTTATATTAGGTCTCCACCAACAATATTTAGGCAAGTGATTGGTTGTCTTACAGTGATTACTAGGAAGAAAGGTTTGTTTGCCAGCAATTGTACTTCTTGCTCCTTCCTTCCTTTGCTGCCTTCTTGTTTTCTGTTTCTTTTTAGTTTGATTTTTCTCTAAATGCTTAGCAAGAAAAGCACATTTTGCTGGAGTCTCCTCCTATCTTAACAACCTTATATGCTCTTGAACCTAAAAGGCATATATCAACTCACTCAAGGATATCTTAAACAGGTCTTTGGAATCCTCAAGGGAAGAGATTTTGACTTCAAATCTCTCAAGTATGCTCACTAGCACTTTTTGGACAATCTTAGAGTTGGGAAGCTCTTCTCCAAGAATTTAAATTTGATTCAATAGCTTCATTAATTTATCTTCATAGTCTTTTTATAGTTTATGTTTCTTTCATCTTAAGCATCTTAAACTCTCTTCTGAGGTTGAGAAGTTGCATGGCTCTAGACTTGTCACTGCCTTTATATTCTTCTTTTAATCTCTCTTAAGCATCCTTCGCTGTCTCACAAGCCATAATCTATTGAAAATGGCTTCTGTAACAATAGAATGGATACAGGTGAGAGCTTTAAATTGTTTTGACATAAACTCACTTTGGTTTTTGAGCTGTGTTACAATGGGATTGGCTGGCAAGGGGGGAACCACAACTCTTGTTTCTGTTACTTCCCAAAGATCAAAGGCCCTCAAGTAGGTCTTCATCATTACAATCCATAGGAGATAATTTTCTTCATTAAACTTTACTAGTGGAAGTGGACAAAAGGATATGGAGGCCATCTTAACTGTTCGTATAGGTTTTTCAAAACCTTCCTTCCAATTTCACTCCTTCATGTGTTTCACTTTTTGTGTTTGCTCTTTACTCACTCAAACAGGTCTTCACAGGATATAAAAGCTCTAATACCACTATTATTAGACTTTGGTTTGGTGTGGTTATGATGTGTATTGTTAGTTTTGTTTCTAGTATATTTTCTGGTATGGCTTATTGCATAAGTTGCATAGGTGACAAGCTTGAATCAACATGAAAGAATGGAGAGGAAGACACTAGAAGGCAATAAGTGTCTAGACCCAAAAGGATACTTTTCATTCATACATTCAAACTATTTATGAGGTGTTTTTATCATTTTAAACTTGAATTCATAATGATTATATTAGCAAAAGTAATCATGACAAATTCAAATTATAAATTTCTAATTTTGAACTGATTTTACTTCTTGAAGAAGCCAACTTTTGGGAGGAAGTTATTCAATAGCCTCCTCCTTACAACTAACTTAACTAACATTCAAAAGTTGCTGGAATTAAAGGTCACCACTTAAACATGCTACTTCTGAACAGCAGCAGTTACAACAATGCAGAGACAACTTAACTTAACAATCCAACAACACCAATAACACTATTAAGATAGATGTAATGGCCTTGGAATTTTTTTAGGGAAGGATTCTGTATCAGTTGCTCTTCAAAGAGCTTTTGAGCATCACATTGATACCATGATTATGGATCATGTTCTACTAATTAATTGGAGGTTCACTGGAATTAATGGTTGGCCAAAGGATACTGATAAATATCAAACTTACAACTTGCTTCATTGCCTCAATAATCAACTTCAAACCCTTTGGTTATATGGTGGAGATTTCAACAAGATCATGTTCTCATATGAAAAGTAAGAAGGCTGCCCCAAACAAACTAAACTCATGCCCAAGTACCAAAGTATTATGGATGATTGTAATCTACATTTCTGAAATTTTAGGGATAACAACTTACTTGGACAAATGGAAGACATCGTAGTTAGAATATGCAAGAATGACTTGATTGTTTCTTTACAACTCCTACTTGTCTAGAACTATACCTAACAATAATCACTCAACATCTCTCCCACTTTGGTTCAAACTATAATGCTTTAGGGGTTCTTTTAATGCATTCAACTAGTTTAGCTCCTCCTTAGTGAAAGAAACAAATGTGTGCAGATGAAACAAAACTAGAAACAAGCATGTAGGAAGTAGAAGACTTGGAAAAAATTGGATGATTTTTCATTGAATCTTTTAAGGTCCTTATATAAACTCAATTCCAATCATTGCAATCACTTAATTAATGAAACTTATAAGTTAAGTAATAAAAAATGGTCCAATAATGCAGTCAATAATGGTTAATTTAGCAGCCCTACCTACTCCCATTATCTAATCAATCAATTGAACTAATTTAGTTGAATTACAACTTAATCATCAAACAAATTTGATTTCATTCAATGTAGCCTCTGCTTCAATGCTAGTGATGGTGAGAAGAATACAAAATTATTCCCTTTTACGATAACTTATTGCCAGCAGAAGAATTATATTCACAAGTCGATTAATGAATGAGACTAGGTAATCCAATCTGATGTTGAAATTACAGTAGCATACGCAATATATTTCAAGGGCATTTTCTACTCCTAAGAGCTGGGTGGCATGCAATCGATCTTGAGTGTTGTCAACTAGAAAGTCACAGCTTCAATGAACCAATGGATTTGCTGGACTTAAAAGATGAGGTTATTCAAGCACTTAATTAGATGCATTCCATTAAGGTTTCATGTCTCGATGGTGTGCTAGTTCTTTTTTATCAAACTTCAGGGATATTTTGGGAGTTGATGTTACTTTGTAGGTGCTAGATATTTTGAATACCAAGATACCAACAACATCGCCCTTACTCATATATGCCTAATTCCAAAAGTGGTTTCTCTAATAGCTTGCAAGAATTATAAGTCTAATAGCCTTTGTAATGTAGTCTTCAAGCTTGTCATGAAGACAATTACAAATAAGCTAAAAGATATTCTTCCTCAAATCATATCCAAGACTTACAATGCCTTGGTTCCCATAAGTCTAATAATAGATAATGCTTTGGTTGCATATGAAATCTTTCATCATATAAAGTGAAGTGTGAGTAATGTAAGACATGTTACAAAAATCATTTTTTATTATCTTATAAATAATATTATAATTTTAATTTTATAATTTATTTACTTATTTTACTATATTTTAGTTTAATTAAAAATTTTAGCTAACCTATTTAAGAACTATATGAACTATTTAAGATTTTTTCTAAGCAATTTTCTATATAGTTACATAATTTTCCTAGTTAGTTATTAAGTGTCTTCTTATTTAGATTAAAAATATTTTTACATTTAGCTTAATGGTTGTAGTTATAAATACATGTTTAAGTTTAAAAGTTACATGATTCTAATATCCTAGTAAATTACTAATGAAGTTTATTTAGATAAATTATCAATTATCTCTTTTGAGAATCATCTTTTTCGGTATATTTAAGAAATTTAATCGAGTGTTGATCATTATTATCCTCTTTTTGTGCTTTCATCTTATATTAAGTAATATCAGAGCAAGTTTGATTTGTATTAATATTGTCTTATAGAGTTTAAAGCAATCTTTTCCATGATAATGATTGTGAAAAGAAAAGTCTATCTAAAGTAATTTTATAAAATCATAAATATAGTGAATCTTGTACACGAGATATTGTTTATAATCAAGTAGTCTATTTGTAGAGATATTCCTAATTTCGAAAATATTTCAATCTATAATGAATATTTTTTTCGTTGAAGATTTTGTAAGATAGTTAACAAAAATTGATGTCTATTTCAAATTTAACGATATTTATAAGGAGGAGAAAATGACTCTTAGATCTTTTAAACTTTGAGATGGTACAGTTGATTGGTGGAATGACATTCAATATTATCAATTTAAATCTAGTAAGCCAAGAATTCAAACATGGGTAAATGTGAGAAATTTATTAGTACTTGAATTTTATGATAATAACAAGTTCGATGAGATTTTAGATCTAATTAAAAGATGATTCATTTCTTATTTTATTCATATGAAGGTTATGAGTTCACCCAACATTTATATTGTTAGTCAAGTACCAATTGTTAATCAAGAAAAGATCAGTCAAAAGGAAGAGAAAATGTTCATTGATGACTACATTATAGTTGAATTAGTTAATTCCTTTTATACTATGAAAGATTTTAGTGAGAAGCAACTAATTATCGTACCGTCTATAGATTCTATCAGATCAAATGATGATCCTGTAACCCATAAGTTCTATGGTCTTATTAATTCTTCATCTTTACCATCCTATTATATTGATTTTATTGAAACGAATAATTAAGTAGAGGAAAACTTTAGTTTGTCATCATTATTGGTTAACGCTATTACTCACGCGATTGTTCACAAAAGAAGTTGTTGGTTCCTTTTCAAGATATCAATTTATTCCATGTATTTGTTCTTGTGGTATGAAAGACATTAGTTTCTTATTGTCAACTCTATGATGAGTTTCTTTCAAGTGAAGGGTCTAACATAAGATATATTAGGAAAACTATTATCTATCATCTTACAAATTATGTTATAATTCTTATTTTTTAATTTATTTACTTAATTTATAGTATTTATTCTAATTAGGAATTGTAGCTAAACTATTTAGGAAGTGTATGAATTATTTAGAAATTCTTTTTTTATTTTTAAGTTTCTTCCTATTTAGTCAGACTATTTTTCTAGTTAGTCATTAAATGTTTTCTCATTAAAGTTAGAATATTTACATAATTAGTTAAATGGTTTTAACTATAAATACATGTGTAAGATTAAAGGAAAAAAGATCTCAATATCCTAATAAGTCTTTAGTAAATTTTATTTAAATAAATTATCACTAAAAATTCTCTTTTGAGAGTTGTTGTCTTTTTTGGTAGATTTTAAAAACCCTTTTAAAGGGTTAAATCAAATGTTAGTCTTTGTTATCCTCTTTCTATACTTATATTCTACATCAATAAGGGAAAGAAGGCTTACATGGCAATGAAACTAGACATAAGTAAGTCATATGACAAAATAAAATGACCTTTTTAACAAGAGAAAATGCTAAAGTTCAAATTTGATCTGAAATGGATGTGCTCGATAAGGCACTGTGTCACATCTATCACTTATTCACTTTTGGTCAATTCCATCTCAAAAAAGTTTTAGTCCTTTTAAAGGCTTATGATAGGGAAACCCACTTTCCCCATATTTATTTGTATTGTGCGTAGAGGGCGTATCAATTTTGTTCTATTTAGTGGCTAGTTATGGGAAGATTCATTGCATTTAAATCTATATAGGGGCATCGATGATCTCTTATTTCTTTCTCATATACGACAACTTGATATTTAAGGTTGCTACTCTCCTAAAATGTCAATATCTAAAGTAGGTTCTTTTATAGTACAAACAAGCTTTGAGGCTAAAAGTAAACTTGGATGAAACTAAATTTTCATTTAGCCTTAATATGGGTGATGATAATAAAATTGCCAATCAAACTTGAATGGGTGTCACGGCTATTTAAAGACATTTGATGCACTTAGGCTTATTGATGCTAGTTAGCCACTTGAAGAAGAAAGATTTTAGTATGATCATTGATAAGGTTTAGAAAAAGCTTTTTGGACGAAAAGAAAATAATGTATGATTATTGATAAGATTTAGAAAAAGTTCTTTGGACAAAAAGAAAATAATCTCTTTAAAGTTGGCAAGGAAGTTTTAATTAAAGATGTGGTTTAGGCCATCCCAAACTATATTATAAGCTGATTTCTATTACTTGTGATGTTGTGCCATTTGTTAGCTTTATTGGTAAACAAATCCTAGTGAGGGAGTACAAATGAGGGGAGGAGGATACATTAGTCATTATGAGATAAATTAATTCCCCCAAAAGCATAAGGCAGTTTCGATTTTCATGATTTTGCATATTTTAATCTTGTTATCTTAAGTAAGCAAGCTTGCTGCTTAATTCCAAATGAAAACTCCTTACTATCCAAAGTTCTTCAAGCATGGTACTATTTGTAAAACACCTATCTTGATGCTCAGTTGAGTTATATGCCAAGCTTTATATGGTGGAGCATTTTGTAATCTCAAGTCTTATTAAACAAAGGTTTATAAAGGCTTATTGGTAATGGTTAGTGGGTATATATATAATAGGATCCATGGCTGCCAAATTGGAATGGTTTTAAGATTCTTTCACCTAAAGCACCCTTAGGTTGAGTCCCTTATAGACGTAGACATTAAATGGTGGCAAACGAAGCTTATTACTTAAAGTTTCATGCCAAAAGAGCATGTCCAGATTTTTGCCATTCCTTTAAGTTTTTATAGTCTAATGTATGGCACTTTGACTGCTTGGGTGTATATATAGTGAAATCAACATAAAAACTTGCATAATCAACAAGCTTGACTCCTTCATTTTTAATTATTTCAAGTATTAGTTATTAGAAATTCTCAATTAATAATATTAGAATATCCTTGAATAATATTCTTATTAAGGACTTAATCATAATGTAACTCAATTTGTGAGGAACAATTTTATATATTATTAAACTATTAAGAACTGTAATTTTAAATGTGATTCAAGTATTAATAGATATGCTTAATTTAAACTATAAAATTATGTATATATATAATCGGTCCCCTTTTTTCTGAATACAAACAAAAATTTCATTTAAAGGTGTGTGATTATGGTAAAGGTTAGGATAGAGAAATCAATTATCAAGTTAAAGAGAACTTTCTAGATGTATTAATAGTTTTAATTTTCATAAATTCAAGTATATTATTTATGATATTATTTACATGAATATATTTAATTTCAAGATTCAAAAGATTAACATTTAATAATAATGTTATTATTAATAAATCTAATAAGTAATATCAAAACTTATGATTTTGAAATTTATATATTTTCTATATATGATTAAGAATTACATATTTGATTTATGATTATTCTTTAACTAAAAGAAAATAATAGAGTTTTATATTTAACTTTGTATGTAATTATTAAATACAAAACTCTTCAATAAAGTGTTATGGAATTATTAATTCCATTAACATGAGAGATGACATGTGATGGTTAAGGAGTTGGTGCTATATGATGTTTATAATATAAATAATAAATTAAAAAAAGAAAAAAAAAAAGAAGAGGCCATGGAATTTTTAAAATTCCATTATACTACAACAATGAGGCAATTAAAAGGGCCATAGAATTGTTTAATTGGGGCACCTAATCAGTGAAAAAAAAAAAAACTTAAGGTTGTTGTTTTGGCTATAAAAGCTATACAAAGGAATCATTTAATTCCTTATATAAAGAAGTGGTTGTGCCTTAAGGAAAAGAATTTAAAAAATAATAATTAAAGCAAAAAGAAGTAACACTATTGGTTAATTATGTCTATAAGGCTTTGAAGACAAAACCTAATTAATGAAGTTACAACATGTTACTAGTAGAACAATTCTTATTCCTGTGTTTGTTATTGAATAACAAACTCATAATGTCATGTATTGAATTATGTGATAACAAATAATGAGTTGTTTTAATATGCATGCATTATAGTTATAGTTTGTTAATTACTAATGTAACCAAACTACTATATTTAATTACATGCATATATTATAATTATATTTTTATTTTCATCAAAAGTGACCAAAATAAAATATTTAAATGATATACATGCATTATTGTTTTAGTATGTTAATCACCAAAGTGATTAAACTAATTTATTTAATGTCATACATAAATTATGATTATAGTTTGATTGCTACCAAAGTAACCAAACTATACATGTATTATTGTTATAGTTTGTTAGTTACAAACTAGTATATTTAATTGTATGCATAGATAGTCATTTATCCATAATTTTAGTGAAATACTTATTAATGAAAAATGATTATTATTCCATAATTTATAATATAATTAAGGTATATTAATATTTTGGTTAAATATGTTTGTTTATCCAAAAAGATCAAATATATTTTATTAAAAATATTTAATTTACCAATTAATGTTAATGGTATTACTTATAATGGTGTATGGTAATAGTTTCCATAGGAAAATTGGTATACACTCTAATTGTTTTATAATTAAATTTGATTTATGATTAATTATAAGCATTTATGATTATGTAACTATTATAATTCATTTGCATTTTTCAATTGTTTGTTTGTTTAAGGAATGAACTTATAAAAATGATATAAATAAGTCAATATTTACTTAGGTGTTATAAATGTTGACTTGTACTATTAATGAGTAAGCTCACTGCTATTATAAATTTAAATAGTTATGAATAAAATTTAAATCATAAATGTAAGAATAAAACAATAGGCTGATTCTTATATTTATAAAAAGGATTGTTACCAATAATATTAAGAAAACTATTTCATAAATAGAAGATACAGAAGAATATTTTGAAATTTGTAAAATGATGAATTTGTTTAACAAATAAATGATTAGTTGGCACTCTTTATGACAAATTTACAAGCATTATTTCACAAACTATGCAAAAGTACGTTATTAAAATAACTAATTTTGTAGCAAAATTTAGAATTTTAACATTAACTGTAGATGTCTCTTTTTGATGTAATTTATTTTGAATTTATAATTTCTTAAGTATAAACCATTTAAGATTTATTACAATACTATAAAGAAAAAGTGAAAAGTTAATTAATTGGCCAACATGCTTGTTTAAGAGAAAATGAGATAGAAAATTTATATGAGTCACTTTATTAATCTTATGGACATAAAAGTTGGTAAAGGAATGAAAATGAAAGTCAAGCAATTTAAGAAAGGAAAAAGCCTACTTATACTTTTCATGCTGAAAAAAGGAAATAAAAAAACGATAAGTGTCACATCTATAAAAAAAAGGTTAGACATTATTAAAAAGGTTACTCGAGATGTAAGGTTTGGTGCAAAAAATAAAGGTAAATTAAATATATTAATATGTTTTGAATCAAATTTAATTAATATTTCTTATAATAGTTGGTAGGTTGATTATAATGCTATTACTCATGCATCAAATGTGATGTAACCATTCATTATGATTTGATTATTTCAGTTTATATAAAAATACAATTATTATTGATTTGGGTATTCTTACTCATGGTTCATATAAACTAAAACTTGATCATATTTTGCTAGATCTTTACTTCATGTGTATCATAATATTGGAATGGAGTGTAACATGATGAATGAAATTCTACTTATGGCATAAATGAGAGATTAGTGAGATTGATCAATAATGAGATTCTTTTAAATCTAGATTTGGTTGATCTTAAAACATATATGAATTACATTAAGTGTAAATAAATTAAATAAAGTACGAAAAAAAGGCACAAGAAGCACTTAACTTCTTGAAATTATATACATTGATATTTGTAGACCTTTAGACACTTTATCTCTTGATAAAGAATTATAAGAATTATATTTCATCACATTTATAGATTTTTTTTTTCATATTATAGTTATATTTATTTGCTTTATGAGAATCTCATTCATTGGATGCCCACAAGCTATATATAAAAGGTTAAAGTAATTAAATAGAAAGGTAAAAATTATAAGATTTGATAAAGGTAGTGAATATTATAGAAAATATAGTAAATCAAGGTAATGTCCATGTCTATTTATCAAATTCCTTAAAATTCATGACTTATGTGAACAGTAAACTATGTTAAATATATCTTAGTAAAAGATGTCATGAAAGGTGTAATTAGATGATAATAGATATGATTAGGAGCATAATAAATAACTCCTCTCTTTTTAAAATTTTGTGGATTATGCAATCAAAATTCCAAACTATTTGTTAAATGAAGTTCTTAATAAAATAGTTCAAAATACTCTTATTGAATTATTGATGTGAAGAAAACTTAGTTTAAGGCACCTGAATTTTTGGCATTGCCTAATGGAAGCAATAATCCACTTGAAAAAAAATTAGCCTCTCGAATGATTGAAGACTACCTTATTGGTTACCTAAAGAAGTATAAAAGGTATAACCATAATCTAAGAATTATAGAAATTGGTAATGCAAGATTTATTGAAAGTGGTGAAGTTAGTGAGAGTAATGAATGTCAAAATGTGGATATAAAAGAAATTAGGATAAATATTTTTGTCTATAACAATTTATTCATCCACTATAATAATAAATGTTATTTTAAAAATTGAAAGACATTTGAAGGAAGGGACACTCCCTAAAGGAACTAACTTACAACTAATTAATATAAATAAACTAGAAGAGGTAGTATTAAGAAGATCTTAAAGATAAAAATAATCAAGTATTTTGAATGATTATATAGTTTATTTTTTAAAGTCAAAATTTTAATATTGGAATCAGTAAAGATCCTTTTTTTTTTTTTTGGCAACCATAAAAGTACTGAATTTAATTATGATATTGTTGGCTCAATGTGATTTAAGGTTACACTAGATGGATGTGGAAATTGCCTTTTTTAATCAAAATCTTGAAGAAGTATACATAGATCAACTTAAATTTTTTTTTTCATAAAAAGCAAAGATAAAATAATGTGTAGATTAAAGAAGTTAATATATGTATTAAAACTAGTTTTCGTGTAATGATATATTAAGTTCAATCATATCATAATATCTTTTTTATTCAAGAAAGAATACTATTAAGTAGTGTATATACCAAAAGATAAGTGAGAGTAAATTTGTTTTCTATTCTTATATGTTTACAACATATTACTTATTGTTAATGTGTTATTTTATTATATGAGATAAAATAATTTTTCTAAAATAATTTTATAATGAAAGATATGAGAGACATTTTATGTAATAAGAATAAAAATATTCTATAATAGATCACAATGAATGAGAATTATCTTAAAATAACTATATTAAGAAAATTATAGAAAAATTTAATATGAGTAAGTGGTCATCTATTCTCATATAAAAAGGTAACAAATGTATTTTCATGCAATATTCCAAGAATTATGTGTAATATAAAGAAATGAAATCAATTCCTTATGCCTCTATTGTTTGTAGCTTAATGTATTGTAAACCTTATTAGATTAGATATTAGTTTTGTAGTCAAAATATTAGACGGGTGTAAAAGTAATTTTAGAATAGATTACTAAAAAGCAATAAAGAAAATATTGAAGTACTTGAAGGAATAAAGAATTATGAATTCATATGCAAAAAATTCAACCACTTTAATGTAATTGAATCTTCGAATTTAAACTTTACTAGATACATTAATAGCATAAATTTCACCTTTTAGTTATATATTCCTATTAAGAGAAAGAGTAATTTTGTAAAATAATAAAAACTATCTATCATTACTTCATCTAATATAAAAAAAGTGTTTGTGGTATGATTTAAAGTTATAATTTATGCATTATGGCTACGGAACCTTATTTTAAGATTTGGAGTTATCGACATCATTAACAAGTCGCTGAAACTTTATATGATAATTCTATAGTAGTATTCTTTTACAAAAATGACAAATATTTAAAGGGCACCAAACTTATGAGAAATAAAATATTTTATAATTGAAAGAAAGTTTAGAAACAAAAAACATTTATAAAGTATTTGTAAATCTCATGATTGTACATTAATATGAAAATTTATAATCAACATTATATACAAAATATATTTTCAAAATAGATCTTAGTTGTAATAATAATAATTAATGATGATGATAAAATAACACTCTAAACTCACTAATATATTTTTGACATAAATTATGCATTGTCGATTATCTTATAATTATGTACATATTACTATTTTAATGTTAACAGAAAATTCACTATAAGATGTTATTATGAATCATTATAAAATTATATATATTTTATAAGTCTTGTATGATGACTTGTAAGGATTGTAAAATATAAAAAGGAGTGTTATGAATAAATAAAACATAATCCTCATAATTCACACTTAACAATTTATCATATTACAACATTATAATGGAGTTACAAGAGTTGTTATTGCCATTTGCATATATTGATTAATGTTATAGATTTTAATTAAACCAAGTAAAAGAATATTAAAATTTTCTAATTAATAATATTAGAATATTCCTTAATAATATTCTTATTGAGAACTCAATCATAATTGACTTGATTAGTAAGGAATAATTTGTATACATTATTGTCTTATTAAAGACTATAATTTGGAACTTGATTTGAGTGTTGGTCAATATGTCTAATTTAAATAATGAAATTATATGTGTATATGTGTGTGTGTTTATATATATATATATATATATATATAGTCAATCTTCTTTATTGTTGACACACACGAAAACTCCATTTAAAAGGGTGTAATTACACTAAAAGTCAAGAGAGGGAAATCAGTTATTAGGTTAAGATGAACTCTTTAGATGCATTAATGATTTTAGTTTTCGCATGTTCAAGTATGTTATTTATAGTATTAATTACACGCACTCATTTGCATTATAAATTTGTAGTTGTTAGAAGGTCTCACATGCACTCTTAACTTATCCATAAGTAAGTTGAAATCTAGTTCTTAAGCTTTCTTAGGCTAAGAATAAGTGATGGGTAGGTACATGGCTTTATGTGTTGGTTTAAGCAACTTATTACAAGAGGATATGAGGAGGTTGTCAAATCTATAATAATGATAGTTTGGGCCTTTTGGTGAGCTAAGAACACATTTGTGATAGAAAAACAAGCACTAACTCTAGGCTTCGTTCTTGGTACGGTAGTTGAACTCTATATGACTTTAAGCAAGCAAACTCCTCTCACCCACAAATGTAATTGAGGGAAGCTCAAGTCAAATGGCAAGTCTTATAAAATGGCATAATTATAGTTGATACAAATGCCATTTTCAAAAATAGCAAGAGTGGTCTAGGAATAATTTTTAGAAATTTTAAGGGGCTCCTTACTCTTACCAAAAGCTTAGTTAGTGAGTTCTAGCCATAAATTTTGAAGCTCCTTGTTATCCACATAACCCTTTAAAAAGCCACTAAATAGTCCAAGGCTTCCTTATACATCAAATCTAATTGTTTATTGGCAGTAAATGCAATTAAAAAGGATCAAATGGAAAGGTCTATGTGTTGGTGTATGCCTTAGTAGTCAATGTGTTGGTTACTATTATAAATATATTTTCATGCATATTATATATCAATTAAAGGCATTTTTTTACCTTCAATATTATTTATATAACGACATCTTCATCGATAAAATTTAAAGATAAAGCCCATGGAATATATATACTTTGCAACGATAATTATGATGAGATTATAATTATAAAATACCTATTGCATCAAAATATTATTCCTTAATATTCCTATTCAACAAACCATCAAGATAGGAGATTGATGGAGTTTTGACACTGACATATGTTGTGTTTCTTTCTTAGGAAGAAAGCATATGATCTCATAAACTAAAATATGAAGATACTTAAACAAATATATAGGTACTTGTTAGTTGAACAAGTTTAATAAATTGAGCTACTATGAGAATTCCCAAATGAAACATTACTTTTATGTTTAAGGAATTTTTCATGTGACAGTTGTATAAGTGATCCTTAGACTTGAAATCACCAAGACATCTTATATAAGACTTGGTATGCTTTGATCTTTCTTTTAGATTGTTTTAATCAAGGATCGCTTACAACGATGAATTGGGTATATTATGAACTATATAAAGATAACTGAATGATCAATTAAGGATTCGTCATCACGACATGATCATGGATGAATGTTCCATTTGTTCCTAACAAGTATTGATTCAAGAAATACTTGAATAAGATGGAATGATGATTTATAAAGAGTTATGATCTCATTCATAGAATTAATGACTATATGAATATTTGGGAACTAATAAAATTGAACAATATAGAGCACTAATTTCATACTTTATGTCTAATCAAAACATTAGTATAACGAAAGAATTGAATTACATTAAGAGACTATGCACTAAGGGAATTGGTTAAACCACTTTGATAGTTTTAACATTTGAGTGGTCATAATATGTAGTTAAACTTCAATCTTGATTTACAGATATAAATTAGCTCATAAGAAAATTAATGATCAATTAAAAAATTTTAATTTATTTAATCTTTCAAAATTATAATTAATATTCATTACCAACATATTAGGATCTTAATAAATCACACACATAAGGACAATTGAGAAAATATAATATGGAGATCAAGTTGAACTTGGTTGAAAAATTTAAAAAACTTACGAAGTCAAATATATGATATTTGAAAATATAAGGGTTAAAGTGTAATTTATTAAAAATTAATATAAGTTACCTAAAGAAAGTTTCAAAATCAAAATCTTTATAAATACCCTATAAGATGGTTAGATACGACATACCTAGCACATTAGAGTTATTGGACTCCTCCCTTTCTCCCTAACATGATTTTAGATTCTAATAATTATTTTCTTTTTAGTTACAGGGATTACTATTAGAGGTCAAATACTTCAATGGTGGTGATTTGTAACAACCTGCTAATAAGCCCAAAAAAGAAGAATAAAATTGAAGATTACTCCAGTAATTGTTTTGTCTTCTATGTTAAATTGTAATTATATTTAATTAGTAAACAATCTACTTTTAAGAATCAAAATTTTAAAATTTTATTTTCGCTGCATATTTATATGATAAATGTTTTTATTATTCATAATAGTGGTATCACAGTATGGGTATACTTGTTAAATATAATTCAATTACATGTTTAATTGTTATTGATTATCAATTTAATTGATTTATATGTTGATTTGAGGTTATTACAAATTTATAATTTTTCCTAATTTTATTTTGGCCAAACAAAGGAACAATGGTTGCTTTTAAAGTTAGCAACAAGTTGTTAGCCTTGGATAAGAAAGAAATAATTCTTTCTTAACGTCCTTATGAAAGCTTGAAAAAGAAAAAAAAGGTTATGGCTATTATTCAGCAAGATTGAATTTAACCTTGTTATTATGTGCTTGGATAATTACATATACCAAAGCATTGGTTTTAAAAAAGCCAACATAGCTTGGCGTTGGTGCCTTAGGAAATAATAATTACCCATGGCATGGCTTCCCTAGCACATTCTTATGTGTTATGGGCTTTGAGAAGCCATAATGTGGGCTTATTACACATATGCTTGAGCTCTAGTTTTGGGCAACCTATAAAGCCATAAGATGATGGCATGGAGACAAGGGCTCTAAATTAGTGGTCACAGGTGGTGACTATAAGAGTGTTTATCTCGCAATTTAATGGATTTGCATGTTGTGAACACATATTTGTGATATCATGAAATGTTCTTATATTGAAATTTGATGTCGGATATACCCTAAGAGAAGTCTAATGTGATTGGAGTTCTAAAATTTTAAATTATTTAGAACTCAAGTACCTAATTTGATTAGGTTATTGAATTAAAAGAGTTTTAATTCAATTATAATTTAGAAAATTATTTTATAAATTATAACCAATGTTTGACTAAAATTAAAACATCCTAACTAAATTAGAATTAAGAAATTAAGTCTAATTAGATTTCTTATTTCATTAAAAAATTGTTTTCTAATGCAATTAAAACTCTACTATGGAATAAAAAGGCTAAATGATCAATAAAATCTAATTGGATTAAAAAACCTATTTGGAATAGGAATTCTAATATAATAATGAGTACTAATTTGATTAGGATATTAATTTATGATAAGACTCTTCATTGAAAGATTGAATCCTAATTTGTTTAGGTAAATATGAACAAAACATTAACTATATGGTAATCAACTTTAACAAACCATAACTTTAGAACTGTAAAGAATTATAGGGCCATATGATATTAACAAAAAACTCGTTAAGAGCTCTTTTAAGTCATTTAGATGAGATGCCCATTTAGGCATCCATGAATTCAGAATTCAAATAAATCCTTTAAAACATTTTTTGAGCAACTAAAGTTTGGTTAATATGTCTTTCAATTAGAAAAGTATTTTCTAATTAAATTAGGTATTTTATTTGGAATAAAACTCCTAATTAAGGTTCTATTACAAATTTATAACATTAAATTAATTTAATTTAGTATTTACAATGGTTAAAAATATTATTTTAAATTACATATAAGATCAATAGGTAGAATTAAATATGTGTTTATCTTTTGTACATATAATATGATTATGATGACATGATGGATGATTATGGACTTATAAACCAATGTCATTATGTTTATTGATGATTGAATGGATATAATTTTTTGGAATATAAGCATTGCGTTCCCTATCTTTCTTATATTCTTTGGTTATAAATTCCCTTCTCATCTATACTTACATGAATTAAGTTATATTATCTTTGCTCAAAAAGTGAACGTTTCTTGCACTAAAGAAAGAAGCTCAAGGATCTTCTCATTAGTCAATGTTGCACCTTTTTTTATCCCTTTAATTACGGTTTTGTTTTTCGAAAAAAAAAAGGATTTTAGTAATTATGCTAAGGATTTGTTCATTAGTCAATGGCAGATATTTTGTGTTCCTTATTTTCTTTCCTTTTGAACCCAAAAAATCTAGAGAAACGCTCCAAGTTCTTACGAATTATTTTTGGAAAATGATTGATCTTATTAATTATGATGTCTACGTCTCCACAACTGCTATAAGCATAGATAAGCATTTATGAGAATGAGAGCAAAGTTTAGATTAAATAAGTATTAATATACAAGTAAAGCTTAGACTTTGCGAATTTTTAAAGATTTAGTACAACTTTTAAAATCTATAGTTTGTCTACACATGATTTTCTTTTTCCTCAAATCTGACACACTATTAATAATAGATACTGACATATTCCATTATTTTATTATAGGCGAAACATTTACATGTAAAAAAGTAACTAGGCATAGTATTTAATTAAGAGTAAAATAGTTAAAATATAATTACATAAAAGTACAAAAAACATAAAATTCCCTTTCGTCTATCTTCGAACCCTAAATTGAAAGAGCTAAATGGTATTATGTGTGGAGCAATTAATCTAATGGAGGTTCAGGGCCAAAATGGTGTTATGTCTTTTAGGTTTTCCTGAATTCTTGAGTTTCCATTTTCAATTGCAGATGAGAGAGAGCTCTAATGGCGCAGGATGACGACGGCGACAACTGAGTTTTGTTGGGTCACTTCTTTAAAGCAATGGAAACTGCAACAAATATAAAATTATAGGGCCAAGATTTAATTTGATCTTGATGAAGGGGCAAAGAAAGGATCAAAATTTGATGGAAAAAGAATATCAAAACATGAAGCACAGAAACAAAAGCGTGCGCACATGCACTCGTGCACGCACACAGACACACATGAAGTACTTAACTAATCATTTACCTTCTGGAGATTTGAAAGACGTTTCATCAATCTCAATTGTCATAACGCCTTGAAGCCCAGCTGAGCCATGCCTGCAAAAAGACAAATGAACTGAAATTAAAGAATGAAATAGGGAAAAGGTGAACAAAACCAGTTGATGTTGCGCATAGTCCAAAACAAATTTTAATCAAATGGGTTATGAGGATGACATTGATGGCTGCCTATTCAATAAATTTCTGAATTATTGCTAGGGAGAGAGGAAGACAAAGGTGGGAGAGATTTATATATATTGATGTGGAACATGTTATGAAGATCATTTTATAGTTTAGAAATTACGAGTACTATACAAAAATTATGTAATTATTTGAGAGTTTTTTTTTATTTTGATTTACCTCTAGGTATTTTTTTAATTAGTTATTAATTATTCTTCTTTTTTATTTATAAATTTTTTAATTAATTAAATAATTTTAATTATAAATATATATATATATATAATTAAGGACTAAAAGCATCTAATAATCTATTGTACCATAATTCTAATATATTATATTTTTTGAGAGTTATTATTTTTTTGGTGGATTCTAAAGATATTTTAAAAAATTTAATTGAGTATTAATCTTGTTATCTCTTTTTTGGCATTTTTGTTCCACATTAAGTGATATTATAATTTAAATTTATTTTATTTGATATTATTCTAGTATTTTTATGCTTTTGTTTTATGTCATATATATATATATATATTTATTTATTTGTATTATTACTTTTTTTTGGGTTCAATTGGCTTGGGAAAAGATATTTAATTATAAAGAAAAACAAGAATTCAAATCCAAAATCTCACCTACAAATTTTTATATGGGTTGACAATTATATTAATCAAGTGTTTGTTTTACTTCTTAATTTTTAATTAAATATTATGTAGCATATCATATGATTAGTTTTTTACAAGTAAACTTGTTACGTATACAAACTAATGAAATCCTTTAGCATTTGTTAATGATATGTTATATTTGTGATAAAATAATTACGGGAGAGACAAACTGCTGAATTTTAAAGCGTCTTGTTATATATTTGAAAAGGAACAAAATTTGTAATTTATTTATATATTAATCTCTTAAATAAGTGGTCCGTGTCAATTGCATTATTTGCATATAAATGCATTGGAAAGGTGATAATTTTCTTTTTCTCCGGTCGAATAGAAAGCAATATTTCCTAGTTAACGTCAACTTCATGACTTACAGTCGATCTTTTCTAGTTTTGAATATAAAAAGCACGCTAAGTAGTATAACCTTGTAACCAATGCAAGATAGCAGACCAGTTGTTGCAACACTATTCAAGCCTGCGAACCGACCAGACTAGCTTGCCTGACTGCCATGGCAAAATTGTCAGGGAGGGGATTATCGTATTTGCAATGAACGAAGAAACTTTTGCGGTCTTGAATTTTATGTTATTATTTCTATAACTTTGTTTCAAACTTTTCTTCCACCAAATCATCAAATCTGTTTTACAATAAACGGCATGGCACAACATACTGAAATAGAAACAAGGAAAGGGAAGGCAACAAAGACAATAAGTGCATCACGTCTTGAGTTGCTTGACCAGCCTATCAAAATTAAGGTGAGAAGACCCGTCATGTTTAGTCGCTACTTCAGCTTTCTTCTTCCAATCAGTTACTTTCTCCCTCATTTCTTGACCATTATCTCCTTCCATTACCTCCTTGACAACCTTTTCAACTTGGTCCCTCTTTACATATGCTTCAACCTCAATCCCAATCCCCCACCTGGCACAAGAATAGAAACAATTTAAATGCTGCTCCCCGAAAAAGGGCCAACAAATCAACGGCACTCCTTGACTGATGCTTTCCATTGTTGAGTTCCATCCACAGTGCGTCAAAAACCCTCCAATTGAAGGATGGCTAAGAACTTTCTCCTGAGGACACCAACCTACAAGTAAGCCTCTATCTTTTATCTCTTTCGTGAACTCATTCGACACAAACAATCTCTCTTCCCCATCAATCAGATCAGGCCTAATTACCCACAAGAATGCGTGCTTGCTATTTGCTAGTCCCCAAGCAAACTCCTCTAACTGCTCTGGAGTGATTGTTACCAGGCTTCCGTAGTTTACATACACAACTGATTTGGGCTTTCTTTCATCCAACCAGTTTAAGCATTCAGCATCCTCCTTCCACAGGTTTGATTCAATGAACTCCAATTTCGCTAAAGAAAACTGTTGACATAGCATCGGCAATGGCCCTACGGTGTACAATACGGGATATTTAGCTTTGACGGCATCTAAAACCTCTTTTTCCAAATCATCAAATGTGTTCAGGATGGCACCTTTAGCTTTGGTGCAATTCTTCACTGATTGCGAGATGTAATTGAACATAATGTCATGATCAGGGCTGCGGACGCAAGAAGGAAAATCCTTCAATCGAACTCCTTTCATTGCCGGTATCCATTCAATTACTGTATCCAGATATTCTTTGGTAAGGCAACTGCTATCTGCATGCATTTATAAAGTTATAAATGTTCAGACATGTATAGTTAGCTTCATAAAAATATTGAAGCATATTATAAAGTTATAATCTTTTATCGCATAAACTTGAGTACTAGTAGAGAAGCTTTTAAATTTTCAAGAAACTGGATGTTAGGTGACTACAGAATCGAGAGTAGAGAGGCAACCTATACGTACCCTTGAATGGAACGTAACCTCTCTCCTTGAACTCGTCATAGTGCAGATTGCTCAACAAGCCACAAGCACTAGAAGTGAAGAAGACCATCCCTGGAATGCCAAATTCATCAGCAACCTCCAAAGTGAAGCTCATGAAACCATCAGAAACTATGCAAGAAACAGCGGGAACATCCGGGGAAGCATTGAGTTTCTTTATAAGCTCTCGAAATGAAGGCAAACTGTGTCGGGGCATTGTTATGCACGTGTCTTCTATGGTATGGATGCCTCGTTGGACTGTCGGAGGCAAACCGTCGGAGATGCTCTCAAACTGGAAATCATCTAAGCCCTTGAAGGCATCGGGACCTCTAGAACTTAGTATGCGTTGATAGTTGAATTCTGTGTGCACAAAGGTTATATGCGAGCCATTGAAATGGAGGAGTTTTGCAAGCTTAAGCATAGGATTAATGTGTCCTTGGGCAGGGATTGGTATGCAGACAGCGTGGGGTTTCATAGACTTCATTTAGTTGATTGTCTTCAAGAACTGAAAGGCTTGCAGAAGTTTAGGGGACAAGAGAAATGTTACCGTGAGGAGGAGAGTCTGGGTCAAGACTCCCCCAAATATAAAGAAAAAAGCAACGCGCATGCGCACACGCATTGACGTAACTCTTCCTGTTTTGGCGTTGGATAGGAACCAATCCCGACGCAAGGACTCGAATTCCTATAAAGTAATGAAATTTTTTAACTCTAAAGCTTCCCAATATTTATTAGTCATGGCGTGTTGGCATTGTAGCACTAACTAGAAAACTTTATGGAAGTTAAGTCTATGGTTGTTTAACACACATATCGATGGACATATAATGTTTTTTTTATCCATGCTACTCGCGGGAAGAATTTACCATTTTTTTTAATGCATCAATAATTGTTCTTATTAAAAAGAAAATAAAAAGAGCAGTGCCACCGTCGTGACATGATCATCCAATTTTATAAAATGCTATTCCAAAATATTTTGTTGCCGAGTAAAAACTTATATCATTTACCAAAAAAAATATATAGATGCGGGCAACTCTGCATATTGCACTATTATGACCACATTTATAGTACAGTATATTTTCCATCCACTTTCGTAATTTTCTAAATGGCAGGTAGAGAATCAGTCTCTACAATTATTCTCTGTAGGCCTTTATCCCAAGTAATTTGTAGAGCAATACATATAGCTCGTAATTCTGCTCCCATTGCCATTGTGATACCACAACATCCTGGGAAGTCAAGGATCTAGCGGCCACAGCCATCTCTCACTATTCCACCAAACCTATCAATTCTAGAAGCCCCTTTGGCACACCTATCAACATTGATTTTCAGATAATATGACTACGACGATTGCCAGAACATAATGCTTCACTATGCTTGAGTGACCTGCCCTTTATCCCTCCATTGTAATCTCTTCGAAGTGTAAATATATATATATATAATAGATTTCTAATGCGTGTCCCCGAGCATTATTCGCGACCTCCAGCAGAGATGGCGAATTTGCAAAAGGCCTCTTGTTTCGACCATCCCAAAGGTGCCACAGAGTTGAAACGAATATAGCTTGAAATTTGAAAATTGATGCTAACATGTATTTAAATGCAGCGATTTTAAATGCAGCAATTTTAACAAATGCTACTTTTAGGCAACGATTTAGAACCGATACCATATGTGTTCAAAAGTAGCAATTTTGAAAGGTTGTAGCAGCGGTTCTAATGCTTACATTTCCTAGTGACTTTAAAAGCCTTATGCAATGATTTTTAAACAATAATACTATGTTGTTTAACCTCTCTTTTCCTAACTTATAGCTTGTTGTGCCTCAAATTGGCTTTTATTAAGATCCTTTGAAACTTTAGAGAAACCAACCCCTAACCATTCGCTGATTCCCTCCATTTTCTTCTGCATCCAATGCCTTATGCGTCGCCATCACTCAAACAATGCTCTCTTATTCCTTTTGATTTTAGCCATAGACAAGCTATCCTTTCTTGTTCTCTTTGAATTGAGTCTAAAGAAAATGATCCACCTCAACTTGAAACTAAAAGAAAACAGATCCTCTCTGACTTTTTCTAGGTGGCTTTGCTTGAAATTCTCAAAATTATGAGTTTCGATTAATTTTGATCTAATTTTGTATATTCATTCATTTATTTTCACTTTTTTGAAGATTCCTGCTTTGGTGTTCATGGACAAAATTGTCAAAATTGTGACTTCATTTTTTGATTTTAGGTTTTGTGGGTCTATTTGTGTTAATGGGCAGCTGAGAATTTTTGTTTAAAATAGGTTTTAGTTGGAATTGATTTTGAACTTGGGAGTGCATTTCATGTTACTAGTTGGTAACTAGGCATTAAATTGAATTGATTTTGTGTTATTATTATTTTGTACCCAAACAAACCAAAAACAAATTTAATGCATTATGTATGAGATTTAAGGCTAGCACACTTCAAATTGCATTGCATGCCATTATGGAATTTTTGTTTAACTAGTGTTGCCTTTTCAATGTAGAACAAC
>JAHLGP010020640.1:7859650-8055363 GCA_020141445.1 Bruguiera sexangula | reverse complement strand
CTTTTCAATGTAGAACAACTTGAAACTAATAGTAACATAACTAGATAACCTATATGGTGCATTGCGTGGAACTGATAATAGATGATTTGGCTAGCCCTTGTGACCTTCTTATCTAATACATCTTAGTATTAAATTGGATAGCCCACTTCTTGCGTGGCATGGAACTAAAGCTTTTTGCAATTAGCTAGCCCTTTTAAACTACTTTGATTTAGGATATTCAAACTTCCTTCGATAAACATCTTAATTCTTTGAATGCAACTTGTGTTTATTTCAATTTTTTAATCAATTATTCTATCTTTGATTTAATTCCCGTTCATGGGTTGTTTGGGCTCTTCCTTTTCCATTTACTTTGAATAATTATGTTGTTTTTCTTTTTTTCCTTTCCTAGAAACTTTTACTAGATGTTTTATGGTTTTTGATACTTCATCCATTAGATTTTGCAATTTCTCACCATGGAATAGACTAGTGTAAAAAAATACTTCAATCTATAATAATGTATTATGTTCTTTAATTTGTAATACAAAAACATTAATATATGTATATATATATTTGTTTTCTTTGATTTATGTTTGGTCAATGAATATAAAAGATAAAAATTAGATGTATTTTGATAGATTAAGTAAAGAATACTTGAATGATAGGGCTTTTGCTAGGGTTATAGTTGGCAATGAAATCTCTTGTCCTTGTAAGAAATGTCATTGCTGATATTGATAATTTAAAAATGTTATCTTTGAACATTTAGTTTTTGAAGGCTTTATGAAAGGATATAAGGAAGAGATTTTCCATAGTGAAGGACTCATATCAAGAGTGGTAAATGATAATGAACTTGAAGTTGATGTGAACAATGATATTAATGGACTATTACATCACACTTTTAGGATGCAAGTGAGTGACCACAATCTAATAGTATTAGGGAGGGGCTAAATCTAAGGGATAAAAAGTTTTGCAAACTAATTAAAGAAGAGTAACAAAAATTATATCCTGGTTACATGAAACTTTCTAAACTGTCTTTCACAATTAGATTGTATCTCCTTAAATATTTCCATGAACTTAGTAATATAACATTTAGAGATATTTTGGAGTTAATAAAGGAGACATTTCTTGATGCAAAGGTATGTAATTCTTTTAATGAAGCTAAAAGCATGGTATGCATGTTCTAGTTATTGTATTATATTTTGGGACAAGCATAAAAGGGCACAGGTCTACGATATTTGTAGGGCCTTTAGATGGAAAAGAATTAAGGATTTTAAGGGAAATGATGTTACTTCTTTGTCCTTAAATGGCCATAAGGCTCTAGCCAAAATTTTAAGATATTTTCCTCTAAAATCAAGGCTTTAAAGAATTTTTATGTGCTTAGAAATGGCTAATAATATGGTTTGGCATGCAAAGTATCAACCTAAGGATGATAATATTAGGCATCTTGCAAATGGCAAAACTTGGAAAGATTTTAATTTGTTGCATCTAGAATTTGCAAAGGATTTTCACAATGCAAATTTAGGTTTGGTTAGTGATATGCTTAATCCTTTTAGAATTAATTACAACTTGACACTATAATTGTACATGAAATTAGAATACATGATGCTATATATGATTATTCCAAATCCTAATTCACCAAAAAAGGATATAGATGTGTTCTTATCACCCTTGATTTAATAATTGAAAGGGTAATGGGAGTTTGGTTAACAATTATTATACATCTTACAAGCATTCCTTCCAAATGCATATAGCCTTATTATGGATTATGAGTGATTTTCTCGCTTAAGCAATGTAATTAGGGAGGAGTACAAAAGGAAAGTTAGCATGTCCTATATGCAATTATGACACTTATTCCTAATATTTGAACCATAGTAAGAATAGTTTTTATATGGACCATTGTAGGTTCTTAGATCCAAACCACCCTTGGAGACAAGACATAAAGTATCTTAACGGTCAAATAGAGTAAAGAATTGCGCTTACTCTTCTGGATGGAATTGAAATTTTATCTAACAAGAGTAAATTTGATGTCTCATGTCAAAAATGATTTATATTCTTTTGATATATGTATTATTACTATTATAGTTTGTTAGTCATAAGACTAACCAAATTAATTTGTTTATTGTCACACATATATTATAATTATAGTTTAGTTGTCATCAAAGTGACCAAATTAAATGTTTGAACCAACATGCTTGTATTATTATTATAGTTCATTAGTCACCAAAGAGAACAAACTAGTATATTTAATGATATGTATAAATAAGTCATTTATCTATAATTTTAATAACATATCCATGAATGAAAAATAATTGGATAAATTGAAATTATTAATTATTAAAACTTCAAGATTTATTTAAAGGTAAATTATTATTTCATTCTTAATAAAATAATTGAGGTATATTAATATTTTGGTTAAATATATTTACTTATTCAAAGGTATTAAATATATTTAATTGAAAATATTTAATTACTTATTAAAATTAATAGTAAGTGAAATGTTAATGAAATGGTTTGTATGCTTGTTTAATTGGGCTATTTCATTAATCTCATATACAAGAAAACTAAGAAAAAAAATGAAAGTGAAATTGAACCAATTATGAAATAAAAAAGTATACTTTCTCAAATTGAAAAGAATGAACAAAAAGGATAATAATCATCACATCTCCAAAGAAGATTGTATATTATCAGAAAGATTACTCAAAATGTAAAGTTTGATTTGAAAAAGAAAGGAAAATTAAATGCTTTAGTATATTTTGAATCAAATTTAATTAAAATTTCTCATAATACTTAATAGTTTGATTCTAGAACTACTATTCATGTATACATAATGGTACGATAATTTATTATGATCTAATTATTTTAGTTGATAAAAGAATACAAATATTTTTCTAATGTATTCTTATTAATATTTTAAGTTAATTATAATATTATAAAGTTTAAAAGAACTCTTATTTATTGTGTATTGTAATATTGGAATTAAATGTAGTACGATAAATGAAAATTCTACTTACTTGTAGTATAAATATTTGGATTATATATCAAAAAAAAATAGCAATATTGGTAATGAGATTCTTTCAAATCTATATTTTATTGATTTCAAAATATGTATGGATTACATTAAGAATAAGCATATCAAATATAGTTTGAAAGAAGCCATAAGAAGCATCCATCTTCCTGAAATTAAACACACCAAATAGATATAAAAATCGACTTTCTTAATGAAAATCTTGAAAAGGAACTTTACATAGATGAACTTTAAGATTCTTTCATTAAAAGTAAAGATTCAATAGTGTATAGACTAAAGGCTAAATATGGATTGAAACAAATTTCCTTATAAAGATATATTAAGTTCAATGATATCATGACATCTTTTGCATTTAAGAAAAAATACCACTAATCAGTGGGAGTAAGTTTGTTTTTTAATCTTATATGTTGCTTGTTGTTAATATTTTAAGTAATTTACAAGAAATGAAAGAATTTAAAAAAAAATTATAATGAAAAATATGAGAAACACATACTTTATGGTAGGAAAGAAATAGAGATATTCAGTAACAGATTACATCACAACGAATAATAATTATCTCAAAATAGTTATATTAATAAAATTTTAGATAAATTCTATATAAGTATTCACTTAGGGTTATTTTCATATAAAAAAGTGACATATTCAATCTCATTTGATGTTCCAAGAATAATGTGGAATTTAAGGAGATGGAATCAATTGCATATATTGGTAACTTAATGTATTTGTTAACTCATATTAAATTGGATATCAATTTTATAGTTGAAATGTTGGGTAAATATAAAAGTAATTATATAATAAATCACTAGAAAGTTGTAAGAAAAGTATTAAGATACTTAAAGAAACAAATAATTGCAAACTCATATGTAGAAAATCCAATCACTTAAATGTAATTAAATATTTAGATTTAGATTTTACTAGATGCATTGATAATAGAAAATTTGTTTTTAATTATCTATTTTTATTAAAAGGAAGAGTAATATTTTGGAATAATGAAAAATTATCTATAATTACTTCATCCAATATAAAAGCAAAGTTTATAACATAATTTTAAGTTATAATATATGCTTTATGATAATAAAATTTTATTTTAAAATTTGAAATTATTGATACTATTATTATGGTCTTGAAAATTTATGTAATAATTTTACAATAATATTTTTCTCTAAGAATAACAAATACTTAAAAGATACCAAATTTATGAAAATTGAAGAATTTTGTCATTAAAGAAAAAGTTTAAAAACAAAGATAGTCTGTCATGGTATCCTAATTGATTTATGAACTTTCCGGGAATTCCATCTGCCATGGTATCCTAATTTGTATTTGCAAAACTGTTTTGTGCAGATGTCCCGGTGGCAGAAGCCAGAAAAAGCTTGTACGGCGGATGACAATTGCCCTGGACAGACTAGTTGACCGGTCAACACCTCTACGATCGCTGACGCATGAAGATATATTGTCCTGCTCGTTTGAGCTAGAAACTGTTGAATTGGTCTGTAAAAATATATCATATTGATCAATGAAATTCCAGGTAGACAGAGTGAGAGACAAAGGACAGGTTAGAGCAGAGTACATAGATCCGAGACAATTAATTGCAGTATAAGGATGATTATTGTTCTTTTCTCTTGCTGTTTACAAATTTTTGGCATTTTCTTAGAATACCATGTAAAACAGTTATTGATGGAAACCTAAGTGCTAGACGAAAATGTCATCTGTAAAGACAAATTGCAACATTTATTTTCCCAAACATGAGAAGCTTTTATAATCTTCTTGTTAATCTATTATGAGGCTTCTTGTGTTGTAAACGAGAAAAAGGAGAATTTTCTCTCATCCTATCTAATGTTAACCATATAACTTTAATTTGAAAATTCAATCTCTCTATCATTATAACTTCCTTACATTGATGGATCTTAGCAATCCTCTGTGGAAGGACGCATTCAAAAGTGTATTCAAGCATTCTTATAAAGCATCATGAATTGTTTTCTCACTCAAGTTGATAATCATAAGCTTTCATGGATGTGTCCTCTCAATCTGCACACTAGCTCGACCATTCTTGCCACATTTGTTGTGGTCTTCAACTTATATTATAATTTTCCGTAACCATGGCATAAAGCGTGCATATGTTCAAGTAAAATTAGTGTGTGTAAAGCATAATGATTACTGAGTTCTCAGCAAAGCCATGCCATGCCCATGATTTTTGTAAGTGTAATGGGATTGCCTCTTAAGAGTACAGTCATATTTGTAATTAATTATAATAATCTGAGTGATAAAAGTCTGTCTTTATAATAATATATAATATTAGTTTATTTTTATAATATATGAATTAATTTTTATACCACCTGTCAACAGCGTATATATGTTTAAAAATTCTTTAGTTATATTTTTATGTTAATAATAAGATTATAAATAGATTCAATTATTACTAATATAATTTTCAAAAGGATATAAATGAAAGATTTTTTTTTTATATCATCCTTAAAAGGGAATCCGTGTATACAAAACTTACGTGCAGTATAAAAGACTCTCAATTATATTCTAAAATTGAATTTAAATTGTATAAAATAATATTATGTAATATAAAATTTCATTGATATGAAAAGAGAATCAATGTGATCTACAAAGTTAAGGAGTATGAACAGAAATCTATGCTGTATCCAATGCTTATATACGTATAAAAGGGATGAATACAGTCTAACATTCATCAAGATAATGTACAAGTTCATCGATGTGATTTAAACGGCTTAACCTGGTAAAAAAGTATATAAAATATTAACCGTCAATAAAAGACAATAACTAGGAATTACAGTATTTTGTAGGTTGTATAACTTATATTTAAAGATAGATGCATCTTTGATATTATCTGTTTAATCTATTTATTGAATTTAAGGTGCAAAATTTGCGTAAAAGCCAAACATAACTAATAGAAAACAAAAAGAATAGACTTAACGTATCCAGGCATTACTTGTATCAATATGGTCTGCATGTCTTTAAATAAGACTTCACAAAATGGGCATAGAACTTCAGCTGGCCAATCTTGGAACTAGATGAATATTCAATTCTATCAGCAGTTTAGTGCTTTATCGCAACTACACATTATTTTATTAATCAATAGAGTGTACCCAAGCCCATTATTTTAGAATTTGTTTTTATAACAGAACTTTTTCTTCGTATTAATTAAAAAAGCTTTTTATATTTAAAATGAAAGGCTATTGATATAACATCAATCATCATCGATGTAATATAAAAGAGAATTCATGTGCAAAAGGCTCATATATTTTATAAAAGGCCCTCAATTATGGTATAGAAATCAAAATTTAGTATAAAAAGGATAGACATAAGCGTAGTAGCAAATGCTCGTACATAGCATAAATAATTAATATGTAATATAAAAAAGTCATTCTCGATGTCATTAAATGCATCATATCATCTATGTTCCTTTAAATCCAATCGACCAATTCATATATAATTTTATCTCCAAATGGTTTCGTTTAAATTCTTGTAGGCAGCCCTCAAGTACATTAGTAATTTATGTACGGATTGGACGCTTGTAAAATTTTGTGTAGGTTTTTGTTCACTATCAATTGCAAGGCTAAAACACCAATTTTGTTGTACGAGTTCTTAAAGCTCCTATACATACCAATATAGTTTAAGAAGACTACATCATATACAAGAATGTTTGTGATCAATATCTTAAACCAACTTTTGCTTCATTTGGTTATTCCTAGAGAATATCTACGTTTTCAATGTTGCTACACTTTGCTAGGATTGTTCAATATAATCGCAGGTAATTACCATTTAAAGTCATCAACATAGCACAAAATAGAATCTATATTGTTAAAAGGTTTATATGTAGTGTAAAATATAATTGTCATGGTATGAAAATTAATCAATGCAGAATAAAAGGAATATATTTTGCATGTCATTCTAAATCCATCAGTGTAGTGAAATAAATCATCAATGTGGTATAAGAATCATCAATATAATATAAAAGACCATCAAATTGAATTTAAAACCCTAATATCATATAAAAGTAAATTAAACTTTATTGATTGGTATTAATGAGGTTGTTAATATTTATTAGATGAAATCTAAAAACTTACAGTTTTAAAATTCAAAAGAATATGTTACTAGTGTCTAATTCATTATATTAAAACAAATTCTATGAATAAATGAAATACACTATAAATGGAAAATTTTGATTTAATATTCAAATGATGATCACAATATTATTTCTACAAGAGTTAACATAAATTGATATTTTATTATATTCTTGAAGACTTGGGTATTTTAAAGTCATAATTATTGTTGTGACTCATGAAGAGTTGACATAATTCATAAAATAAAGTGGGTATTTTAGCGCTTTTTTAAATCCTATAACTGTAAATGCATTCATGATAGCATTCAAAAGTAATTATTTGGTGATATACATAAATTCTCTTTTATGTTATATTAATGTCCATTTGTAACGCGTTTATGCCCTTGTATATTATATACAACTTTCAATAGCTGTTGTACTACCTTGATAATTTATTATATTATATAAGAGGTAATTTTGTATTGTGATTTTAGTTGGCTAGGATTAAAATTTAATTTTTCAAAATTACAAATTAGAAAACTTTGTGAAAGATTTGTTATGTATACCAATACGAAGAATAAATTCTTATTTGTATAGGAAGTATATGAATTATTTAAAAATTCTTTTTTTTATTTTTAAGTTCTTTCTTATTTAGTTAGATTATCTTTCTAGTTAGTCATTAAGTGTTTTTTTCATTTAGATTAGAATATTTTCATAATTAGTTATATAGTTTTAACTATAAATACGAGTGTAAGATTAAAAGCAAAAAGATCTCAAAATCACGGTAAATTATTAGTGAAATTTATTTAAATAAATTATTAATAAATTTTTTTTATAAGAGTTGTTATTTTTTTCTAGTTGATTTTAAAAACCCTTTTAAAAGGTTAAATAAATGTTGGTCTTTGTTATCCTCTTTGTACACTTCTATTATATATTAATAAGGGAAAAAGACTCATATGGCAATGAAGTTAGACATGAGTAAGTTGTATAATAAAGGAGAATGACCTTTTTGACAAGAGATAATGCTAAAGTTGGGATTTATCTGGAATGGATGTGCTTAATAATGCATTGTGTTATATCTATCTCTTATTCACTTTTGGTTAATTTAATCCCAAAGAAGTTTTTAGTCCTTTTAGAGGCTTATGATAAGGAGACCCATTTTCCCCATATTTATTTATATTGTGTGTAGAGGGCTTATCTATTTTGTTTTATTTGGTGGCCAATCAAGGGAAGATTCATGGCATTCAAACTTGTATAATGGCATCGATGATCTCTTATTTATTTCTCATGAATGACAACTTGATATTTATGGTTGTTACTCTCCCAGAATGTTAATGTATAAAGTATCTTCTCTTATAGTTGAACAAGCATTAAGGCTAAAAGTAAACTTAGACAAAACTAAGTTTTCATGTAGCTGTAATGTGCATGATAAGAATAAAATTGGAAAACAAACATGTATGGGTGTCATGGCTGTTGAGAGACATTAGTGTACTTGGGCTTATAAATGCTAGTTAGCCACTTGAAGATGAAAACTTTTAGTATGATTATGGATAGGGTCTAGAAAAAGCTCTTTGGATGGAAAGAAAATAATCTCTTTAAAGCTGGTAAAGAAGTTTTAATCAAAGTTGTGGTTTAGGCCATCTTAAACTATTTTATAAGCTAATTTCTGTTACTTGTGATTTTGTGCTATTTGTTAGCTTCATTGGAAACAAATCCTAATGTGAGAGTACAAATGAGGGGAGGAAGAGTCATTAATCATCATGAGATAAATTAATTCCTTTAAAAGTAGGAGGTAGTTTTGATTTTTGTGATTTTGCAAATTTTAATCTTGTTATGTTAAGCAAGCAAGCTTGGTGCTTAATTTCAAATGAAAACTCCTTGTTGTCCAAAGTTCTTAAAGCATGGTACTATTTGTAAAACACTTATCTTAATGCTCAATTGAGTCATGTGCCAAGCTTTACATGGTAGAGTATTCTATAATCTCAAGTTTTATTAAACATGGGTCTCTAAAGGCTTATTGGTAATGGTTAGTGGGTATATATATATGAAAGGATTCATGGCTGCTAAGTCAAAATGGTTTTAAGATTCTTTCACCTAAAACACCCTTAGGTTGAGTCTCTTATAAATATAGACATAAAATGGTGGCAAATTGAATTTAATACTTGAAATGTCATGCCAATATAGTGTGTCCAAATTTTTCTTTAAGTTTCTATAGTCTAAAGTATGGCACTTTGACCCCTTTGGGTGTATATACAGTGAAATTAGCATACAAACTTGCACAATCAACAAGTTTAACCCTTTTGTCTTTAAGTGTTTTAAGTGCTAGTTATTAAAAATTCCCAAACTAATAATATTAGAATATTCTTGAATAATATTCTTATTAAGAATTCAATCATAATATGACCCCATTGGTTAAGAAGAATTTTATACTTTATTGAATTATTAAGAACTATAATTTCAAATTTGATTCGATCATTGATAAATATACCTAATTTAAACGACGACATTATGTATATATATATCTAGATCTCTTTCTTCCTAACACATATGAAAATTCTATTTAAAGGTGTGTGATTATGGTAAAGGTTAAAAAAGAGAAATTAATTATAAGACTAAAACAAACACTTTCAATGTATAAATAGTTTTAATTTTCACAAATTAAAGTATATTATTTATAATATTATTTATATAAATATATTTAGTTTCAAAATTCAAAAAATTAACATTTAATAATGATGGTTCTACAAAGCATTAGAGATTGATAAGGTCTAGGCATATATTCATGAGAGACAAAACAAAGTTCAAGAGAAATAGAGATTTAGTGTTACCTTTAAAAGGAGAGAGTACTTTTAGCAAATGGTTTTAGTTGTCTCTAAAATACTAAATCGCGATTGATATAGGTTTTGGGAGAATGACTCAATTGATTGAGGGATTAATTGATAGAATGTTTAGGCTTTAGGGTTTTTATAGAATGATTACACTTTAAGATTTTATTGTTCGGAGACAAGACAAAATCAAAAGGATCGAGAGTTACTGGAAGAGATGAAAAACAAGCGGGCAATTTTCCCATCTTGATTTTCTTTTCAGGCGGAGCGCATAAGGATTTGGGGAAGAAGAGCTTGTTTGGTGGAAATATGCCAGGTGTGTACTTTTTTTGTTTTTGGATTTATTTTATTTTATTTATTCAAATATTGTATTTAACAATTTAATCATTTTACCGTATAAATAATAATTACTTTAGGATGGAACACTGAGATTTAAGGCTATTTTAAAAATTTATAAAATTTAAGATTATAATATAAAAATTCTGAAGTTCCGAGTTTTAATTAAGTCACTTATTTTTGGCTAAAACAATAGGTCGCATAGTTTCTGAACTCTCCCGAGGTCGAGGGTTCGAAGCTCCCTCGCGCCATATCCTTTTCCACAAAAAACATTCTCAAAACGATTCTCATCGACATTTTTCCCTTTCGTTTTTTAGTTTTCTCTTTCGGGCTTTTACCATGCCGGGATTGATTCTTGTGGACAGAGAGAGTGAGTAAGACAAGATGCATCTGAAGAAGGCATTGTGGAGCTCGAGATCGGAGGAGAAGAGTTCGAGGAATAATGGGGAGGCAGAGGCTGCGGAGGTAGAAGAGGCGTCGACCACGGCAGTGGATGAAGTGATCAACTCCCTCACCAAGCAGCGATTGTACAGAGAAGTCACCCTTGCCCTCCGCACCAGCCTCCGTGACGCCAGCGCTGAATTCTCCTTCCTCCGCCTCCGTGCTCTCCGCTCTCTCCTCACTTTCCTCCGATCCGTCGCCCAATCTGACCCCACCATCAACCTCTTCTGCCAAACTCAGACCATCCCTCATCTCCAAGGTATCTCTTACCCGTCTAAGCTCAATTTGTTTTACTTCTTATGAAAAATTTGCAAAGCCAATGGCAAAAAGGTTGCAACCTTAGAACATCCATGACGGGTTTTGCTTGCTGGTTTTTCTCTTTCAAAAAAAACAAAAATAAAAAAAAAAGGCAACCCATTGGAACAAGAATGAAACTTTTGGATTTTAGCTTGCTATGCTTTCTTCTTCCTGAAAATTGGCAACCCAAATAGAAAAAAGGATCCAAGTTGTTGAATATTCAAGATGGGTTTTGCTTCCTGTGTGCAGTTGTTCCGGTTTTGTTTCAACATTCACTTAAAGAGTCAAAGGAGGATGATAAAGTTGAAAGCTTGAACCATATATTTGGTGTGGAGCCTGTGAAGATAACTAGCCCTTCAACGGATGCTGAGGTCGCCCTGGCGCTTCGGGTTCTGGAGGGTTGTTGCTTGCTCCACAGAGAGAGCTCTGTGTTGGCTCACCAACACAATGCCATTCAAGTCTGTACCTATTGCTCACTGTAAAATACTTCATCTCAATAATTTTTTAGTGTCCAATCATCGTTAGGGAGAAATCCACATTTTGTCCATTTTTCTGTAATTTACTATGATTTTATGGCTTCGTTAATTACCAAAGCTTTCTTTTTACATTTTTTTTTTCTTTTCTGTCATCAGCTTGGATGGAAAAAAAAAAAAAACTCAAATTTATTTGTGCAGGTTTTGATGCATGTATTATCAACTCGAGGTGTATTGGAGCAGGGTGCCTGTTTAGATGCTCTAATTTCAGTAATGCTGGATTCCTCAGCCAATCAAATGGTATAAGTTTCTTTTTCTGAAAATATCTAGACGGCAATTTGATACAAATGTGAACTAAATGTTCAGTAATTTTCCTTTATTTTTGCATCTAATTGTGCTATATATTCAGAATGGCTCCAATAATGATAATGGTTGGAGGATCCGACCTTGATTTTCATTTGTGGTCATCAATATCAATTTGGCAATTCTATATGAACATTTAATTATACAGCTTATAAAGTAAATCCAATTATGCCTACAAAATCATGTAGACTTCTCAAAAGAAAACTAAAAACTGCATCCGAAAGAGGATTGATCTGAACTATATCCTGCTGGTGATGAAAATGTTGTTGAAAACTGTGTGCACTATCTGTTTATCAGCTTGGGCAAGTATTTCATCATTTTTTTTTGGGGGGGGGGGGCCCGGGGGGAGAGAAAGCACCTTGAAAACTTAAAATATGGCTTTATCTAAAGGTAAGGACATAAGGTTGCACAGTTTAGTTTGGACTGGATTGGTAGCTTGAAATCTGGACAAATTCAGCCCCAAGTGTCATCTCGATTCTTGGAACCTTACCATTGTGGTTGCCTTTTTATTTCAAGGGTATTTAACAGCTGGTTGCTTGCCAGATTTCAAAATAAAGATTTTATAGGATTTGGAGCAATGATGACAAGACTTAATTGCTGGTTCTTTTTGGTTAGAGAGTAAAGGACATTTCCAGGCATCATAACTTTTTCGTTTTTCAAGAAGGCTCATTAGCACTTCCACGTTGATTGTACAACCCTTTAGTATCTTCTAAATATTGAATAAATATTTCACATCACATGAATACATTACAACTTGAGTGCTGTTGATTTTATGTGATAATTGCTTCATGGTATGAAATTAAGGCATGTTTATTTTTCATAGGATAATGAGATTGTCTTATATCTTTTAGCAATGAAAATTGTATCGTAACTTTTGTTTAAGTGGCATCACAGTGTGCTTTGACTAATATTTCCTCAGGATTTTGAGGAGTACAATGGTATTGAGGAAGTAACAATGCTCATTAGGGACAAACAAGCAGAAGAAAATCTTAGGTACATCTCAATTCTTCTCTTATTAGCCCCTTTTCTTATGATCTTGTGGGCATAGAGATTTATAAGATTTGGTGAATGGTTTTGTGAAGTGGTGTGTTATATCTAAATCATTGCCAGGGCTCTGTAGCTGGGAATTTCTTTTTTTGGGTTACATGGCTAGATTAGCAAGGCAACAGGCTCTATTGCAAAAGTTCAATACATGGATTTCTTTTGGATAATAACCCTTAATGATTTGCTTATGGATCCTAGGAATTGTAAATTACTCCGGTAGAATGATAAATGATTTAGGAATTCAAATCTTTATCTGAGCCTGCAAGATAAATCATAAGCACTTCTATGGTGATAACCAATTTTGGACATAACAGTTTCATATCAGAATTTAATGCACTAAAGGCTGATGGTCTGACGTCTGATTAGGTTGAAATGTGGGGAGTTCCTGTTGCTGCTCCTTGGCCACGTTAATGGGAGGCAAAGATCTCCAATAGCAACTATACATGAAGACATAAGGCGACTTCTTGGTGAGAAATCAGCCTCCTTGATATGGGCAGCCAGCCAATTTGGGTCAACACTGGACCCGGAGCAGAGACTTACTGCCCTACAAATCCAAGCTCGCAGGGTGCTTGAATCATTGGACCTATACTAACTCAAAAGGCAAGACTATTCCTCTCAAAATTTACTGCTTTCTGTCTGCATTTCAGCGTTCTTGAGGACCTCATAACCTTGTTGTCTACCCTACCAGGTGTATTTTTCAAATTTCCTCATCTGGACAAATCAATACAGCTCACATATCACTATGGACAAAATTATTGAAACCATTTCTGACATTAACATTGGTATTTTGCAGCAGGCTCTCGAGGATAGACGAGCTTAAAGCTTCTTGATTGGTAGGATGGAAAAGTGAGAAAAGAGGGTGGAAAGGGAAAGAAGGGCAGTGGAGTGACGTCTCTTTTTTTCACAAGGACATAGACGAGACTCTCATACTGCAAGGTGAAAATGAGTTTTCAATGAAAAAATGGTAGTTTCTCTGCGACCATGGGGTAAAAATCCCCCCACCGGATGTTATGGTGACTTCATAAACATCAGCAAAAGCAACATTCAAACTCCCTTGCAGAGGGGTCTGTTGAACGCGATAAAAATTTGAGGGTCGGGTGGGGTTTTGGTGAAATTTTTGGGGGCAAACTGTTATTTCTCCCCTTGTAGAGCAATGCCTCTCATGTACATCTGTTCCTACACACTGTTCAACAGCGAAGGCTTCTTTATTTTGCCAATCGCCTAGTGGCCTCACTGACTAGGAATGCCTACTGGAGTTTTCGAGACCATGTTCGGGTGTTGGTGAACCGGAAAGAAATCTACTGAAAGAAGAAAAAAGCTTCTTTCTTTTTCGCCACCTTTAGGGACATAAATATAAAGCTTACATTTTGGATGCTTGAAAGGGTTAAATTCCCGTCAATTGCACCCGGAGATTTTGCCTGCAAACGTCAAAAAGATATTGCCTGTAAAATTTGAGGAATAATAAACGCGAAGTTGAAGACATTCCCGTTAACCAAAAATCGGGAAATATTCATTATTCTAATTCATAATTTTAATTTCAAGTTTTTCCTTAAATTTGAATAATATCCTTTTTCTGTTCATTTTTTTTAGATAGTCTAATAAAAAATTAATTCTGAGTTATACATTACGGTTATTATTTAGTTTTATTTTTATAAATTTTATCTTTTAGTCACGTTACTAAAATTTAAGATTTTTAAGATAAAAATTTAAATTTTTAATCACTGGGAGCCTTCTCTAAGAGAATTTTAGAATTTTGTTATTAGATAATTATGTCATTATTATCGATTATTTTTTTAAATAATTGGGCACGACCCTATAAATTGGGTTGTCTTCTAAAATGTGTGTTGTCAGTGAATCCGTGAGGATAAACTTGATATTTGATATTCTTTCGTTGGAGAGAGGAGAGGGAGTGAGAGAGGACTGGCAGCTGTTGTTGCCAAGGCCACCGGGAAAACTCTGAATCATTAACTTCATATTGAAAATGGAGTGAAGTAACATTGATTTACCTTATTTGATTTATTTTCCTTGAATTGCAAGCTTGCAGTGTGGGTCTTAAATCCCAATACCTGTTGTATTTGATCTACGATACAAGAACAATTATCATTTGGTATGGTTTCTTTAGGTAGTTCGCCCCATCTTCTTGCATGAAGTTGGACAAAAGTTGCAGCAAAAATCATTTTGCATTGGCATTGGAAAATGTTAGAGATAATCTCTCTTGGGTCTTATTTTCCATACTAGTTATCAATTAAAGCGTAAGGCAGGAAGGCACAGGAAGGAAAATGTCCCCACCAATTCCTACGCTTGCCTGTGAATAAAGGCAAAATCTTTATGTTCTGTGGGTAAATAAAAAAAGTATCATACTTTTCTCTCGAGATGATATGGTTCTGTAACTTTCATGACTTTCCATCCAAAAATCTTCTTTTATTTTTTATTCTTTTCTTATAAGTGCTTGCAGGGTTGTCGTCCATTTCAAATTAATTTTGCTTCTGTGTATAGAGAAAGGAGGCCACTTTCTATGGTTCTCTATCAATGCTATGTTCTTTAACGAAAGTCGCCTTATAGATTCCCATTCTCACGATAAGCTGTTCCTTAACATTCACCAATTGTGACAGTCTACTGTTGTGCCCCTGCGGAATTCGTATCTGGCAACTTTGGCAGATTTTCCTTTCCCTGTTCTAGTCTTGTGATCTGGGTATTATCAAGATGGTGCGTTCACAGAGCTTAAGTTCATGGGTAGACGACTGTACATGATCATTCTAATTGTCTTTTATATGTTCCCTGTGCTTGTAGACTGAAAATGATCTACGACAAAGAATGTATGTTATTGACTTTAGAATTTTTTAACTAATGATGGTAAAATGTGATTGATTTACTAAAAAATAATTTTATATATTATTATCTTACTAAGAAATATAATTTAAATTTTGATTAGTATTAATAAATATATTTAATTTAATAAATATAATTATATATATGACTAATATTCTCTTTTTTTAATATATAAAAAAATTTCATCTAAAAATGTGATTATAATAGAAGTTAAAAGGAAAAAAAAATAATTATTAGATTAAAATAGACTCTCAACATGTATCAATAGGTTTAGTTTTTACAAATTTTAATATGCAATTTATAATATTATTTATATAAATATATTAAATTTTAAAATTTAAAAAATTAATACTTATGATAATAAATTTATTAAAAAACCTAATAAGTAATATCACAATATATATTTTAAAATTAAATATTGTTTTGTATATAATAAAAAACGTATGTACTTGATTATATAAAAATAACAACTTTATGTTATTATCTAGCTCTTATATAATTAAAATAAAAAAAAATTTTGCTCAAAAATTGTTGTAAAGATCTTCCATGTAAACCGGTAGCTAATATACTTTTAAAGAATTTTAATTTCCTTTTAACACTAAAGAGTTATTATTATGACAAACGAATTATGTTAATTTAAATTGCAGCTACTATGATTTTAATATATTTAAAAGAAAAAAATACATATTAAAAGAAGAAATTTTTAATTTCTTATTACTTCCCATGTGGCCTTTAACCCTTTAAAAATTATAAATATTATTATACAATATGAGCCAAAAATAAAAAAAATTATATTTAATGAACATCAAGTTTGAGTTTTTTCTTAAAAAGAATGATGCAAAGTCACTAAATTGAATTCTATCATGTTAATTTAAAATAATAATAACTCATGAATCTATATTATATTATTTTTGATATTAATAAATAATGAATAATTTATATATATGTGTGTGTGTGTATTATTATAATTTGTTAGTCAATAAAATGATCAAATTAATTAATTTATCGTCATACACATATTATGATTATAATTTAGTTGTCTTCAAAATGACTAAATTAGAATGTATGAATCGCCATGCATATATTATTGTTCTAATTTATTAGTTATCAAAGTTACTAAATTAGTATATTTAATGATATATATACATAAGTTATTTATATATAATTTTAATAAAATACCTATGAATAAAAGATGATTAAATAAATTGACATTATTAATTATTAAAATTTTAAAATTTATCCAAAGGTAAATTATTATTTTATTCTTAATAATATAATTAAGATATATTAATATTTTGATTAAATATATTTGTTTACGTAAAGATATTAAATATATTTAATTATCTATTAAAATTAATGATATTATTTATAATAGTAGATAATATGATTTCTCAAAGAAGAATTACAATATATTCTAATTGTTTTATTTAATTTATAATTAATTATGAGTATTTATGATTATATAATTATTATAGTTTACTTATATATTTCAATTGTTGTGTTCAATGATTGAATTTCTCAAAATGCCATAAAAAGTTAATATTTATTTAAATATTATAAATATTGACTTGTCCTATTAATGAGTAAATTTATCACTATTATAGACTCAAATAGTAAATAAAAAAATTACATCAATAAGTTTGAAAATAAAATAATATATTGAATATTATAATTTTAAAAGTAATTATTATCAATAATAATAAATAAATTATTTTACAAACAAAAAATACAAAAAAATATTTTCAATTTATGGAAATATAGTTTCATTTGGTACTTTTATTATATAATTCACAACTATAAAGTTTATTAGGTCATGAACTATGTAAGAGTACATTATTCAAATGATTAATTTTATAACAAAATTTAAGATTTTAAAATTAATAGTAGATGATTCTTATTTAATGTAGTTCATTTTGAACTTACTATTTTCTAAGTATGGAACATTTTAAGTTCATTAAAATATTAGAAAAAAAAGCAAAATGTTAATGAATTGATTAATATACTTATTTACAAGAAAATGAGATAGAAAAATTAAGTGGGTCACTTCATTATTCTCATGGATAAAAAAAAAAATTGAGAAAAAGATGAAAATGAAAGTCAATTAATTAAAAAGGAAAGAGGATACTTATATTTCTCAAGTTGAAAAAAAGGAATGAAAAGGATGATAACTTTTATTTTTGTAAAATAAAATTAGACATTATCAAAAAAATTACTTGAAATATAAAGTCTAATTTGAAAAAGAAAGGAAAATTAAATATTTTAGTATATTTCAAATTAAATTTAATTAAAATTCTTTATAATACTTGGTGGTATTCTAGAAATACTATTTATGTATTCATAATGATACAATAATTTATTATAATCTAATTATTTTAGAAGATATAAGAATAAAAATATTTTTCTAATATAGTCTTATTAATATTTTATGTCAACTAAAATATGATAAAATTTAAAAGAATTCTTATTTACTTTATATTATAATTGAAATTATCTATAATATGATAAACAAAAATTTTATTTACTTATAATATAAATATTTGATTATATATCTAAAGAAAACTTAGTAAAATTGGTAATGAGATTCTTTCAAATTTAGATTTTACTAATTTTAAAACATGTATAGATTGCATTATGAGTAAATTTATATATCAATCAAATATAGATTAAAAGAAGTCACAAGAAGTACCAAATTTCTTGAAAATGGATGTAAAAATCACTTTTCTTAATGAAAATATTAAAGAGAAAGTTTATACAAATGAATTTAAAGATTCTTTCATTAAAAATAAAGATTAAATGGTGTATAGATTAAAGACTAAATATGAACTAAAATAAGTTTTCTAATAAACATATATTAAGTTCAATGATATCATGATATTTTTGGATTTTTAAAACAAAACACCATTGATTGGTATTATATACCACAAGGTTAGTGAGAGTAAATTTGTTTTGTAATCCTAAATGTTGCTTGCTATTAATATTTTAAATATATTGCATAAAATTAAAGAATTTCTTTAAAAGAATTTTATAATGAAAAATATAAAAGACACATTCTTTGTGGTGAGAATAAAATATTTGGTAGCACATCACAATGAATGATAATTATGTTAAAATAGTTATATTAAGAAACTTTTAGAGAAATTCTATATAAGTAAATATTCACTTGTGGTTATTTTTGTACAAAAAAGTAACATATTTAATCTTATGCAATGTTCCAAGAATGATATAAAATGTAAGAAGACAAAATCAATTGCATATATTGGTAGGTTAATGCATTTGCTAATTTACACTAGATTGGATATCATTTTTGTAGTTGAAGTGTTACATAATATAAAGTAATCCTATAATGGATTATTACAAAGTTGTAAAAAAAGGTATTAAGGTATCTAAAGGAATAAAAAATTACATACTCATTTATCAAAATCCAATCATTTAGACGTGATTAAATATTTGAATTTAAAATTTATTGAATGTATTGATAATAGAAAATCTACTTTTAATTATTTGTTTTTATTAAGAGAAGGAACAATTTTTTGGAATAATGAAAAATTGTCTATGATTAATTAATCTATTATAAAAACAAAATTTGTGATATTATTTAAAATCATAAACATGCACTATTATTGTGAAATTTTATTTTAGTAATTGAGGTTCTTGTATCATTATTAAGCCTATGAAAGTTTATATGATAATTTCACAATAGTATTTTTCTTTAGGAATAATAAATACTTAAAGAATAACAAACTTATGAGTAAAGAGTATATATAAAATACTAATTGGTTTTATAATCGTATATCAATATAAAAGTTCATAATCAATATTATATAGAAAATGTATTCTCATAATGAAACTTAATTATACTAATGATATTGATAATATGTAATATAATGACATTTTAAATTCATTAATATGTTTTTGACATATATTAGATATTTTCCTTTATATTATATATATATATATATATTATTTTTAACATAAAAATCTCTATAAAATATTATTACAAATTATTATGATATTATATATATTTTATGAGTATGGTAAGTTATAAATGTTATAGTATACAAAAGGAAATGTTCTAAATAAATAAAGTATAATCACTATAATTTATATTTAACAGTTTATCATATTATGATATTATAATGAATTTGCAAGATTTACTATTATTATTATTTGTGTATAATAATTAATATAATATATTTTAATTAAAGTAGGTAAAAGAATGATAGAATTTCTTAGTTAGTAATTTCAGAATATTTCTAAATAATAATTTTATTAAAAAGTTAATTATAATGTGACTCATTGGTAAAGAGTAATTTCATTCATATATTAATGAATATATATATAACCAATTTTTTCTTTTTGTAATATATATGAAAATGTTATTTAAAGATGTGTGATTATAATAAAAGTTAAAAGAGAAAAATTAATTACTTATTAAATTAAGTCAAATTCTTTAGATTTATCAATTGTTTTAATTTTTATAAATTTAAATATGTTTTTTATGATATTATTGATATGAATATATTTAATTTTAAAATCTAAAAAATTAATGTTTTTGATGATAAGTTTATTGAGAAATTTAACAATTGATTTATGAACTTTCTTGGAATTCTATTTGTCATGGTATCCTAATTTGTATTTGCAAAACTGTTTTGTGCAGATGTCTCGGTGGCAGAGGCCAGAAAAGCTTGTATGGCCGATGAAAAATAACTTGGACACACTAGTTGACCGGTTAACACCTCTACGATCGCTGACGCATGAAGATATATTTTCCTGCTCATTTGAGCTGGAAACTGTTTAATTGGTGTGTAAAAATATAACATATTGATCAATGAAATTCCAAGTAGACAGAGTGAGAGACAAAAGACAGGTTAGAGCATAATGTATACTTATGCAATCATGAGTATATTTAATACCTTGTTTAATGATTATATCCAACATATAGATGTTCACTTCAAACTAATAATAACTTTGAAGTAAAGACTATGAGATCAAGTGTATATGTAACTCTCAATCTATGACAAAACTTAATTGGTTTAATATTTCAAAAATCATCTTCATAACATTTACTGTTCATTGAAGATCTTTTGGTCATCTTAGAGTGGAACAATTCCTTATGGATTGTAATACCTCTTAGTCTTAAGATAATCCAACAAACCTTTTTCAAATAAAACTCTAGTTTTATACTATAATTATGAAAGACAACTTGCTATTACTTAATACCTTTTGAATTGAGGGATTTTTTAATCATAGTTAGTCTCAAGCCTTAACATCACAATTATAATATATATCACATATATAACATACAATCCTAACATACCATTCCAATATGAATAATTATATACTCTATTAAACTAATTTCCTCGAGCCATAAAACGAAGTTGGATGATCAAATTGTAAGGGATTGTAACATGGTCTTTCAAAGTCCTCTTGCTTGCAACCACCTCTTGATGCCTCCTTTTATGCCTTCACCTCGATCTCCATGGTTATATATACATATTCTATCTAAATTCTAAATTCTCTAATTACAAAATCAATACATTATTTAAAGAAAAACATTGAGTTACATTCGAGGGAAGTTTAGAAAATAAGAGAATTTATAGTGAGAGAATAAGAGAATGGTAGGCAATGCAATCACTATATTTCAAAATTACATCTATTCAACTATCATTAAACACAATCACATAGATTTATAAGTCTATGATTATCCATTGTGTCATTGTTATTATATTATGTGCACAAAAGGTAAACACATGTTTAATTCTAATTATAGATTTTATATTTAATTTAAAATAATATTTTCAATAATTAATAATATTAAATTAAATTAATTTAATATTATTTATTCATAATAGAATTTTAATTAGAAGTTTTGTTACAAATAGGATATATAATTTGTTTATAAAAACAATTTTCTCATCGAAAAATTTATTGACCAAACTTTACATAGCCTAAAATGTCCCAAACATTGTTATATGAATTCTCAATTCATGAATGGCCGAATAGATATCTTGTCTAGATATCTCTAAAGAGCTTGGAAAGAGCTTTTCATGAACATCTTATCAGCTTGTAATTCCTTAAGGTTTAAAAGTTATGGCCTTGTTGCCATGTACAGTAATTGTTACCACGATGCGGACGGCAAGGCTTGCCCTTCTCATAAGTGGCTGTTACCAAAGGATAGACACACTTGTTGCAAACATGTGTCTATATTATCGGAAAGCATTTTTGTGCATTAGTTCGATGCTGAATAAGCTTCACAAAAAGGCCAATATGATTGAAATTCTAAAACTTTAAATGGTTTAGAATTCAAGTACCTAGTTTTATTAGGTTATTGAATTAAAAGAGTTTTAATTCAATTATAATTTAAAAAATTAATTTCAAGATTATACTGATATTTGACTAAGATTAAAGTATATTAATTCAATTAAGATTGAAAAATTAAATTTAATTAAATTTATTGTTTAATTAAAAAATTATCTTTTAATGCAATTAATATTTTTATTTAAAATAGTAAATCTGATTGGACAATAAATTTTAAGTAAATTAGAAAACCTATTAAGAATAGAAATTCTAATCTAATAATAAGTTCTAATTTGATTAGGATATCAATTTGTGATAAGACTTTTTATTAAAAAATTAATCCTAATTTTATTATATAAATATGGATAAAATGTTATTTATTTGATAATTAATTTTGACTAACCATAACTTTTAAACTATAAAGTAAACATAGGACATTTCAAAATGTAAATATGGACAAAACATTAACTTTATGGTTAAATTTTGAATAGTAGGGTAAAGATAGGGTAGTTCAAAAGTTTAAAAATCACTTATATTATCGTTATATGAGAAATTTATCAAATAAACAAGTTATGTTCTATTTAAGAATTCTTATAGATGTCAATCCAATAAACTTATTTAACTAACATCTACCCATATTTTTGTTTAACTATTTTCATACTTTAATTTATGAGATTAACTATTTTTATCATAAGAAAGAAACACAATACGTGCCACTCTCACAATTTATCAATGTCTAGTATTAGTGGTGTATGGAATAGAAATATTTAAAAATAATATTTTGATACAATATATATTTCATAATTATGATATCATTATAATTATCTTTAAAAAGTATGTTTATTTTATGAACTTTATTTTTGAAATTTATCAATATTTATATCATAATATAAATAATATTAAAGATAAAAAGTGTCTTTAATTCATAAATAATATGCATCAAAATGTATTCACAATAGTAGACAATATATTGGCAGCTAGAATATACACTAACATGGATGTCTAATGGTGTACTAAATTATGATTCTTCCCTGAGTGAGGAAGAAGGAGATGACGGGGTTGACAAATTCTGATTGCTCTGGAATTGCTTACTTCTAGTTCAAATTGTGTTATATTTTTCATCATGTTTTTGAAATTCGTCTCAAAACTATTGAAGAGAAAATGTCTCATCTGTTTTGAATCCTAAATACATACAGACATAATTTTTTTCGACTCTCAACTCTCAATGTGGATTTTTTCATTTCACATCAGTAGCTACGGATGCTATGTAATGATGTTTACAACTTTTAGGTTCCTGCATGTGGACTGGTGTTGATAATCTGATTCATGCATTTGGGACTTATTCTTTTGTTTTTGGATAGGTGAGAGATGGGAAGTCTTATCTTGGAAGTGGAGGTCCTTTACTGTTGTCAATCCACCTTGCAAATTCGACCCCGTTCGTGCGCTTCCCCTAACACTTTTCTCCCTTTCTCTCATGTTATTTGTCTAGCTGCTTATTGATGTTGGTGCGCCGACAAGTTTCCAGTTTTCGTTTGGCAGCATATGCTTGCTACCTGACATCGAAATGTCGGAGAGAACGATGAGAGTTTAAAGCCGAAGATTGATGATCAAATGTAACTGCATCTTATGTGCATAGACTGACAATGTCCTTTCAAAGGTAGGTTTTCCATCTATCTGGGTCTTGTGGTGGAAGTTGGTTTTTAAAACCTTTAACCCTGCTCGTCTCCAAAAGAGATATCCGCCCAAATGATGCTGATTTCAATTCTGATGTTCTGTGTTCAGCTGGTTTATTGGTACATCGACACTCATTCAATCGAATATATTCATGAGAAAGGAATGATTAGATTGAAGCTATAACAAACATTGAAATTGATTGGCATTGTCAAATCACCCACAAACGAGCGAAATGCTATGCGACTAATTAGGTCACATTTGGGAAGAGGGGAATTTAGTAGAAAAGGGAGCATAAATTCATCTTTCTTTGAGCAGAGATTCGCGGTAGGCAGCCGCTCCTTCCTGGGTGGACAAGGAATCAAATGTGCCAATTTAGATCAGAAAAGCTGTTGAGCTATCCGGACACCAAATAAAGGGGATTGCATCTGATTCTCCCTTTTTTCTACGCCAGGATGCAGATCGAAGGCATTAGATGAAAGAAACTATTTCCTACAGTAGTCCCAGGAATTCTTGCAGCCTAAGATGTACCGCAGTTTCTTTCTAAGTAAATTACGCAACATTGTTACAAATAAGGGTGTCTCTTGAGACGTTATTATAACTTTTCTACTAAATGTGATGCGATCCTTGTTTTCTTTTTTCTTTTTTTTTTTTTTTTTTTTTTTTTTGCATTTAAAGGTGTCTCTCGTGGACCAAGGGATCAAAAGAACCCTAAAGATAGATTATACATGATTTGGTCTCCAAGCATCTTTACAGATTATTCTTGAATACTTGGTTATTAAGTATTCCTTACAAGGCAAATGTTTAATAGCTTGATTTAGTTTCCTTTTATCTTTTGCCTGGACACTAATTACTTCCTTTTTTTAACTAGGCATTTTCATTATAAATAATGACCTAAGGGCTAAAGCATTCATAAAAGATATTAATTTTAGTAAAATACATTGTCATTCTCTATATGAGGGATTTTGTTTGTTAAGACTTAATCGTATATTAACCTTGTGATCTCTCTCTTTGCACTTGTAGTACTTGTTGAATATCATCTGATGGCCTTATCAGTTATCGCCTTCTTTGGTTACTCTGATACCATTTAATGCAAGGAGTAGTAACCATCCTACTGATGACGATCCGGGGATGTAGGCCATTTGGTCAACCATCCGTGGCTAAAAGGTTACACTAAAAAGCTTGATCAAAGATTTGATCAATTCAAATGTAGACTAGAAGCCATTAGAAATTGATTCAAACTCTTGAACTTGGAGGTGCCAATAGGAACTAAGTAGAAGAAAGGAATTAGGCCAAAGATTTTGCTTGTGGTAAGCCTCCTACTTAACCAATCCTGGCAAATTGACGTAGGCATAAGGTTTATGTGAGAGATTTTGACAATGAGGCAAATTCTAGCATGCATGATTTTGATGACTATATAGATTATCCTAAGTACAAATGATGACAATCCTGACATCCTAAGAGGTAAGATGAATTTTGGCTAAATATAAATATCCATGTCTTAAATGATGAATTAAATATTCAAAGTTTTAGTTAGTCGAAGTAGAAAGGTTCTTTGATAATGGAGACATACTTGAGGAATGAAACGTTAGATTTGCAACTTGTCAAATAATAGGAGGAGCATTTGGTTGGTGGAAAAGAACAAAAGACTAAAGAAAAAAATAAAGAGAAAGGAAAGCTCTAGTTAGAGACTAGTATAAAATGAAACAAATTTTAAAAGGAGCATTTCTTTCTGTAGATTATGAGCAAATCCTTTTTTAACAATATTAATGTTGCAACCAAGGTCATTGAATAGTTTGTGAGTACTTGCAAAATTTCTCAAAATTGTTTGAGTGCAATAACTTAATGGATTCAAGAAGGCGACAAGCCTTAAGGTATCTAAACAAATTGAAACCAATTATTTGATATAAAAATATAATTCAAATGTTGTTGGATATATCTGAGGCTAAGAATTTGCTCTAAAAGTCAAAATCATGCCTTAAGAGAAAAAATGAGGTTGAATTTTCTTATAAGTTTTATTTTGATTCTAATAAACGTGTTACAAAGAAAAAAAAATTGAAGGCATAAAGCTAATTAGAGAAAGTGACGATTGACAAAATTACCAACAAATAACCACTTATTTAGAAAATGACAACTCAAAATTCTAATTCTTATGAGAAGCTTAAGTTTGATAAGTGGTACAATTGCAACAAAATAAGCCATCTTTCTAGTAATTGCCCATGCCAAAAGACAATGAATGTAGTAGAACAAGTAAAAGTGGCTAGAGTTGAAGATCATAAGGTTAATTGCTGCCTACATAGAGTAGAAGGCAAGTATAAGGATAAGAGATTTGTGTACATGGTGTGAAAGCTAATGCTAGCTCATAAGTAAAAAAATGATACTTAATAAAACAAGTTATTTTGTATCAAGTGTATGGACTAGGGTGCTTCTTTATTGGTAATAAGAACATCTTAACTATTTCTTTTCTAATAATATTTTATTGGTCTCCACTATTAATAATTAAATCAAACAAAGCATTTCTTTTTGCATATTATAAGCAAGTCTTTTTTTTTTTAACAATACTAACATTGCAACCAAGGTAATTGGACAATTTGTGAGTACTTGAGAAAATTTTCAAAATTGTTTGAGTGCAACAACCTAATGGATTCAAGAAGCCAACAAGCCTTAAGGTACCTAAACAAATTGAAACCAACTATCTGATATAAAATTAGAATTCAAATGTTGTTGGATATATCTAAAGCCAAGAATTAGCTTTGAAATTTGAGATCATGCCATAAGAGAAAAACAAGGTTGAATTTTCTTGTAAGTTTTATTTTAATTATAATAAACTTGTTACAAAGAAAGAGAAATTGAATGCATGAAGCTAATTAGAGAAGGTGATAATTGACAAAATTGCCAACAAATAGCCACTTATTAAGAAATGTACAATTCAAAATTCCAATTTTTATGAAAAACTTATGCTTGACAAGTGGTACGAGTGCAACAAAATTAGCCATATTTCTAGCAATTGCTTATGCCAAAAGACAATGAACATAGTAAAGCAAGTAGGAATGGTTCGAGTTGAAGATCGTGAAGTTTATTACTGTTTATATAGAGTAGAAGGAAAGTATATGGATGAGAGATTTATGTACATGGTGTGAAAGCTAATGCTAGCTCATAAATAAATAAATGATACTTAATGGTACAAGTTATTTCATATTAGGTATACAATTAATAATGCTTTGTTTGTTTTAATTATTAATAATAGAGACCAAGAAAATATTATTAGAAAAAAAATAGTTAAGATGTTCTAACTACCAATAGAGAAGCACCCAAGTCCACATACCATTGGGTATATCAAAGTAGTTGGAGAAATTTGTGTGATAAAACAATGTAGGGCTTTATTCCCAATTAACTAATAAAAAGATAAAGTTTATTGTGATGTTATAAACATGGATGTTTGTCACTTGTTGCTTGAGCAACCTTAACAATTTGATGTTGATGCTTAACCTTCATGTTAGAATAATGTCTATAACCTTAAGAAGGACAGGATGAAATACATATTGTTACATATAAAAAGAGAGTTTTAAGCCAAGACTTTTCAAGGAGAAAGCTAGACCTTTCTAACAGTCACACATTCAAATTAGGAGATTAAAGTTTTCCACTAAAGAATTAAAAGAGGTGCATGTGCTAATGGTACAAAGAGAAGTAATTGATAGTTCAAAGAAAGAAATTCCAAAAGTAATCAAGCTATTATTGGAAGAATTTAGTGAAATATGTACCAAAGGAGTTACCAAATGGGTTACCATCGATGTGTGACATCTAACATCAATTAATTTGGCCTTTAGTGGTAGTCTCCCTAGCCTATCACACTATTGAATGAGTCTTAAAAAGAATGCAATCTTAAGGTAGAAAGTTGAAGAGTTACTACAAAAGGGGCATATTAGGAAAAGTATGAATCCATTTGTAGTACCAACCCTATTGACCCAAAAAAGATGATAGTTAATAAATATGCATTGATAGTTAAGCAATCATCATGATCACCATTGGATAAAAGTTTTTGACTCCTAGATTATATGTTATGTTAATTCAGTTAGATGGATCCAAGGCATTTTCAAAGATTGATCTTTGAAGTAGCTCTCATCAAATCAGAATTATACTTAGAGATGAGTGGATGATCACATTCAATTCTTAAGGCAGACTTTACAAGTGGTTAGCTTGATGAATTAGGTATCGAAACTTCTCATTGGCAAATTTGTAATTGTGTACTTTAATGAAATTCTTTTTTATAACTGATCGATGAAGAATTATGTTTTACCCTTAAAAGAGTTGTAAATGGTGTTACAGAAAAATAAGTTGTAAGTGAATTTGAAGAAATGAAATTTCATAATTGGCAAACTATTCCTTTTAGGTTACATAGTTAGTTTTGATAGTATTCAGGTTGACAAGAATAAAGTATGGACAATTTGAGATTAGCCAACTCTTAAAATAATGGATGATGTGTAGAGTTTATATGAGTTAACAACCTTTTACTAAAGATTCATCCATAACATTAGTAGTATTATGACACTTTTTACTAAGTACCTTAAAAATAGATAAGTTTCAATGAGGAGATAAATAAATTCAACACTTTGCTTTTATTAAGGAAAAGTTATATACTAGCCTTATGCTAACTTTATCTAGTTTTAATAAGCTATTTGAAGTTAAATGCAATGATAGTGGAGTTAGAGTTGGTGTTGTTCTTTCTTAAGAAAAAAGGTTAGTCACATATTTAAGTAAGAAACTGAAGAAGACCCAACAAAAGTAGTCTATTTATGATAATGAATTTTATGCAATTAAGAGAACTCTAAAGCATTGGGAATTTGATTTAGTGGGGCATGAGTTTATCTTATACTCATATTACTAGGCCTTGAAGTATCTTTACAATCAAAAGTGAATTAATGACATTACACTACTTGGTTTACATTTTTGCAAAAATTTTCCTTCAAGTTGTTTCACAAGACTAACCGATAGAATAAAGTTGTTAATGCCTTAAGTCAGAAAGCGTCATTGTTAGTAATATTAAGTAATAAGATAATGAGTTTTGAATCTCTCTATGCATCATAAGGACTTTAAAACAACTTGTTATAAGTGTGTTTAAAAATAGTCAATAAGTGGTTTCTATATTTATTATAACTATCTAATGTTCATAAATCAACTTTGTATTCTTTGATTTTTATTGAGAGAGAAAATTATTTGTGACAAGACTATAATTACTTTTTAGAAGTGGTATTATTAGCACGATTGAAAGGGGGATGTTAGCAAATTTGTCTAGATGATGCTACATTTGCCAAAAAACCAAGGTTTAAATGCAAAATACTAGGTTGTTTATGTCCTTGCATGTTCTAGACAATATCAACGAAGATTAGTCTACATATTTTATTTGGGCTTACCCTATATTGAACATGGTATGAATTTTTTATTTGTTATGTTTAACAGGTTTTCAAAATAAGTAACTTTATTCCTTGCAAGAAGACCTGTGATGCTAATGCACCTGCATGGAGTGCCTAAATCCATAACATCTAATTGCGATACCACATTTATTAGCCACTTTTGGATCACTTCGTGAAAATTGTTTGGTTCATTCTTAAAGTTCAATAGTAAACACATCCCAAAACTAATAGTCAAATTTAATCATTAAATAGGACTATAGACAACCTCATTTGAAACATTGGTGTAGACAAGTCAAAGCAATAAGCTTTTGCTTTAGTTTAAGCAAAATTTACTTACAATAGTGTAGTTCACAATAGTATAAGAAAGTCTCCTTTGTTATTTACACTAAATACCTGCAATATACTTTGGATTTGGCCAAACTTCTTATTATTGTTGGACTTAGCATTGCAGCTAAGAATTATGCAGAACAAATGTGATATGTCCAAGCTGAGGTAAAAAAGAAGTTGGAGATTACTAGCGAGAAGTATAAGAAAGTTGTAGCCAAACAAAAAAAGAACATGCTATTTAAGGAGAGTGATGTGATAAAGCTGTTCATTCACAAAGAGCAGCTTCTAGTTGGTTCCTATAACAAGCTGCAACCTAAGAATTATGGTTCATATCAAGTATTGAGAAAGATCAATGACAATGTCCACGTGATTAATCTATCAAAAGAATGGGGCATCTCTAGGACTTTCAATGTCATAGACATTTATCAGTATACCTAGCTGATGAGCTTCTTTATCCGAATCTCAAATTTTAACTTAGGGTTGAGTATTCTCAAGTAGAGGGAATTGATGTAGAAGGAGGAGTCTAAGATTTCATGTACTAGAAGGATTGAGGGAAATTTAAAGTTTCTTAGCAAAAAATACATGATGTTTAATAAGGATAATAGCATGTACAACTTAATATAACAGAATGTGCAATGAGCAATCAAAGAGCATATTTCACATTTGGGGGCATATACTGTTATATTTATTGTACATTCTATCATCTTTAATGCACGCAATGAGTTTCTTGACTCAATTTTCTTCTTTCAAAAACAATACTTTTTAATATAGGGAATCCACTTTTCAGCTAACCGCGATCTCACTCTCTCCCATATTGAATCGCAACAATTTATTAGCTTTATTCTTTCCATTATAAAAACGGCAATGGAAACACTGAATTAACAAAGCGCAAGTGGGAGTACCGCAGTAGGAAAATAGCTCAATCAATTCTATTGTCAAAGGACAAGAAGTTTTGGCCCTTTCAATTTCTTCTCATTAAACCCCATCAAGCTTTTCCACCCAAGTATAGGCTTCAGTCATGGAGTGTTACGAGAAGCAACGAAAGAAAAATCACAATAAGGGCAAGATTTTCCTAGGGGCAAGATTTCTGGCTGAGATGTCAGGCCTTCGCACCGGTAATTATAAGTCTAACTTGCCTGCCGGTGAGTCATCCTCCAGAATAGGGCCGAGGAAGCGTGCGCTGCTTATAACAGTAACTTACAAGAACTCCAGGTATGAACTCCGTGGAACTGTCAATGATGTGAAGATCATGAAGAATTTGTTGACCGAATATTTTGGCTACAAGCGCGAAGATGTTGTGATCCTCACAGGTACTTTTTTATTTTTTTTCAATAAAAGGGGTCATATTAGATGGCTTGAGATCATAGTCTAGACACGAAATCGTGCAAACAATTTGCAGAAGAAAATCCGGGTCCTGAATTTTCTCCAACAAAGGAGAATATTAAGAAGTACATGAAACAGCTCGTGGAGGGCTGCCAGAGCGGTGATTACTTGGTGTTCTACTTCTCAGGACATGGCCTAAGGCAACCTAATTTTAATGGAAACGAAAATGATGGGTTCGATGAGGCTATTTGTCCCGTTGACTTTATGGAAGAAGGCATGATCACTGATGATGAAATTTACTCCACCATCGTTAAGCCGCTCCCTGAGGGAGTCACGCTTCATGCCATTGTTGATGCTTGTCATAGTGGAACCATCCTTGATCTTTCTTACGTTTATAACAGAAAACGGTACGTAGGTGTCTTGAGTTTTCTTTTTCGTGAATTTATTCTAATGTCTAATAATTTTTTAAAAATCACGGGATTAGCTTTTGGTACGGTGAGATCAATTATCATGCAAGAAAATTCTAAAAGAGAAAATACTAAATAGATATATTATCTTATAAATACAATTAGATATAATTTAATTATACCATATTAATAATATTTGATATTTTATAATAAGATTTTACAGAACTACAATAAATTTTTAAGTAAAATTTATATAATACCAAATACTATCTATGTAATACCAAATGTTATTAACACTAGGAACCATTAAGATTATTTAATTTTTATTTGAATTTTATATTTTTTAAATTTATTTCAAATCAATATTTTTTAACAAAAAATAATTAAAACTATTAAAAATCATATATTGACCAAACAAATTTATTAAAAGCTGAATCGGTTTTGTCCAAAAAGCATTACTTTTAAAAAAAAATTAAAATGTATGTAATTAAAATTAAAATACAAAAAAATTGAAAATTTAAGGTCTAGATCAATTTTTTTGTTTATCCCCTCTACCTAGTAACCTCCAACACAATACTTTTTAATGTAAAATTATCAATTTTGTTACGTAGGCGTAATAAGAAGAACCCTATTTGCAGAGGTCATAGAACAGAAGCAAATAAGCATGTGATGCTGCTCCAAAACTAGGAGAATATGGTTTTTTAAAATTTTGTAAAAGATGCTACACAGACTGATTGAGACCGTCTTGAAACAGGAAGGAGTGGCGACCATCTGGTTCTGCAGAACATACAATTGATGGATTGGCAATTTCAATCACTGCTTGTTTAGATGAGCAAGTGGCTGTAGATACTTCTGTAAGAGAGTGGTTTACTTTAGATGTTTGGTTTATGGGATACGTTTGATAAGATGTAATGCAACATAATAGAATGCAATGAGTTGAATTTTCTTTCATTTTAAAGCCTTTAAAAATGATTTTAATCAATTACGTTCCATTAGAGAATATCGAATAGTGTTAATGCAGTACACTTAGCTTTGTAGACAATTAATGTACATATTGATATTTTCTTTTTCCATAGCAACTGGCCATCTTCAAACCTCAGCCTTCTTTATCATCATAAATGGATATGCAGGCTTTCACAAGAAATCAGATGAATGGTGCTTTGACCTACATTTTGGTGGGAACCGTCAAAAAATGCCCCCGAGTAACATATGGTGACCTGCTTGACTCGATCCACAAGGTCATTGAGGCAGCTAATCGAGAAGGGTGCCTTCCAAAACGGATCCTAAGGAAAGTTTTCAATGCAATGTTATTACAGGTGATTTTTTCTCTTACCAACTTATAATTGTTTTCAGCTCACTTTATTCCATTGTACCTTTCTTTTTAGCCATTTTTTAACATCATTTCCTCGATTAATTCTAATTAATGTTGTAACGTTATCTATATTGTTTACCATACATGTGTGCAGAAGCCTCAACTTTCAGCATCTAAACCGTTCGACATTTACAGCAATTGTTTTGTGTTGTAGTGATATCGATTGGAATTTAAAGGGATAACATTCTATAAGCATATGGATACTTTTTTCCTGTAACTGTTTAGTCATTAGCTCAATGTATGGCTGATGCTTGGAAATTTGTACCGTTTTTTTTTTTTTAATGACCAATTAGTTCCAAGTTTCCTAAGGGATTTGATCTCAAAACGTACATGGAGTTAAAATTGGTCGGCGTTTGTAACCATTATTTTGTGTCCGACTAATTTTGTATAGTTGATAAACCGATTAAGGTTCAAATTGGATTCGTCTCAAAAGGATAAAAAGAAAAACGAAAGATTCAAAAGGGAGATCTTGAATTTTGTTTTTCTTCCATTTTGATAATAGAAGGGAAAAGAGCAAGAAAACTAAACACAAGATTTTAGCCATCCCTAGGAGAAGCGACTTCAACCATATCAGCCTGAAGCAGAATCTCTATGCCAGGTGAAGGCTTCTCCCACAACGTAATAGCTCCTTCGCAAGCAGTCCTTAGATTAGCCAGGAAATCTATACAGTAATTTCCTTCTAGCAAAGTGTGCGGCAATCAACATTTCCAATCCGGCTTGATAAGTCCCAAACAATCAGCAATAAGTGACTGTTATGCGTCAAATTTCCATCCCTCCTTTGTAAGTTTTTGAATTGCTAGTTGGAAATCTATTTCCACTACAATATGGCAAAATCCCCTTTGTCAGATAGTGCTTAGAGCCGGACAAATGGCGCAAAGTTCTATTCCCCCATGACCCGATCCCTCGCCAACCCACCATATTCAGCTAAACCCGGAGCCCACTTGGCCCACACATCGACATTGATCTTGAGGAACGGTGCAACCGCAGGATGCCATGAAATTAAGCAGTTTATTGGACGAAATCAGGCCATGATTATCCTACTCCAAACCCACCGATGCCCAGATATTATAAACTTCCACAGCCCTTCCTTGCCAACTTCACTAACTCTGTAACAGAAACGTCTTCTCCAGAGAAAATAAATTTATTTCTCAAGTAGCACTTGTGAAACAAGACAAAGAGGGAGGCACAGAGAGGATTGCAGAGAAAGATTATATAGTCAAAAGTTTTTTGGACATTCAAATTCAAATTGTATTTTCATAGATTTTCTTTTATAGGAGATTTGTACAATGTTAAGAGTATATATAATGATCAAAGAAGGACAAACTTCCCATTTCTACTTGTTTACTAACTTAAGTAAGCTGACCATACAACTTTACTCGCCTAATCCCACTAACAAGTTGCTTAATATTGCATATTACAACAAAAACTACTCATAACAAGGACTAACTAACATTTCCTTTAAGGGGATCACAATATCTAAACATCATTTGAAATCTAACTAAAGTATTACAAGGTAACTAAACATTAACAACAACAAAAAGGAACATTGAAACTTCTTCCTGCTTCTTCTCCCTCTACAATCCCATCTTTGTTTTGCAGACCGGCTTGCTTGCTTTTGCAAGGTATCAATGGTTGAGCTTGAACATGATGAAACTAGGCTCTCTGATACTCTTCCTTAGTATTATAGCTATTCATGGCCATTCCATTCCTTAGCTATTTAAATCTTGACTTTGATAGAGCTTTAATCATTATGTTTGTAAGTTGAGCTTCTGTGTTGCAGTAAATTAGTTTCACCTCTCCTTCCATTTGAACTTCACTGATAAAATGAAATTTTATCTTGAAATGTTTGATTTTTCCATTGAACACTAGATTTTTGGAGATGACTATTGTAACTTGATTGTCTATGTTGATTTTAATAGGTACTGCTTGTTCATGTTCCAAGTCCTTCTAGATTTTTCTTAACCAAATAGCTTGGTTGATTATTGCTGTTGTGAAAATGTATTTAGATTCAGCAGTTAATTGTGCCACCGTCTCCTACTTCTTAGAACTCCAAGAGATAGCACCAAAATCCGAAGTAAACAGGTTTCCTGAGGTACTTTTCATATCTTCACAAGATTGACCCAAGTCATTGTTAGAAAATCCTTGTAGGTTGATCTTTGCTCCTGTTTCATACATTACTCCAAAATCAAGTGTTCCCTTCACATATCTCATGACTTTCTTTATTGCTTTTAAATAAACCTCACTTGGTTTTGCATAAATTTGGAAAGAAGATTGGTAGCCTACATTATAACAGGCCTTGCTACTGATAAATATAATAGACTCCCAATCATGCTTTTGTACGAGCTACCATCAGCTTCTTTGGCACTGTACTTTTTATGTAGCTTGTCATTCGTCATCAAGAGAGTTGAGATGGCTTTGCAATTTTGCAATTTGATCTTCTATAAGATCTCAGCTACATATTTCCTTTGACAAATAAAGATGTCCTTGTTTGATTTTGAGATTTTCATTCCAAGAAAGTAAGTCATTTCTCCAAGGTCTGTCATTTCAAAGACCTTAAGGAGATTTAGTTTGAATTCCTTTATTAGCTCATTGTTCCCACCTATTACTAGTAAATCATCCACACATAAATACCATAATCAAATTAGCAAGAATAGCTTTAACATACAATGTAGTTTTGTTTGGCTTTTCTTAAGCCTTAATTGCCTTAAGTACTCATCAAGCTTGCCATACAAAGCTCTTAGGGGTTGTTTCAAGCCATAAAGATAATCTTTAGTAGAAAGACTTTATCTTTATCTCTATTTTTCTGGAATCCTTTTAGCTGCTCCACAAAGATCTCCATCTGTGATAAATCTTTCAAAAAAGCATATTTTACATCTAATTGAAACACCTTCTAATCTTTGTGTGCAACAAGGGCTAGCAGTAACCTAATGGTGTCCAATCTTGTCACTAGTGCAAATGTTTCTAAATAATCTACTTCATACATTTGTAACCCTTTGCAACCAATCTAACCTTCAACCTATTAATTGATCCATTTGCATTTAATTTGGTCTTAAAGACCCATTTTGCTCTAATGACATGCCTATGACTTAGCTTGTTTACTAGCTCTTATGTCTTGTTCTTTTTTATCATGTATGCCTCTTTTAGTGCATTTAACTAGGCATCTAACTTTAAGTCTTTAGGATAGGTTCCAAGTTTAAGGACAATTATGTGACTCCTTTCATATTTTCATATACATCTTCAAGTGACCTTATGTCTTTGATTAGCTGATCATTAAAATCTGCTATTAACAGGTTCATCAAATAATTATGGTTCTGGAGTTATAATTGTTGTCTTCTCCTTACACATCAAGTTGAGACTTGTTTTAATCTTAGGTTGCCTGTTCATCAAATTTGACTTTTTTGCTGATAAAAACCTTTTCAGTCTTTAAGTTATAAATCTAATAGGCTTTACCATTCATACTATAGCCAATAAGGATCCTTGGTTCTAATCTATGATCTAGCTTATCTCTTTTAACATCTAAAATCAAATAATAACAAACACAACCAAGCATCCTTAAATGTTGTAATGAAGGTTAATGAGAGCTATAAATGAGTTAATACATGAAAGGCCTCTAAGAATCCATTGAGCATTCATAAAGAGATAATGACTTGTTCAATAGTTAAAAGAATGAAAGGAGTACTTAATGGGTTAATTGAGGGTATTTAGGGTAATCGAGTTACAAATGACATGAATTCAAACTCAAAAGAGGATTAGAATGCCTTATCTATGGATCTAACTCTAATCCTATACTATATCACCTTCAAAATGTAAAATATCCTTTTTCTCATTATGTTAATCTCAAACAAAAGGACAAATATGGTGGACTTAAACTAGTAGATCTTCACATTTTGAAAATAACAAATTTCCTATCATTATCAATGATCTATCTAGTTCCATTTTCTAAATAATGAGAAAGGCTTTGTTAAGTTACTCAAGGTGTCGGTCAAACATGGCTTACTTCCTAGCAAAAAGAACTAATGAAGGATTTGATCCTAACTTACATAAGATCTTGGCTAAAGTAGAGTATGACTTCAAAAGACTAAACACAATGGTACACTCTTAGTAAAATGTACCAAGGTTGCAACAACTTAACCTTTAAAGTCTAAGCCTAAACTAAGTTATTAGTAGAGACCAAACTTGATTATTTAATGAATGTGTCATCACAATTATAGTGACTAATGAAGAGAGATAGTCCATTTTAATAATATTTTGCAGTGTAGTGTTGTCTAAGATTAAAGGGCTTAATCTAAAATCAATCTGACTAAATGAAGAAGTGAAAGCCTAATCATTTTACAATTAGTAAGAATGACAAGTCTGACTCATTAGATAGTAAAGTAGAATAAAACCCTTTAACACTAAATAATGGTAGCTAAGTCATTGTAGACAAACTTAAAAAAGTTAACCTTGGCTCTCTAAAGAATTATTGACCCACCTTCGTGATCCCCTTGCTCACAACATAAGAATAACAAGATTATGCTAAAGTATGACACAATACAAGGCTATATTTGCATGGAGTTATAAAGAAATGCTTGAACTCTTCCCCAATATCGTTATACATCACTTAGCTATAAAGAATGACATTCATCCGATCAAACAACTTCAATAATGGTATCACCTAAAGTTCATCCCTTACAATCTAGGAAGAAGTCAATAAGCTCATCAATAATAAATTCATCCAAGAAGTCATGTACCTGACATAGATTGGGAATATAGTCCTTAAGAAAAAATAATTGATAGCTTCAAGTCTTTGATGATTTTAGAGACCTCAATTGAGCTTTCTTAAAGAATGACTCTCCCTTACCCCTAATAAAGATAATGGTAAATACAACCATTAGATATAAAGCATCATCCTTCATGATTACTCCTTTGGCTATAACCAAATTAGGATGACACTAGAAAATGAAGGACTTACAACATTCCATACACCGAAGGCATATATTGCTACAATTTCATTTATATGGATTGAAGAATGTATATGCCATATATTATTATGTCATAAGAAAAATCTTCAATAACATGCTTTATAAAATTATAAAATACTACATCAATGACCTTGTAGTAAAAAGAAAAGAGTGTAAAGACCACTTGAAGGACCTTAAAATAGTGTTTGGTAGACTCCAAAATACTAACTCAAGGTGAATCCATTAAAAGACACCTTCAAAGTTACATAAAGAAAGTTCCTTAGTTTCATCATACATCATCATGGTATCTATGTTTATTAGTTAAAGGTTGAGACAATCCAAAATATGCCTAAATCCAAATCCATACATAAGTTGTGAAGTCTACAAGGATGATTGGCCTACATATGATATTTTATTTCTAAGCTAGCAAAATGATGTTAATGTCTTAACTGATTGATGAAAAAGACATTAAGTTTAAGTGGGGCAAAACATAAAAAAAGGCTTTTAAAAGAATAAAAAATATCATCCAAATCCAAAAATCTTAGGCCCTTAAATTGAAAGAATGCCATTGATCTTTTATATTACAACACAAATGGGATCCTTAGAAGCTTTGCTTGTACAAGAAATGAGCGAAGAAAAGAGGTAGCTCTATATTACTTAAGTGGAATGTTGAATTATTTGAAGGTAAAATAATCACTCAACAAGAAGATGTGATTAAGACTAAATATAGGCTTATAAAGTTTGTTGGTTAAAAGAGCTAATCCAATTATGTACATCTTGTACAAATCAACCTTATCTAGATTACTTGTTAACTTAGTGGTCATATTATAAAAGACAATCAAAGGGCAAGCTCTTGTATTTTTTTGTAAATCATCCCGCCCTATTTGATTGAGAGTTGATAAACAATCTTTCAAATCAAGAAGTCTTTTACATGGAAACATTGCCAATATGGACAACATACTTTGATATTGCTATAAGGTAGGATGGTTGTAGTGTCGATGTGGTAATTGTCACCTTTTAAAGACAAGTGCCACCATACATCTTTATCCTTGATAAGTTATGCTCAAATAATGTTTTTAGATACTAAGTATTGACCTCCAAATGACCATTGGCATAAAGATTCCCATATTAAAGGTTTGTAGAGACTTATAACTTATCATCAATTAACTCTTTAGGTTGTATGATATTAGAAAAAAAAGATCTCGTTACATGTAATTGACATACTTAGTAGTTGATGGATGAATTTGAAGGAATCATCTTAAACATATCCCTCAACAAGAAAACTCTTAGGCAAATGCATTACCTAACCTAACCACATCATTAGCCAAGTTAGAAATTTAGAATATGGTGATCACTGTGTGTTAGAAATTGGTTATGCCATAATATGATCATAAAGGCAATGGAATGACAAATTCCATGTTCATCAACCTTACCAATATTTAAGACTAGCATCGACCCATCATTAACTACCGATAGTATGAAAAGTTTCATAAGGATTAGAGTTACAAGATAAAGGTACAAATGTCAACCTTCCCATTTTATATACCTTAAAGAAAGCAATAAGGAAATGAGATACTTCTTTGTTGTATAAGCAATGATGAGACAAAGCAAGCTCTCGAAGAAGCACATTTTAGTATTTATGGTGGACATATGTTTGAATCCAAGTTACACCTCAAAATTAAGAGAATAGGGGTATTATTGGCTAATGATGGTACATGAATCTATAGTATTCATTAAGAATTAGCGAGCCTATTTATATCTATGTCAACTTCATAGATTAATTTCTAAAGTCACAACATGCAACACATTATCAAGGCCTTTTAGAGCCTAGGACCTTAAGTTGATTAAACCTTTGTCAAAGTCTTACTTAAGTCATCTTTATATACTTACAATCATAGATTATTTCTCAAAATAGATCGAAGTGATTCCATATAGAGAAGAAAATATAAAGCATGCTTTTAACTTCATCCATACCTATATAATTTCTTGTTATGGAATTCCTCAATTCATCATCACAAATAATATGAAACAATTCTACCATAATATAATGGATAAGCTTTACAAGATGTTTCATTTGAAATAATGTAAGTCATTCATGTGTAATGCCATTGCTAATGGTTTGGCTAAATCATTCAACAAGATCCTATGAAAGATGGTGTTTAGAACAAAGGAGGATTGACATGATAAAATTCTTAAGGTCTTATAAGCATATCACACAATTACATAAGCAACATCATATGTCATTGTCTATAGTGTTAAGACAATACTAACATTAAAAAACTAGATATCATTACTTTGTATGACTATCCTAAAAGGTATTACAGAAAAGGAGAATAAATATTTATGATTATATGAGTTAGAAGCCTTAAATGATATAATGGCTTTAAGCATAACAACTAAATGCTACCAAGTTTAACTAACCAAATGCCTTCACTTACAAGGTTCATACACGATCATTCCAATTAAGGGACTTGGTTTTCATATTTCAATGACTAATCAACTTGAAGCACCATTTCAGTAACAAAATCACTTCTAAATGTAATGGGCCTTATCTCGTACAAGAAGCTTATATAGGCAATACCCACATGCTACTTGACCTAGAAGGCATTTAAATTGGCTCAATCATTGATAACTTCTTGAAGTATTATTATATGGAAGTCTTCACATAAACCCTCATCCCCCCCCCCCCAAAAAAAGTAAAAACTTCATGACCACGGGAGTATAAACTTAAGGGAAACTCTTAGTCTATGAGTATATAAACTATTAATAACTTAAAAAAGAAAAAGAAAAAAAACAAATCCATGCCTACAAAAGCCTAAACTTAAGGGAAACTCTTGGCTCACAAAAGTATAAATTACAAACAACCAAAAAAAGCCCTATGCTTGCAAAAGTATGAACTTAAGAGAAATTTTTAGCCTATAAGAATATAAATAGTGAATAGTCCCAAAAAAATAAAAAAGACATGGCTTATAACATTATAAATTGTGAATGATTAAAAATAAAAGGGATAACAGATTTAAAGTAAACATTTGCATCATCATGTGAACATCTAATTTCTACTCTTACACTTTTGAATCCTTAGACTTTTATTCTTCCTCTAAAAATAAGAAAGATCAAACTAGTTGTAAGGCATCAAATGAAGGAAAATGAGACACTATCACAACTAAGGTGGAAGGAAGAGCCAAAATAATGGCAAATTCTAAAGAGGGTCTTCCATAGAAATGGACGTACATATCTCCCACCATTGTGGATTTACCAACTTGCCTCATGACTATGGTAGTACAATTTAGTTGAGCCAAAAAAATGTATACTTTTGGTTCCAAATTTGAAGGCATAAAGAAAAGTCAAACTTGAAACTGATCATCACTATTTTCATCTCAATCATTGACCTTAACACATTTATTTCCCTTTAAATGCTATTATCAATCCTAGCTCCATTGTAACCATTACGATCATCCCTCAATGCTATTTGATTCAATATCATCATAATTATGAAATGATACACTACATCTACTAGTCATCAACATTCACTTCTTATCATATAAGACTTTTGATGCCAAGGAAGAATCTAACTTTTATAAGTATTTCCACCTAAAGGTGAACACAATATCATAATGAACTAAAGCTACCTTCCCCTCTTGTGAAGTATAGAAGGGAACTTTTTCCCCCTTCTTAGATGATTTTAGTAAGACTTATCTTCTTTTCCCAAATTACTCTAACAAAACTCTTCACCTCTTGAAAAATTATTATAACGGGACTATTTTTCTCTTCCTAAATTAATCTAACAAAACTCTTTCCCTCCTTTTAATTTACTCAAATAGCCTCAATAGGTGGATAAATCCACTAACAATGATGCCACTAGCATGCTTATTAATAGCCCAATTGACTTAGAGCTCTAACTCAGACCTTACAAGGTTAATTGATATAAATGAGGTATAAAGCTAATCTCCTCCTCGATTAAAATTAACAATTAAAAAATAAATAAATTAATTAATAAACAAAAAATAGACAAAAAAAAGAAATAAAAATAGACAAAAAAAAAGAGATAAAATAAAGAAAGAAGAATTACAAAAGAAAAGGAAAAAAAAAGAGAGAGAAAGAAGAAAAAGAGAAAGAAACCCTCAAATTAAAGAGAAAACATATGCATTACATGAATGACGATTTTCGTAGCATATAGTACTACCGTAACTTTTGTAATACTTGTTGCCTCTTGCTTCTTTTGATTCTTATTATAGAAGGAGACAAATGGAAAAAGCCCCTTTGGTTATATATATACTGTCTTTTCAAGTAATAGGAGGCACACATAAGCTCCTTACATTTCTTTGTCATTCTTACTTGAATCATCCATAATGTGAAAAATAGAGAAGGCTAATTATTGTTCTCTTTTTTTGTGAACATCCTTAAAGTCCGAAACTCAAGCATGTGTGCATCTTCAAAGGGGACATTGTAGGCAAACAAAGCATTTACATCGATGCTACCCTTAAAGATGCATCTCATTTATAAAAGAGAAAATTGTGGCCCCTTTGAAAGGTTGCTAGTGTCATGGTGTTATGTATGACATTAGGCATTGTATGCCTGGCTTCACTCTCATGCCACTTCAAGGTAAGAAAAACAATTAAAAATTGAATATTGTGTCTAACTTACAATAAAGAAAAGCAAAAATAGCCCACCTCAATAATTGCTTCATTACTTTTCTTAGGAGATATATAACGATGGATATGCCCTTAGAGGCCATCAATTAGGCATAATGTGTATCCATGACAAATCTACAAGTTTGTTAAATGTTGATGGTTATATTGATGATCTCCTCACATTTATTGATAAGACCACTGAGGATGGATTCATTCAACCATCTTAGAAGGGCATAATCATCTAAAGATCCAACATAAATGACCTTAGTAGCAAACTAAAAGTATACAAGCCAACATATGACAATGTCATCTCCAGGGAATTATAAAAGAAGGCGTAGGAACCATCTTCATCAATGACTTTAAGCCAAGCTTATGACATCTCTAGCTTCACATCTCTTATAAAGTGCATATGTCATAATAAGCAAAGAAGTTTTGACCATTCCAATTAAGCCACATATATCCTAACAAGTAAAGAAGTTCAAGCAATAACTCATCGTTGTGTTTTTGGTGAATCATCTTAAGCTAGACTTAAAGTTTTATATTTGTAAGATCACTTTAAGTAAGACATTAAGTTATATGTTTATAAGATCACTTGAAGTTGTCCTTCAGTAATTATGTTTGCTACTTCATTCAAAGCTAGACTTTAAGTTTATGTTCAAATCACATCCCAAAGTTTTGCCTCATTAAGTATTAAAGTATGGGCATTTGTATGCAAATAAATGATGGTAAGGTTAAAATAAATTACAACTTATTCAATTTGTACAAGTTGCACAACTAGTACAAGTTAAGCAAATTGCTTTTTACTAGTTAAGCAAATAAAATAGAAATATATTGAATTTCTTTTGGTATTACCCACCTATTTATGCTTATAGATAAGTGGTCTCTACTTTATTGTTTATGCTTCTCGCTCTCTTTCTCTCCACCTCTTATAAACCCAAAATTAATACTTCAAAGTTATAATCTTCAATCACCACTAAGGTGGATTTTTTAAGTCAAAACTCTAAAACAAAATGTATAAAGCCTCATAAATACATAAAATAAACTTAAACTTGTTAAACCCCATAATAAACTTTCAAATCCAAATTAATACCAAAAGGATTATAATTGTCGCTAATGTTGACCATCTAAATTAGAAACCTAGTTATTAATTAGTCCTACATTCAATAAAGATCTAGCACCTACACCCTTGCAAAATTAAAAGCCCTTTTATTCGAGATCAAGCCATTACAACCCTTGTTAGATTTAAAATCACTAGCCCTTTACCTAAGATCAAGCCTTTGTAGCTCTCACTTAAGTCAGGTCACTCTCCTTCATTTAAGATAAGCCTATAAGGCCCTTAACAAAATCACAAAGGAGGACTAATAAAAGGATTTGTTCAAAGATTGACCCCACAAGCATATTTTGTATTTTAATATATAATTTGAAATTTTTTTTTTGTTCCTAAGAGTTCTAAGGTGAAAAGTTTGTGTTTAGGATTTCTTAGGCCTACTTTGAGAAGTAATTTGTGGCTAAAGTATGTATAGATAGCTTAATGAGACCTTTGGCCAAGACCTAACCAAGTAGAGGCCTTATGCTTTAAAAGGCCATGATGATACAATTAAATGCAGTGGTCCTAATGGTTGATGTATGGAGTTGACATTAAACTAACAAGCTTGGCACATCTTAGCATACCCCATAAAGTCAAGTACCATTATTAGCCAATAATATCTCAAGCTCATAATTGTGTAGTGCAAATTAGTTTTAAATTAATGTTCATTATAGTCATTAAAATGTATTCCTTTAAGAACTTGCTTTGCCTCCTTATTACTTAAATAATAAAGGAAAACCCTATCAAAGGATCTTCAACAAAATGTCCCTAAAATTCATGAACAAGTAGTTCAATGTCACACCTTTCCCTTAGGATGGTGATCCTCATAAAGCTATCTATGGTGTAGGTAATCTATAATAGGTTGACGGTAATCTTCAATCTTAATAACATAAATGAACACAATGTTTATTATTTAATTGCCTTTGTCATCATTTTATGACACATCTCACTTTAAGCACACAATACCTACCATAGTATGAATTTTTTATTGAGCCAATAATGTGATTAGGTTAGTTATTGCACTTGCCTAGGAGTTTTCTCATTAAAGGCCATATTCCAAGATCATACCTTTAAATTCCTCCATTAGTTATTAATGGTTTTGATGGTTTAAAATAAGTTCATTTTTCTTGACATCATCCAATTTAGGAAGTTGGTAGATGATGATTTGTGAGCTTTTATAAACTTTATGTTTATGACCATTTGGAGGTCAATGTTCAATACCTAGTATGCAACAACAATGTTTAAGCACAACTATTGAGGACAAAGGTGTAAAGCAACACTTATCATTAAGGGGTGATGAACATCACTCCAATACCAATGTCATCATGTGTTAATGAGTGAGAACTTAAAGATGGACAACGTGTTTAAGGTGAATGGTCATAGGCTCAAACATTTTTATGAAAGTTTTTAGGTGTAGAATGTTGAGATGATGGAGTTAGAAGATCCAATCTATATGGACTATGGAAGCATATTGTTAGGCTAATAATTTTAAACAAAGGCACCATTTAAGAGACAACCCAATAATAAATCAAATTTGATTTCTTTACTCTCTCTTTTTATTTATATTTCAAATAACTTTCTATTACGGACTTTATATTAGGGATAATGTAAGTTTTAAGTGTAAGGGAGAGGTTTAGGTAGGAGAATGTTTTTAGTTTTTGTGAAATAATGATCATATGTTGGCTATCTTTTATAATGCTTTGTAATGCATAAATACAAAATTGGGTTATTTTTATGATATACTACCAGACTTAAGATGTTGATAATATCTTGTAAAATAGAGATAAGTATGCTTGACATTTTATACTCCATTGAAACAATGCTTTTTAAGATGTTGTTTGAGTTTTATGATGAAGCATGGTTAAGAAGTCTAGAAGCTATTCTTCTTAAGCTAGTCCTAAACTTGGATTTAAGTAAATAGGGTTTAAAAAAACAAAAGCAAAGTTTAATGCTACTCCACTATTGAAATTGCCTAGTAACTAAGGGTATTTCACCAAAAGTATTGACATTTATGTCAAACAATAACTTGAACATAAGTATGCAAAGCACCTTGAAGTATGTTTCCCAATTTTTGGATACATCATTAAGAAGAATATATGTTCTTCATTTCAATTTTATGTTGTAATAAAGGGCATCATAGTTTGCTACCTAGTTTAGAGTAGTACAAAAGGAATCATTGATAAGTGAACTATACATGACTTAGTTGTGTTAGTTATAAAACTTGTATTAATTAATTGAGGGAAATTGTGGATAGAGAGAAAGAGAGATAAGTATACTTGTTATTTTATTTGACATTGATGCATTTTTAAGTTAGGTACACATCTTGGTTAAGAATTAAGCATAATAAGCTTATATATTATGATGGTATTTTGAGGTATAACTAGTGTATGACTTATTATTCTTTTTGAATTTTTTTTTTTTTTTTTTGCTTGAGAACATGTAAAAGCTAAGTGTGGGGGAATATGATGAGTGAGAATTTATTATATTTGCTTCCTTTTATATTTAGTTGTTTTTAATGAGTTTTATATCTATTTAAGCTAATTAGAATATGTTTTGTGGCATAGGTATATTTTGGGGAAATTTTAAGGATATATGCTTTTAATAGGAAAAATTCCAACATTTTATCATTTTGATTTTTGTTACTTGTTTTAAGTTTTTCACTGTCTAAGGTCCATATTAGAAATGTTGTCTTCAATGAAATTGTAATAGGCATCTTAGAGTTTTTAAATTAAGATCAAAAGTTAAAATCTGAGTTCATTTGCACTTTGAGATATTGCTTGAAAGACAAGGCAGAAAACTGATATCTAGTCCTAATTAGAATAAGATTTCTATCCAACTACTACATACTTAAATAGGTATAACTTAAGTTTTAGACATCCACATCAGGTGATTCAAAAGTCTAAATTGAAGTTTACATTCAAGCCTATAATTATTATGCAAAGACCTAGTCTTAAATCGACTGTTTAATAGTTCAAAAATAGTAAGGAATTCACTATAAAATTTATCATAATCTAGACTAAATTGGTCTTGGTTTTTAACTCATAATTGGGGCTCTAGACCTTTGTATTAAGCAAGCCTTAATGGTTAAAAAGCTAGAGAGGAGGACTATAACTTTTTATGAAAAAGTTAGACCTTAATTCTAACTATATCTATTCTATAATTAACTTGAAGGCCACTATAAGAAGTCTAAAAAATTAAGAAAATGAGATCATTATGTCTTTGAGATTTTTAGAGATATTTTTAAAAGTCTTTAGGGTTTTTTAGTGGCTATTAAATACATTTTTTAAATATAAATAATGATCTTTTAAGAGCAAAAAAGGAAAAGTGATGGATAAAGAATAAAACAATCACTCTCAAAGAAATTTGTTTTTAGCATATGTAGTTAAACTCTTCAATAGTTTTAGGAGATTTAAAAATTTTTGATATTTCAATAGTTCACATTGTTTTGATATGTTATTCTTTTTTCGTATGAAATTGTTTAGATTATTCTAATTTAATGGTTGAATGATTGTTTGTTTAATTAATTTGGTTAGACTTATTAAATTGATTAAATGAATATCAATTGCTAAAATTATGAATTATGATCTATTTTTACCATATTCCTTATCACTAAGTAGCAAATAATAATAAGAGATTAGGAATAAGTTTTCATTTTATTGTTATAAATAACTCAATATAGGTTAAACAATCTAAACTTATGTGTTTGTTACTTGTATTAATCTATTTTCCCAGTTCTTAAGATTATCAATATTACTCTAAGCAGCTTATTTTAGAGATATAATTGTTATAATATGAGTAAAGAAGTTGTTTTGCTTAGTCAATATCTAAGGAAAAATTTAGGTAATAGAATTTGTTATTATTTATGGTTAATAGTTTCATTAGAATTGAAAGATCATTATATGTGATTAAAATCATTGAATATCATTATTACAAATGAAGTTAAAACTAAACTTTTAATATTTAATCTTCCTATAATTTCTTTTATTTGATTAGTTTGTTTATTTTATTTATTATAAAATCAAAATTCAACTTTTACCCTAATTACATCAATATCTTTAATTTTTAATTAATTAGTAGTGATTTGATTACACTTTATATGATATCAACGTTTACTCACACTATCTATTATTAAACAATCAAGAGTAAGGTATTAAATTTTTAGTACCTCAACAACAATTACCATGTGTTGCAAACTATTAAAGTACATTGTTCATAATAGCAGTGTTTAATGTAAAAGACTTCTTTGTCCAAAAGATCATTTGCAATCTCCTTATTAGATGGGACAAGATATTTTGCAAGAAAGTCACCAAAGCTTCCCTTTTGATTGTCTTTTAAATTATATAGATAATGTTACAACTTTGTAGTATGACTACCTATATAACAAGTCTAATGGGATCAACTCAAGCCATAAGGCCTACTATATGAGCCCATATGTAATACTTTAACTTATCAATGGCAACAAATAGTGCTAGACACTCTTCTTACTAAGCAAGTATTCAATTTTAGGTCATTAAACATTTTGCTTAGGTAATATAATGTTGCATCCTTTCCTCACTCATTTTCTTTTATAAGCAAGGCTTTTAAAGTTCCTTTTTGTGTGACAATGTAAAGGATCAATGACTTTTCTTAAATTAACGCACATAAGACTAGTGGATTTGCATGCCTTATCCCACTCGAGATTGATGCCTTTTCATACTTTCAAAATTCTTGCTACATGCATTGTCCTACGCAAAATTGGTGTCTTTTTTCATTAATTGATTAAAAGGTTGATATCACTTAGCTAGGCTAGAGATGAATGGTTAGATGTAGGCTAACCTTCCTTGTAGACTTTTGTAGTTCACGTGGGTTTTAGGCTTAGGCATTTTTTGAATTGCCTTAATATTTGACTAATCAACCTCTATATCACAGTGGATCATGGTGAAGCCAAGGCACTTTCTTAATGTAACTTTAAAGGCATACTTCAATAGATTCATCTTGAGTTGGTATTTTCTTAGTCTGTCAAACACTTCTTTAAGATTCTCCATGTGATCCTTGCTTCTTTTCTTTTTACTATAAGGTCATCAACATATCATTCTACAATTTTGTAGAGTATGACATTAAGGATCTTCTATATTGCACACAAATTTGTGGCACTAGCATTCTTCAAAACAAATGACATGACTTTGTAGCAAGATAGCCCTTTTAATGTGTGGAATGCTATAAGTTCTAATCTTCCAATGACATTCTAATTTAATTGTAGCCTAAGGAGTTGTCCATGAAAGAAAATGCTTCATGGCTAGTGATTGCATCAATTGTGATTTTGTTATGAGTAAGGGAAAGTGATCCTCCAAGTAAACCTAATTAAAGTCTCTAAAGTCAACATAGACTTGAAGCTATCCATTCTTCTTCCTAAAAGGGACTATATTCATGATCCAATTGGGAAACTGATATTTAGATGAATCAAACATTGATCAGCTTGTTGACTTTCTCCTTGATTTAAGGAATGAGCTTTAAGTGAAACCATCGTTGAGGTTGTTTGAAATCTCAAGGGAAAGAATTCATTGACTTTCTCAATGGAATCTTCATAACCATCGTTAAGGAATGAGCTTTGGTTGCCAAACATTTTGAAAAAGCTATCGATGTTGGCAATTGTCTTTTCTGTTTCTAACATCTACACCAGTAAGGCCAGTTTACCTTTAGTGGCTAATGCTTCGAAGAATAAGTTACTAAGGTAAAAGCTATAAAATCAAAGAAAGCATTAATGATGTCAAAAGCGTGAGATATCTTCTTATTGAAAAAATAGGGCTTCCTAGAGACTGCATACTAATGCTTACTGATAGCTAGCGATTTCACTTGGCCATTATTAGTAGATACGTAAGGAAAAATTTTGTTTCTTTTGTTTGAATTAATATGATGAAAATGAACTAATTTGTAGAACTTGAGATAAACCAATTCAAGATTCCAACAAAGACAAACATGTGACTGGTCTTTAGGTAGTTTGCTCAGGATTAGAAGCCAGGGCACACCTTTTTCAGTCCGGTTGGATTCAGAAAGTGGAGTTTGTAGGCTAAAATAGATGAAATTGTAGTGGGACTCAGGATTATAACCAACTTTCATTACACTTGCACAAAAACAAGGGTACAAAGACTACACATAACACTCTCACCTAACGCTAGCACTCACACGGACACACGACACCTTTCTTTGCTTTTCTGTTTCTTTCCTTACTTCATTACTCATTTGGTTTTCTTGCATAACACACAACCCCCAACACACCTCAGCCAGTTATACTAGTAGCAAGGTAGGTGTAGGCCTAGAGATGATGAAGAATTGTCAAGAATGAGGGGCTGCTTTTGGTGAAAGATTAAAGCCACAAACTTCAAAAAAAAAAAAAAGGTAAAAAAATGCCTTACAACATCAGCAAAGCCACAACCACAAACTTCTAAGATTTCAGTTTTGATTTTGGTATGGTTAAAGTTCCCCTGATTGAGCGCTCCCACTCTGCGACCATTCAAATTTCTTTCACTTTATTGTGTTTTGATTTTACAAAATGTTTACCTTTAAAACGCCCTTTCCCATAGCCAGTGAATAAACCTTCCTCTTTGCCCTCAAGTGTCAACCATTTGTCTTGCTAAAGTCTCCTGATTAATCTTCAATTGAAGATTGGGTGTGCCAACCTTGAACTACAATTATAATCCTTAATATTATAGGCGTAAATTATGAAGAATAATTCTTCTCATTCTAGCTTCATTTATTTTGATGTCAGAATCTCACTCTCAAATTTTGCGGTAGATTGATCTTATTTTTCCTCTGAATTGACTTATAGTCCGTCACTTTTCGTGACAAACATTAGCTAATTTTTTAATAATTGAAGTCATAGGTCTTAAAAAATCGTGAAATTAAAATATCCCAAACAGCTTTAAACATTGTACACACTCCAACAACTCTTTCTCCATTGTTGTCTTACGAGCAAACATTGCTTTTCTGACCTTAATATTTCATTTTTTTAGTGTTGTGGTGTCCTCTGAAGATGGGGTGCCAGTGCCTTTGATAACCTCCCATAAATCTTGTCTTTGGAGGTACGACTTTGTGTGCGTTTACCATGTGTTGTAATTTTAGCTGTTATGCTTCTTGATACTCCTCATGCTACTGACATCAATTTTATCTGTTGGTCACATACCAAGATGCTTCAGTCACTAACCGTGTATGAGCAGAGTTTCCACGACACTCAATCATAGATCCACATATCTTAGATGACAATCCCAACCTGCAAGCTCTGTTACCAAATTCTAGAGTAAAATAGATGGAATTATAGTGATACTCAAGAATATAACCAAAGTTTCATTATACTTGTACAGAAACAATGGTACAAGTATTACAAAAAATAGACTCTTTTTATTTTTTCTTTCACTTCACGCACAACACCTTCCCTTCTTTTATTTTAACTCTCACATAACACTAGCAATTGCATGCATGCATGACACCTTTCTTTACTTTCTTTTTTCTTTTCTTTCTTCATTACCCACTTGGTTTTCTTTCACAATACACACCACACTTCACCTATCTATACTAGTAGTTAGGTTAGCGTAGTTCTGGCCATATCAATAATGAAATGAGATGTCAAATGAATTAAATCAAGCAGGTTCAAGTCGGATCATTTTAGGTAAGTCATTTCGGATCAAGTTAATTTTTGAATCACGGCATATTTCATATTGGGTAGGGTCAGGTCATTTTCAAGTTGAAGCTGACCTATGAGTCAACTTTCCAATTTATACGAAAATAACTTCTTTCCTTTTTCACTAGTTTTTTTTTTTTTTTAAGTTTTATCATATATTGTATAATTTTTCTTTTTAATTTTTGTATAGTAATGTATATCAAAAATATACAAACATATTATATACATCATGTATGATTATATTATTTATAAAAATGTATACATATTTGTATGTCATTACGTATATAATTAATTTTTAAACACTAGTGATGTGATGCACGAGTTTTAAATATTTATTGAAAATTAGTATGACGAGTTTACCATGACCTTTTAGTAAAGCTTCTTCCATCAGCATGGAGAAACGAAGTTTGGTTATTGATCTAATATCACAGAGATTCGAAACAAATTGAACTGGGCTACTCAAAATTGTTCACAACACTAAAAAGGCATATAATCCAATACTAATGTCATTTTCAATCTTTTTTTTTTCTTCTTTTTCTAGAGGACTTGGTGCAGAATTATATGTTTACTTAAAGAGACAACAAACTCAACTAATATTTGAACTTTATTTTATTAAAACCAAAAGGAAACAAAGCTGTTAACATTGAGCCAAGGAAATACAATTGCAGCAAAGTATCCTTTTGAGTAACCTTTAGACACAAAAGTAATGCATATCGCTGCCAAATAAATGGATGTGTCTTGCACGTCATCTCTCAACACCTATGAATATCATATCATATCATATCGTACAAAATCTTGGGGAACGGAAAACATGCCACAAAGGCATATTCCAAAGCTATGCAGAAGATAAGTCCCTTGATATTAAAACATTCCGGATCAAAGCAGTCAAATGCAGGATTAAGCACTCTGAATGTGAAGTGAGCAGTCATACCTTCACAATATGCAGCACCAACTTCCAGCTACAAAAGATATCGCAAAAGGTGAAGTTAGAATGAAAATCAGAAAGAAAGGGAAGTGGAAAGCACAAAAGAGATTCTACAATTTGTGCTTGGAATGATAGTAAGTCGTTTATTGAATAAGTTTAGTGGTACTGAAAGTTGCGTTGAAGTAGAAGGCATTACAACTTCAACTACAGTGAGTGTGCGGCTGATCAGAAAAATAGAGCCCACGTAAAAGAACGGCAACTGGAATAAGTTGAATTAGAGCAAAGAAATGGTTTTAGCAAGCCATGTGATTTTTACTCAATATATGGACAGCATAATGTGCCTTTGCACATTTAAAGTACAATCAAATTAGATTGCCATTCCACCTCAGAAATCCTTGTTCTCAAAGAACGAAGCCTAGCCTAATGGCACCATAGATAGTAGCCATAGCCATATATCCAACACATCTTTCCATCACGATAGCAAGTTGAAGGAGCATGTTGGAATATATAAGCTTTTAAATATTTTTAACAAACAAGTTCTTTTAACACATCTCAGTAGTTTACATGGAAAACCATAATATTTTAAGCCATCTGATGACTCGTATAGCAGCGAAGATTGAATTGGGAGTTCATCCCTTTTGCCGCAACGTGGAATCGCTTTTAGTTCTTAATTACATTCCAACTCCAGTGAGAAGCACAGTGTTGTATAAGAACCTGCAATGACATAAGATAGTCCACATCCAAAGATTGTCCCAGAAACTGCAGAGCAGAGACCCATGGCAGATTTGGAAACGAGCCGCAACCCCAAATTTCACACCCAGGGATGCGTTGCTTTGCAAATCAATTCTTATTGATTTTCAGGACAGTTGAAGCAACGTCTTAGATGGGTATGAATCCAAGTTCCAAATGTGAAAATTGACTCCAGATTCTTCGGTTCACAATCTATGGTTCACACTACCGTCCAAAGATTTTTTCAGTGTGAACTTAATATAGCCGCTGTAATCTACCGTTCACACAAGGAGGTGTCCGTCCAAAGACTTTGTAAGTTATTTGTTTCCTCCTCTTATAGTATAAATACCTGCAAATTATATAACAAAAGAAAGAAAAGGAGTAGAGTAGTCTAGTGTGATTCGGTATAAGAAAACTTGTAGAGGTTAAAATCTCCTAATATAAAAATCTATTCCTCATGTGAATGTAGGCAAATTGCTAAACCACGTTAAATTTTGTGTTCTCATGTGTGTATTGTGTATATGTTCATTAGATCCTAACAAATTGGTATCAGAGCCAAATTAGAAATATACGTACCAGATCCGTCCGTTTCAGGGTCGTTGTGTGCTGCTGTGCCAGCCCATTCTGTCCGGCCATCGTGCACCATATCATCACCGATCAGCCACAAGTTTTCGCTGCTGCAAACCAGGCCACTGCCCCAAACTCGCACGAAGCGGCTCAGACACTGTCGGCCTTCCACGCAGCAGCCTTGACTCGCCTGGACCTTCCACACACATCAGACTGTTGTACTCCAAGCAATTATTGCAGCCGCCAGACTCCACACGCCGTTGTTGAGATACGTCCCTGCGTCAAAGAATTTTTTTTTTTTTTTGTGTGTCATTCACCAGCCTTGTTTTAGTATGATTTTTTTTTAAATAAAAAAAAAGGGGCGTGGGAATTTGAGTAAAAGAGGGTGGGCGTGAAGAAGAAAAAAACAAGGAGGAGAGAGATATATTAAAAAAAAAGAGAGATAAATTAATTGTCGTTCCGGATGCAACCGTGCTATCTGTTTCTGCAAATTCTGTTCCGAAAATATTTATTTATTTTCGTGGAACTCTGAAGCACGATAGTTAATCCAAAAGGACTTGACACGCAACCTTCGACGTCTACCACCAGTTCGTAGTAAAGAAGTTCAATGTCAAATGCAAAATTTGATATTGAGAAATTTGACGATACAAACAACTTCGGCATGTGGCAATGCGAAGTCTTGGATCTGTTGTTCCGCGAAGGATCAGATATTGCACTGGGGCTCAAACCGGTGAATATTTCTGATGAAGATTGGAACTATGTGAACCATCAAACCTATGACACTATCTGCTTGTGTCTTGCCAAAGATCAGAAGTATTTTGTCATGAAAGAAACGATGGTCTTAAGCCTCTGGAAGAAGCTGAAAGATAAATACACGACGAAGAGTGTAGAGAATCGGCTCTACCTGAAGAAAAAACTCTTTTGATTCCAGTATAAGAGAGGTATGCATATAATTGAGCATCTCAATAATTTCAACAAAATTTTGGCTGATCTGCAAAATTTAGATGTTGATATTATTGATGAGAATAAGGCATTGTTATTATTAAATTCTCTTCTTCAAAGTTATAATCATTTAACCACTACCCTGCTATATGGAAAGGATGAGGTTAAATTCATAGATATTTCTAATACTTTGGTGAATAATGAGTACCGAAAAAAGGATCAGAAGGACTCCAGAGAATTGACACCAGAAGCATTGACTGTGACCCGAGGAAGAGAAGACAAAAGGAGATATGGCAAATCTAGTGGGCGAAATAAATCTTGCTCAAAATCCAGAGGAGAATCAAGAAGAAATCTAACAAAAGATAAATGTGCCTACTGTTACTAGAAAGGACACTGGAAGAAAGATTGTCCAAATAGGGATAAATCTGCTATAAATGTTGCAAAGGAAGTTGACAATAAAGAAGATTCAGCTTTCTCAGTTTCACCAACAGATATCCAGGTAGACAAATGGATTCTTGATTCTGGTTGTTCTTATCATACGTGTCCAAACAGAAATTGGTTCACAAGTTTTCAAGAGCTTGATGGAGGAGTCATGATGATGGGTAATAACAACACATGCCAGACAAAAGGAGTAGGCACTATCCGCCTAAAAATGCATGACGGTACAACCAGACAACTGACAGATGTTAAATATGTTCCAGATTTGAAGAAGAACCCCATTTCACTGGGGTTCTTAGACAACAGCGGATACAAGGTGACTATAAAAGATGGAGCCTTGAAAGTTATACAAGGTGCATTCTTGGCAATGAAAGGTACTCGACAGGGAAACCTATATTTCCTAGATGGATATACAGTTACAGGAAGAGCAACTGTTGCCAAAGCTTCTGACAACGAAGCACCTGATTCTTCCTAACTCTAGCACATGCGCTTGGGATTGAGACATGTCGGAGAGAAGGCCTTGCAGAATTTGGTGAAACAAGGCCTACTGAAGGGAGCCAAAAGTGGAAAACTTGACTTCTGTGAGCACTATGTCTTGGGAAAACAGACACGAGTCAAGTTCGGCACCGTCATTCATTCTACCAAAGGAATATTGGATTATATTTACACTAATGTATGGGGACCATTAAAGAATTCATCTTTGGGAGGTAAAAATTATTTTGTTACCTTTATTGATGATTTCTCATGTTATGTTTGGGTGTATATGATGAAACATAAGGATAGAGTTCTAGACATATTTCTTCGGTGGAAGAAGATGATTGAAACCCAGACCGGCAGGAAGATCAAGAGACTTCGCTCAGATAATGGTGAAGGGTACAAATCAGATCCCTTCAAGCAAATCTGTCATGAAGAAGGGATAATCAGACATTTTACAGTTCCTGGAACCCCACAACAAAATGGTGTAGCAGAAAGGATGAATCGTACTATGGTGGAGAAAGTGCGATGTATGCTTTCTCAATCTGGCTTGAACAAGGCATTCTGGGCAGAGGCTTTGATGTATGCCTCTCATATTGTCAACCGGTTACCTACTTCTGCACTTGATGGGAAATGTCCCAAAGAGGTATGGTCTGGACAACCTGTTTCAGATTATGATCGAATACATATATTTAGATGTCCTACGTATTTCCATGTTACAGAATCCAAACTGGATCCTAGAGCCAAGAAAGCTATCTTCTTAGGCTTTAGTGAAGGAGTTAAAGGATTCAGACTTTGGAATCCTAAGTCAAAGAAGATCGTCCTAAGCCGAGATGTAACCTTTGATGAATCGGCAATGCTACAAAGGACTACCACAAAAATGGAGAAAGAGAATCAAAACTCTTTCCAACAGGTGGAGTTTGAGACTTCAAAAGAGCTAGAGGAGTATCTTGATGACTAGGAGGATACCTCAATTGAGGTGGAGGTTTCATCACCAGCACAAGACCAACAATCAAAGTCCATTGCCACTCACAGACAAAGGAGAGAGATCCAGAAATCTGCTAAATATACTGACATGGTGGCATATGCACTGCCAGTGACAGAGGATGATATTCCCAACACCTTCAAAGAATCTGTTCAAAGTATGGAGAGTGATAAATGGAAGTTGGCTATAGATGATGAGATGCAGTCACTTCACCAGAATCAGACATGGAAATTAGTACCACTTTCACATGGAAAGAAAGCTATTGGATGCAAATGGGTCTATGCTAAGAAAGAGTGTGCCTCTAAAAAAGGAAGCATCAAATATAAAGTCAGACTAGTAGCAAAAGGCTATGCTTAGAAGGAAGGAATAGACTATAATGAAGTGTTCTCACCAGTGGTCAAACATTCGTCTATTCGGATCCTGTTGCTCTAGTAGCTCAATTTGACTTGGAGTTAGCTCAACTTGATGTGAAGACAGCATTCTTGCATGGCAACTTGGAAGAAGAAATTTATATGTCCCAGCCTGAAGGTTTCAAAGTCACCAGGAAGGAGAATTGGGCTTGCAAGCTAAGCAAGTCACTGTATGGCTTGAAGCAGTCACCTAGACAGTGGTACAAACGGTTTGATAGCTTTATCCAGAAGTAGAAGTACACATGCAGTCAGTTTGATCATTGTGTTTATCTGAAGAAACTCCAAGATGGTACGTTTGTATATTTGCTCTTATATGTTGATAATATGTTAATTGTATCTAGGAGCAAGGTGGAGATCGACATGCTGAAGGCTCAATTGAGCTCAGAGTTCAAGATAAAAGATCTTGGAAAAGCCAAGAAGATTCTTGGTATGGAGATCAAGCGTGATAGAGAAAGGGGCACAATCTGGCTAACTCAGACTCAATATCTGAAGAAAGTACTACAGCGGTTTGGCGTAAATGGCAAGACTAAACCCATTAGTACTTAATTGGTCTCACATTTCAAACTAAATGCATTAATGTCTCCAAATACAGATGATGATGATCGAAGACAGATGGATAATATTCCATATGCTAATGCTGTTAGAACTCTGATGTATGCAATGGTGTGTACACGACTTGATATTTCACAAGCTGTCAGCATGGTAAGTCAATATATGCACAATCCCGGTAAAGGACACTGGCAAACAGTTAAGTGGATTCTACAGTATATTCAAGGTACTATGGATATTTGCCTAAAGTTCCAGAAATATAAGACGATGACCAATCGTCTAGTCGGGTACGTCGATTCTGATTATGCCGATGATCTCAACAAGCATCGATCAACTACAGGTTATATGTTTACTATGTTAGGAGGACCAGTAAGCTGGAGATCAACGCTTTCGTCAATTGTTGCTTTGTCTACTATAGAGACAGAGTATATGACGATCACAGAGGCTTTCAAAGAAGCAATTTGGCTTCATGGGTTAATTGAAGACTTGAGACTTATTCAGGAGCACGTTGAAGTCCACTGTGACAGTCAGAGTGTCATTTGCTTAGCAAAGAACTAAGTTCATCACTCCCACACAAAGCATATCGATGTCCGGTTTCATTTTATTCGAGAAATTATAAATGAATGAGATATTCTGCTACAAAAAATTGGTGCAGAAGATAATCCTGCAGATATGCTCACAAAGATTGTTTCAGGAATCAAGTTCCAACACTGCTTGGACTTGGTCAACATTTCTCGGAGTTGTGCACCTTCGGGTATTTGATGCCTTCGGACGTATTGGAGAAACGGTGATCATGTTTGGATGAAGAATCATCGTCAAGGTGGAGATTTGTGAAAATTGACTCCGATTCTTCAGTTCACACCATAGATTCGTCAATCTATGGTTCACACTACTATCCAAAGATTTTTGCAGTGTGAACTTGATGTAGCCGCCGCAACCTACCGTTCACACAAGGAGGTGGTCGTCCAAAGATTTTGCAGGCCATTTGTCTCCTCCTCTTGTAGTATAAATACCTGCAAGTTATGTAACAAAAGAAAGAAGAGGAGTAGGGTGGTGTAGTGTGATCCGGTGTAAGAAAACTTGTAAAGGTTAAAACCTCCGAATATAAAGATCTGTTCTTCCCGTGAATGTAGGCAAATTGTCGAATCACATTAAATCTTTGTGTTCCCGTATGTGTATTGTGTGTATGTTCATTAGATCCTAACACCAAATTGCTGTGGTTTGCTTGTGGCTGTTTTAATCCGCTGCATTTTAACTCTATTGCAGCACTTTAAACCGTTGCATGAAAAATCTACCCATTTTGCTATTATAAGCCTTTTATGCAGCGGTTGTTTTACAACGGTTTTTAAAATCATGCTACATATGATTTTTAAGTGACGGTTTGAATTGTAACGGTTCCTAATGGTGTCCATAGTTGTTTTTAAACAGCAGTTAGTTGCAATAGTTACTTACCATTGCAAAAATAAGCAGAGATTACTTACCATTGCAAAAATAAGCAACAGTTTTGAAAGCGCCACATATACTGGATAAATATGTGGCATACAGAGATGTTGTGGTTTAAAACTGCTACCTATATTTCATTATAAGCAACAGTTTTATATTCATTTTGTAGCAATTTATGGTTTTAAGAAAAATTAATACCAAAAAAATTCGAAAATAAATGGAAAACAACATATGACGTTATTTTGTCTTCTAACTCTAATTTTTTTTTTTTTTTTACTAGCCGAGAGAATCCCCTAAATATCATCACCTTCTCAACCCAAAAATATAGCCCTAATTATTCTAATCATTCCTTTTCTATTATTCACTAACCGAATGACCAATAGATCAGTTGTGTTCTTCACTTTGATGTCTTCTGTGTTATTTGGTGCCTTTTAATCATCTTCATTGCCTTTTATTGTTGTGGACCAACATCAACCCATTCAAGTGGGCATCATCGCCTTCTATGTTGTCACCTTCGTTGCCTCCTAACCAATTGCTTCTTGTCACCCCCTAATCGTCGTTTTCTTTTGTGTGCTTCAATTGTTATCATCAAGTAAGTTCCTCTAATCGTCTTCTGCTTATCTGATTTGCCGCAAATCTTCCCCTTCTAAGTGGCTTGGACTCGTTGAAGTAAGTCAACTAGCTACTTTATGTTATTTTTCTCTCAATCAGTGAATTTCCTAGATGTATTTTATTCTTTTATTTGTCTATGTGTTAAATAGATCTTTTTTTTTTTCAATGTTGAAGTGTGAATTTCCTAGAATCTCAAAATTACATCCATGTATAGATTTTCTTATTGTCATTCTCTTGTTGGCTTGTTTGCAAAAATTATAATAATAATAATAATAATAATATAGAAAAAAGAATATATGTGTTCAAGCAAGCACGTGTGTCTACAAATTTGTGTTTCTCAACTAATGGGAGACGAGTTTCTCTTGAATTCCATGTTGCATACTTAGTTAATCTTGAAAAGCTACTACAAAATTGCAATTCTTTTTCATGCTTCACAATAAACACTGATGAGAATCAATGTACATGACTCTCACCAAAATGTCTTATGTGATTTGGGACCAATATTTAACATCACTTTATTGTATTTTAATTTGCTTTGTTTCATTTCATTATTGGCATTCATATAAAAACAAAATCAAGACCTTGTTAAAAACTCTTGTTCCTTGCTTGAAGTCTTTAAGTCTACATGCAAAAAAAGACTTGACTGATAATACAAGCTCTTAAATGAGACAACATCTCAATAAGTTGTAAGCAATTAAGTTTTTCTTTTTTTTCCCTGCTTTGCTTTTCACCTATCACTTGACTTGCTTTGGATCCAAACTCAAATTGAGGAGATTCAATCTCAAAGGAAAGGATCAAGTAGCCAACAGCCTGTAACGGCATTTACTGTAGTTATGGGGAAGGAGCATTCCAAGAGGATTAGGTTTTATAAGAGAGGTGACAATTGCACTTCTTTAAAAGAAAAATCAATTGTTTAAGATTTTATAGAAGTTTTAAAGCGCTTTACATAATCTATTAGAGACAATGTGCAAGTTAAGATGCAAAAGAAGTTTGAAAATCAAATATCAAAATTGCGAAAGAAGATGAACGTGCACACCTTTGTAATAACCCACCATTTTTAAAAATTACAACAACAAAATCCTAAATTGAACATATCTTTTGACTTGCCTCCTATGAGTATTTCTTTAACTTCTTCGCCTGGTGATGCTTTAAGTGCTCCAATCCAAGAATTACAGCACGAAAATCATTTATCTTTGACAATCATATACAGTTCGTACCTTCAGAGATTATTCCTATTTCCTAATTGTTGTTTTCTAATTTATTTTAAATTTTTCTAAATTTGCATCAAAAGTTTTATTTATCTTATGTAGGATGATGCTCTTGATAAAAGTTAAGGAGTTTGCAATTTTTGTACTTCTGTATTTCAAAATTATGATATACTTTAATTTTCTATGAGATGATAAATATTGATTAAGTAATTTTGTGTAACTAGTACTATCTTGTCTATTTACATTTGTTACAATATTTAGTATTTTAATTGATATCAAAATTAGTAAATTATGTTTTGATACTTGATGAAATTCATAAATTGTTACTTAAAATATATATTGACCAACACACAAGTGATGTCCATTCCATGATAAAATTCTTGTTTCATTAGATGATGTTATCAATTTTATAAAATTCATTTTTTATTTTACAAGAAACTGCTGCCAATACAACAAAATATTGCTACCAATCCACCAGATTGCATATATGACCACAAAACCACTATCTAATCCATAAGAAACTACTTCTAAATGCACAATAAACTCTTACTTATTTCACAAAGAGCACCTGTATATTTTTCTAATGACTATTATTTAATGTAAAAAAGTCACCACTTGAAAAAATTTAAAAGTGTTTTAAAAAACAAGAAAAATATTATATATACATTTCATAATCATCACATATGAAATATTAAATATGTTGCAATAATCATTTAAAACTACTGTCTAAGACACTTTATGAAGTGAGTTGATATGTGTTATAATAGGACAAGTAAACCGTTATATAAAATCTGCTACAATGCCTGCAAATATAATGGACTAAAAACTACTGTATTTGACTTTAAATAGTAATTTTTACCACTTAAATGATGATTTTAGTTCACTGCTATAACACAACTCTTTTGTAGTGTCCGGTCTTATACATCTTCTAATAGTCTTTTTCAAATAAAAAAAAAACAAAAAAAAAAGTTTTCTAAAATTTGAGCATTTCGTCACATAAGCAACAATAGCTTTTAAAATTAAAAAGAACAAAGTAATAATTGTTTCTTACATAGTCAAATAATATATTGTATATAAATATATATGTATATAAGTAAACAAATTTTTTAAAATATTATAAATATTAAAAATAAAAATAAATAATTATACAAAGTGAGTAATTTAATGTTAGTATAAATAAATTATATATATATATATATAATAAAAAATTATATAAATTAAATATATTATATATATGTTTGTATAATATATAAAAATAAAGTTATATGGATATGTGATGTATAGTGACAAATTTAGAACAACATTTTAGGGAGGATAAAGTTTATAAACAAAACAAAAAAGAAAAAATACATAACAAACTTAAGTATCAAATCTAAGACTTGAAAGGAACAAAAACACTTTTTATCAATTACCACTAAGTTAAAAGATAACTTGTTTATGTTTTATATATGATAAGAAATGGAGTCGAGGGACAATTGCTTCCCTCACTCCCTCTCGATTCATCTATAGTAATGTGTGTAAATTTTTTGTATATATAAATAAAATAATAAGTAAAATTATAAAAAATATTAAATAATGAACTTATTTTTTTCCAAATAAATGTTCCATGTTAGAGAAGTGATTTTTAAATTACTCATGTTCAAGTCATTTCAGGTCACATTACATTTCAAATCGAGCTGCTTTAGGTTCTTGTGAGCAGGCTCAAGTCGAGTTATCAAGTAAGATACTTTTGACACCACTAATAATGAAGATAGAAACTTCAAAAAAGATCTTTGGTCGGCGAAAGATTAGAACTATAAACTTCAAAAACAATCTTGGCAAAATCACAACCACAACATCTGAGATTTCAGGATCTTATTTGTTGGTAAAAAGCATCCTGAAGCTTCTCTTAACTTTTTAAAGTCAGCTATAAATGAGGTTTGAAATTCGCATCCTAAATCCCACGTCAAACTTTAAGCTTAATGTGGCGATACCTAGCGGTTGGCCAGAAGACTTCTTAATGGTTCACTTTTTGGGTTATGTTTCAATGCTCAGGGACTATAGAATGGATGAGATTGATGGGTTTAATGAAGCAGAGCGCCCCCTTGACTTCGAAAGAGAAGGACCATAATTACATAATCTACCTATTGAAAAAGAAAGCTCGCTTATGCGAGTGTATGAGACCACAATTGTAAGAGGTCTTGTAAAGCTGAGATCAATTTCTCCACTTTTCCTTTTTTGAATCCTCGATTGCATGACTTAAAACTACGATCTAAGACATGTTTTTGGTTTCTTTGGGGGTAAGAATTGTTTTGCGGGTGATTTGGAGGCCTGTGATTGTCGGCATAGAAGAAAAGCTACCGCATTGTTGACTGGTGCAAGCCAGGCAGCAGGGGTGTCAGAGTTAAACTGAGCTCAAGCTTTAAATTGAGCTTGAGCTCGTTCAAAGTACCATCGAGCCGAGCCTGAATAAGGTTTACACCCCTATTATGCTTGAACACTAACAACTGAAGATTGTTTTAAACTTTTCAATTTGTTAAATCTGTGAGCGATACTATACTTAGGATCAACGTTGATCCCCATATGCTTGTGAGGACACAATGTTAGATTAATTAACATGAGTGGTCCTTGTTATTTAAAGTATGATCCAATATAAAAGGTCCAATATGATGGTCGGTTGGATATGATGGCAATTTGGGTTATTGGGTTTAAAATCCCTCCACTCTCCCTATTTAAAGATAATTGTTACGGGAAATAGATAACGATTACGGGTAGAATAATTGTTATCGGAAAAAGAGGGATAATTTCTAATTAAATCGTAACGTTGCGGAAAGAAAAGGTAACGTTTTAATTAGGATATTAATTCCCTAATTAATGATTTAATTAAGGTATTAATTCCTAATTAATGATAACGATTTAATTATGGTATTAATTCCTAATTAATGATAACCATTATGGAAGAGATATAAACGTTATCATTAAGTTTTCCCGTAACTCTCTCAGCCATTAGAGAAATCAGAAAAGGAAAGGGAAGAGTCGGAGAAAATTGAGAGAGGAAGAGAGAGACCGAAAAGGCAGGTAGACGCGAAAAGGCAGGTAGACGCGTAAGGAAAGAATCAGAAAAGGAAAGGCGACATCTTCTCAGACACGGATCGGTAAAGAGATATTCATCTCTGCGAAGGAACCGACATGGATAACGGTACGTCGATTCCTTACAATTCATTTGCTAGTATTCGCTTAAAAAAAGATCCTATATTGTGCAAATTGAATTTTCGCAAATGAAAATTCATGAAAGTATCATTTTATTATAGTTTAATTTTACAACACTATCTGTTCGAACGCGTAAAATAATGATCAGATCCCCGTGGATATCCCAGCGTGAGTGATCAGTTTTTATATCTCGTAATTGAGTACGAGAAATCAAGCCTTCTTTTCTCACCATTTTCAACAGCCCCTTTACAACCTAGTGATCACGGGTTACTCTATTCTGATCTGATAACCATAAATTCGATTACTAGAAACAACGTTTTTACTAAAATAAAGGAAAGATTGTATATATCTTTCTCCAAATATTAAAAAAAAAAATGTGGGAGTATTGTATACTAAAATACTTTCTTTAGACTGGTGTATCTAAAGTTAAATTAATCCAACGTATGACATTTACACATAGTTAATCAGTATTCATATGTCACATAAAATGGACCTTCACAAATACTATAGGCTGGAGTTCAATCAGATGTTAAGTTTTATTGAGAACTAACAGAATCAGACCCTACTGCCAAAAGTTTGTATTGTCACCTTTTTATCAAGTGATATTGCCTTACTGCAGTCCTGCTCAGCTTGCTGAAAGCTGGACAAATTGGAAGCAATCGATAAGGTCTAATGACTAAATGAAAAACTAAACATCAAAACTCTCAATATAATAATGAAAATATTAAAAAAATTTCAATGTATTAAATAAATACTAAATCCTCCGTATTTATAGAAATAATAGTAACTCATAGTAAATTTTCAATTTTTTATTCACCATATTCAATTTTGAGTTATTTATTACAATCGGGAACCACACAGGTTTCTTGAATTTGAATACCAAGAGCCACAACCTTTTACATATATATATATATATACACTTATTTATTTATTTATTTATTTTGTAAAACCCCAACAGCACGGAGATAAACCAGTTCGCACAATTCTGCTAATAAATAATTGGAAAAAGATTTTTGCAAAGTTGTGATGCTTCCAAAGCGTACTTAATTGCTCGGTTTGCAAGAGCCCCAATTTTCTTCATCCGAGAAATTTGACATTTACTCAGAAGAAACTTATTCCCGTAATGTGCTAATCCCTGTTGTTAAAAAGACCGGCGATGGAAGTCGTAGGATCAAAGTTGCGCTTTAGTTGAAATCCATTTGTGGGAAGAGAACAACACCATGCATAGTGTTATTAACTTGTGTACATCTTTAAGGAATAGCATGGATAGTATTGAAGAGAACACCATGGATAGTCTCAAAAACTTCTGTACACCATGCATTGTTTAGACATCACGATCAATGCTACGACTAGACAATTTACAAAGAATTATATCTTTGTCACTTACACATGAATGTGTATTTTGGTTAACAAAATAACAAGCACACTCACACTTCAGTATACACACACAAGTAAGTGGATCATCAACACCTAGACTACAAAATTCGTAAGGATTGACCACAACTTAGACTTCGAACTATGATCAATAAACTAGTAACAGATCGACTTGGCATATTAATAATCTATTTCTCTTGGTTGCTCTTAGCCTTTTTGAAAATTTAGAGAAAAACAAAAAAAAAAAAAACAAAAAGGGGACTTCCCCGTGCGATATGTACCGATGTTATTGAAATGTGATTCGGAAAATGGCCTACTCATGGCTTTATTTAAAGCAAAAGGTTTTCTGATCAATTGGTGGGCAAGCTCAATGCGTTCTGGGCTAGCAGGCTGCATGGACGCCTAACTCAGTAGCAAATTGTCCTTTTTTTCACCTCCAGTCTTCATAAAACAGCATCTTATTTTTTCAATTATCTTTTTCATATGTTGAGTTCTGTTACTATGAAACGGTTTTTAATTGCGTTCCAAATCTAGGTGATGTCACTTTCATTAAAATAATATTTTTCTGAATTTTATATTTTTTTGGTAAAAATTACACGATATACACAATAAACTAATAAAATATGTGTGAAGTAGAGCATAATATGAGCATAAAAATAAATGAAAAGTGTAATAATGTGAGGCAGGCTTACCTGATCCTTGCTTCAGGTATCTTTTTCTGTTTTTCTTTTTTTTTTTTTCTCAGCAGCTTCGTATAAATAAGAGGTATTGGGCATTCTCTTAGCCCATGATTGTAATACAAGATGGAGTAGGATATCGACTAGGTCATGGATAATGACATATTTTCACATTTGATATTATGATTTATATATGAATTTAAGTCGAGAAAATAAGTGCAAACAAACGGGAGGGAGAATGGCCTTGTTGACCTGAAAATTGTATGACGTCACAAACTATATTTTAGTGTTCAAAACAATATTCGAAAGACCCCATTCTCGAAAGGCACAAAGATTCATTTTTTAGGAGGATATTCTTCCAAGATATTCGACATTTCTTGAGCCATCTTTTTTTTTTTATTATTAATTATTGTTTTAAATCCTGTTGCCGTTTTTTTGTAAATTTAGCTGGTCTATTATGGGATGGTTGATGCGGTGGACCACAGACATTTTGTGGTTCATCAACATGTCTCAAGAGCCCTAGGGCCTAGCAATTAGCGAAGCAAACATCGATACACACACGACATGACGCATTAGGAACAAAATAGAAATCCCTGAAAGCTACACATTAGAAATCAGTTCCTGTACATTGAGAAAGGATCAAAAACAGGTCTCCAGGAAAACAGCTCAAAGGTTGTGATATTGAGCTTTTATTTTAGAAATTTTTTGTCTGAATCACTTGGATGAAAATAGGAAAAGACCTCCCTTCTCTAATGCGGCATTTAACAAGGCTTCTATCTACTCGATTAAGAATCAAATTACACATTTGATAGTTCTTCAGCACAAGATTTAAAACCCCTTTCTTTTGTTGCTGATTGATGACGTTTGAGTGGTTCCCCGTGACAGAAGGAACTTCTTTCCCGAGCAGATCACAAGAACAGAAAAGAACCCCTTTTCTTTATTGGTCATCAAGTACGCTTTTTCTTCTTAGCAAATAATATATACCCATTTGATAACACTATATATTTGATTAACATTATTTGTCTGTAATAATAACTATTAAGCTCGCCGCATATCTACACAAAACTAGCCCTCCAATAGAAATCCGAAAAAGCCGTGAACTTTGGCTTTTTGTTTCACTGAAGAACTAGTAGCTTGCGAGAAGCAGTGCACCAACGAGAATAGGAAGCAAGGAGATTAGGCCAGTCGGAGGATGGGCAATAAGTGAAGTGGTGGAGCCACAATGACAGCACTTGCTCTTGCTCTTCTTCTAGTTCCAGCGTCTCTATGATCTGTTCCAATACTCTCTCTAACTCGGCCCGTTCGCTCGTGGTAAGAACAGGAACATCAGTGCCATTGCTTGCTCTGCATAACAATGGCAACCAAGACATCAGCATCTTCAACTTGGTCTCCCTTTGTTGCTCCCTCTTGCCTTCTTCAGTATCTTCCGGTCCCATGTCTTTGGCTTGCGTAAAGAGGAATGCTGCATACAGTTTCAGAGCCACTCGAATTAGTCTTATCAACCTACTTGGGCGATTGTTGGATTTAGCTAGCCAATAACTAATAATTAATTGATAGTAACTGATATATTTGGTAACATACAAACAACTTGCTCTTAATTCCAAATTTAAATTTGATAGCATCCAGTTAAAAAAAAAAAAATTCAATTGGTCAAATCACTAGTGTTCAATGAAAGTGACTAATAACCATTGGATAATACCTTCAGACATAGAGTCATTAAGTCCCAAAAATTAAAAAAAAAAAAAAATTCACTAATTCACTAATGTCTTATAAATATGGATGCCGTGTGATTCTTTCTTCTTCTTGTGATTTAATCTGCACAACGACAACGACTGAGGCAACTTAACCGGATCTCAATCCTATGCAAAGTCATATAGTATACTTGGTTTCCGGCCCGGAACGAATTAAAGATAAGAAAATGAGGACTCTTCCTTTTTCCGCCGTTTCAACCACATAAAATCCTGGAATGCAGACAAATAATGGATGGCCGTTTCAAGGAATGGTCAAATACAAATACAAGGCATGCACAAAATGATATTGATTTGCCTGATTTTGCGGGAATCTCGTATTGGATGCATCAATGAGCTGCATTTTCTTGTCGGTGATCAATGGGAATATGCAAATTTGTCAACTTCATGTTGTCTACTCTTGGCAACACGATCTTGACTTTCCTACCATTCTAAGAAATGGTATTCATGTATGCAACACTCCCCCCCGGGGGGGGGGGCCCTCCCTAAAAAAATTAAAATAAAATAAAAGGCAAATGGGGTTCTATTTTGATGATCATTTCCTACTTTCCATGTATATCAAGAAGCAAGATCAAGATCAAGTGGGCGAGCTAAATTTTAAGTTAATTTAGGACCTTGGGGCTTTAGTACTTAATGCAATTTTGATGAACAAGCATACCTGATGCTTTTACCAAGGAACCCTGCAGACGTGGCTCAGCTGAAAGGGCAAGCCAAGCCAAGTTTGAAGCGGATGCCCATCCATCAACGGCTTCCTTCCCAAACCCACAAGCCACCATTTTTTCAGCCAACCAAAGCAGTTCAGCCGCTAGCTTTTCAGCAGAACTTCCAGGCAACCGGTTCGCCCCATTCTTGCTCCTCCCAGCCCAGACCAAGGCTCCCTCTCCGACAGACCAAACCGCCTTCAACACCCGGTTCAATCGCGGAACAGGCCCGGAAACCAACCCATCGTTTTCCGCCCTGTCGAGCCCCAAGTCCATAACGGCGGCTTCAAGCTGACCAAGAGTCCTCCTAAAAGCTGCCGAGAGAGCTGCGCAGTTGACTTCACGTAGGACTTCGGCATCCTCTCTATTATTATCATCTATAAGCCTCTCCGCCAACGATCTGACGACGTCGTATTTCCGGGAACCGACTGGAATATCATTGACGATTGACAAGAGCTGAGAAAGCGCCCGGGCAATACCCGAATCTCCGCCGCGGCAGATGGGCGTATAGCTTTCGTTTTTGAGTGGCTTAAGGGCGGGATTGTTATGAAAATGATGATGATGGTCCAAAGAAGTGAAAAAACAAGGAAGCAAACGTAGAAAGAAGAGAAAAAGGGTGGTGACAAGACAACGAATATATTCAAGAAGCCTGTACCTTTGGGCTAAGTCCAGGAAGGACTTGTCGACATACATAAGCACGGAGCTCAGGATGTTCCTCAGTAGCAGAGGGGCTATGGCAGTCACCGAGCTTTCCATCATCTCTCTCTCTCTATTTTGTTCTTTTTTCTTTTTCTTTTTTGTGTGTTTTGGGTGGGAGGGGGGGGGGGGGTTTGAAGACTAGTGGTGAGAGGGGTTACTATAGATATGGTTGAAAAAGGGAATCGTGTGGTTGCCTTGCGGGTCTGTGTTTCTGTATTGAGACTCGCGGGATATCATTCTGTCATTTATCATATAATTACTAGTAGGGTCCGGTTGTACAAGACATTAAGGCAATCATCGCACGTATGCACAAAGAAGGCGTCCAGTGCTTGTAACTTTGCAATAACGTCTGCCCTCCAGTTTCCAGCCAGTTTCGTGGATCCGGTCTGCTCCTAAAATAAAATTACTTGTTACATTTATTTACTTTTTATGTAAATATTATTAAATTTATGATTTTGAATCACACATATCCATTTATATCAAACCTAACCATTAAGACTTAGTTTTTGAGATTACATCATAACTTGCCATTAAGTAAATTCTTTGCGAATTGTCCTTGCATTTGGATGGATCAAAATCATGGTCAATACGTAATCTATGCAAATTGACTCGCAATAATGTAAGATTGGGTTGTTCATACTAAACACATCTTGATCATGTTTTGAAGCTAGATGTTAAAATTTAATTATGGAGTCATCTTCTTCTTCTTCTTCTTCTTTTTTTTTTTTTTTAGAGTTGAATCGAAAAAATAAAGGAGAAACTTAACTATGACTAAGTTATGAAGTTAGAATCTTAAATCTCCTTCTCAATTCTCATGTTTAGTGATAAGGGATACTTATTAAAGAGGACACATACTTCGACAAACAGATTAATAAAAGCATTAGAGTTCTCAAATATATAAAGAGAGGTTTATTACCTTATGTGAGTATTAGCCTAATTTATTTACATATAATTAAATTGACTAATGGGAGTAAACTTTAATAATAATTTGATATAAATCAAGATCTGTCAAGAAGTAGTATGTAGTTAATCGTGAATTTTTTTTTATCACTTGATATTCATTCAACTCAACTTAATGCTTAGTTTCATTTAATAATAATAATAAGCAATTTTAATTTAATTTTTATTTTCAAACTCAATGACACAAGTGCATGCCTTGTGGTAGATCACGTTGCGTATGATAAGAATGGACGATAACCACAACAAAAACAAAGGTTGCAACTGAGACCCGTGAAATTGTGAGTACGTTGATTGGCACGTGTATGGTCAGAATTTATTTAGGATGGGCGTCGTCGTACAGCGAGGGTCGCAATGTGAGGAGTGCTTTGAGAACGAGTTTAGGGTCAACGAGCTTCAATTGAGCTTCAACTGCTTACAACCATGGGGTCTCTAAAAGAGAATCTTAAGGGAATCTAATATGTTTACGTGATGGAACTGTTAATCGATTTTTGTTTATTGCTTGGATGTCTTTCCATCAAGGGTTTCTTTGGAGAAGCTTACTAAGCTAGCGTTGCTTTTGATCAGCGCTGAACATCTTACCACCATCTTAGTATCCAAACCGTGTTAACACATTAGGACCTGTCTTTTAACACTTAACAGCACCCAAATACAACAATAAGGCAGGCAAACCAGTGCCCCCCTCCCCCCCCCCCCAAACAAAACGTCCCAATCTCTGGAAAAATGGGGCAAATGCACAGCAATGCAAGGAAAAAATGCATTAAATAGGCAGAATTTGATATGAACAGAAAGATGGAGGGCGAAGAGGAGAGGGAACAAAAAAATAAGGAAGGAAAAAACAGAAGCAATAAAGGGTGAGGGTGACAAACAGAGAGCATCAACTCTCTTTCTTTTCATTTCTTTTACCCCAAAGGTCATGATTGGAAAAAGAATATTACACCTTTGACTGACTTCCATTTGTGTGGTGAATGGAAGGAACAAAGCATCAACTCATCAGTTTTCTGAGTCTTCTTTCAGCAAGACTTGCCGCCTTATTCTGTGGCTCAAGAACAAGAGCATGCTTGAAATCTGCACCAAAAACAAAGCCTCCTCAGAAAAGGTGGTGGGGGAAAATTACAAAAAGTCGCGTACGAAAAATAACTTTGCTTATTTGTATTGATGCGCAAGCATTCACGCGTGTGACTGTTCAACCTCTAAACCCTAAACCTCTCCATTACTGGTCAAGTTTTTATGGCAGCAATTCCACTGTTATATAAGTCTAGTGTTCAATGCCCTATAATAGATAAAGGGAAAGTATTTCCCCATGCTTCGGTAATTTAATCGCATTTTACAGGAATGGGTGGTCAGATGAGATCTTAAAGAACATTAAATGTTGCATAACCTTCGTAGGTAGAGGAATTTCTTTTCCCATCTAGAATGACAAACCAGCCAAAAGGATAAATATTAACAATAGCCCCCTTCAGGACCTGAAGTGTCATCACCGTGGAAACTGGAATGACTATACTGGCTTTTAATCATACAGACCACCAATTGGTCCTTTTTCTTTCTTTCTTTTTTTTTTTTTCTGTGCATATAATATGAACATTCTATGCATCAATAAGGATGACAGTCACAAACACACAAAGCACAGGGCTCATTTAACATATCAGACACACTTAAGTGTAAAAGCAGGACTCACCTTGGGCAGCTTCTTTATAGCAGAGAAGTGACTCTCTAGCTGTTCCACGCCTCAGATATGCCTTCACATTCTGCAAGTAAATGATACAGAACTGTAAATATGTCATTCTAGAACTTTCCTGTTTCTGTGAATATAAACGCATCTCCAATCTCCCCTAATCTGGGAGATTGAGCTTCTTTCTGTGTATATAAATGATGGTGAGAGCAAAGTGCAATCACAGATAAACAATTGCAATGATATAAACTGCCACCCGTTTCCAATCTTTTCCTCCAATTGCAATGATATAAAATAGTCTTGAGAAAATGGACAGCAAAAGGAAAAAACATTGAGACTTTTGAAAGACCTTCTATATTGCTTCATAGGCAACAAACAAAAGGACACTGAAATGAAGAAAAAGAATTTTGCACCAAGACCCTACTGCCAAAAGTTTGTATTGTCACCTTTTTATTAAGTGATATTGCCTTACTGCAGTCCTGTTCAGCTTGCTGAAAGCTGGATAAATTGGAAGCAATTGATAAGGTCTAATTACTAAATGAAAAGCTAAACATCAAAACTCAGACAGAAATATATCATACCATCCCAATTCTAAGTAAGCTGCTGCACGGTTGCAATAGTAAGTTGCATTCATCTCATTCAATTTGATAGCTTCAGTGTAGTAATTGACAGCCTTATTCCATTGCTTCCCCTTAAATGCAGCATTTCCCTACAACAAACATTAATTCATTAGGGAAATTAATAATAGTAATAAAAAATAGCTAGAGTCAATTCAGAATCAAAATAAGGTGCCAATATTAATTCAGCTCAATTCTTTTCTTGAATAATGACGAGGCCTTCTAATTAACTCTTATATTAGGGGATTCCATTTCGCCTTAAAGTCCAATTCTTCTAGTAAAGGGCAATAAGATCTAATTGACAACATTGAAGAAAAGATTGTGACCAAAAATTGTATCCATGAAAATGTTTCATATATCATGCATTAGGTGCCCTGTAGCAAATGAAAAGAAGTTCACAGAGAAAGCCAACATATCTGCCACTCTTATATGTCATGTGGAATGTCGGATGCAACCAGTTACCTTTTCCAAGAGAGCAATAGTAGAGAGAACATAAAGCATTATGGAAAATACTGTGTGATGCATCCATGGCAACATTCAATGGAAACTTAAACCAAGGTAACTATACCAAGGTATACACATCACAAAAGCTCCTTGTATAGCCCTAAACAGAGCAGAATGGAGAAAAGGATCCTTGAGGTCAATCCCTAACTGTTTGAAGCAAAGGCCTCGCTGATTTGAGTTGAATATACAAAACTTCCATGTTTTAACCCCCGATGTTTCCAAAGTAGCTTTAAATCCTGATAGACCGCAAGCCCTCTAATAGGGAGAATCAGTATTATAGTCAATTGCACTGTTTTATCAAAGCACGAGGCCATCGTCTTATTACACCTAACATGTTCATTGGTTTGACAAACATATTTATGATTGCATCAGTTATCTAATACGCTGTGCAAACCAATAATGCAGCATACCCAGCAAATAGAAGCCCTGAATTTTACAGGATCTCGCCAGCCCTCCCCACTTCCCCTACCCCCGTGAAGAAACAAAAAAAAAAAACTACAGGAAAAAGAGAGGAAGCAGCCCAATTCATGACTGCTGTTTCTTGTATTCATTACACCAATCACAGAACATAGTGAAATACCATTTTATCAGTGGCACAGGATTTCATATCTTTGACAAGAATTTCAATCCCCTAACCAAGTTAAGTCTTCAAACCCACAATTTTGTCTACATGTTAAGCAGGAACTCAAATAAACAAAATCTAGTAATCCAGCCAACCCGAGAAGGCTTCGAGACAGGCCGTGAGAAGAAGAAAGAAAAGCAACAAGGAACTTATCTAGTAATCTAGTACCCTTTTAAATTTCAAAAGATTGGCACTATTACTTAAGATAACAAGATATGGATATTGACCAACCTTTTCTTTCAGGAGTTCAGATGTGTTTATGCTTCCATTAGAATCTGGCAATGGTGCTGAATTGGATGCAATGCTGGCTTGCTCTTGAAGAGAAGAGTACATGTCCAACATTGTATCAAGAAGAAACTTATCTCCTCCATGGAATGTTATAAATGAAACAGAAATGGGACAATCATCATGCTTTCCTAATGGAATTGCAACCTGAAGAAAGTTTTAAATAATACAAAAATAACAGTGAGCATGATAGTTTCACTTTCGCATGGTTGAAAACACTGAAACAATAAGATACAGACTTACCTGACAACAGCCAGACATGCTGGAAATGCTTGATATTAACAGTGCTCTGTCATGAGACTCAACAGAATACACCTTCTTTATGTTAACCTTAGATGGTGAATTGGCAACAGTAGGAATAACTAGTATACAATCATCCTGATGAGAAAACGACAATAGACGTTGCAATGTAAGATATAGCAAGCATAGTCGCATAAATTGGTACATCAGCTTGTATGTCTTGATAAAGATAGCTACTAACAAGAATGATACCTTCAAGAGACTTTGAAGGGTAGCTCGCATCTCAGTCCTTACTTTATATAACATTTTAAAGTTTTCTTGTGTACCATTAATAGCTTCTTGAACCTGACTAGCAATATCAGATGCTAACTTAGGTTTCACAGATTTAACCCATTCTTCATGATTTGTCCTGAATTCATATCTGAAATTGAACATTTGACACAGATATTAGCCAAAGTGTTCCCAAAACGAGAACTCATCAACACAAGAATAACACTTTAAACAATGCAAGCATATGATTGTTGCATTTACTTCCTCAGCATTGACCAATTTACTAGCACAGAAACACAAAACTTCTCAGATATGATGCAGTATCGCAGTTGAACTTCCTTTAGGTCAATATCTAAGGCCCACTACACCTTTGGGCCAAGCCATTGTAAACACATACAACATGAAGCATATCTTGTAGACTTCCTAGATGCTTATAAAGCCATGGGACCATAAACAAAAATATTCTAAAAAGAAAATTTCCTCATAGTAAGAGAAAATTGAAATTCAGTCCTTTGGCAAAACCTGTCATCAGATACATGTATTGAGCAGTATACAGAGAAGCATCAAGAAGAAAAAAGAAACGGATAAAGAATTACGGGGTACCTTTGCAATGTAATCATCACAGAAGAAAGAGCTTTTAGAGTAGATGTTCCATTTTGCAGATTTCCACTTTGTTCACAAAATGCTTTGAGACTTGGAACACTTGAAGTAATATGCTGCCCAATATTCATATGCTTTGGAGGTTGGTCTGCCCAATCAACAAACAGTATAGAAACTTCAACAGGTATGTAAACACAGAATCTTTATTTTTTTGGTCAAGTCATTATTGCATATATCAATCAAAATTATCTGATAACAAATATAGATGGTTATATCTTGAACAAACAAATAGTAAATTATAGGACCAGGACAAGATAAATATCAGAGACTTACACCCAGATAGATTTTCAATTACTTTGCTAATAACAGATAGAGTCTTCTGCTTAGGAACCTTATGAAGCTGAAAGAGGTCATCGGCAAAAATAAAGCGCCTTGTCCTTCTGGGTTCTACTGTATTCAGTTGGAGTAAACTATGTACAACACGATGTAATATAGAGGCATCACGAGCAAGGCATCCTGATAGAGGTGGAATAAAAAAATGACATCATGAATTCACAGAAGACCTCAGATAACTAGTAAACTGGAAAATTAGATATGCTACAACTATGAAAGTTACCCAAAATGGGAACAATTTTCATGAAAATTAGTTTTTTGAGTGTGTGTAGACAGGGAAGTATAGAGGTGACCCTTTGTTATTGAGAACAACCATTGACTTATTCTTCCCAATGTATATAAATAATCAAAATTTCCATTTGCTGCAGGACCTTATTAGGAATGCCATAAACTGAATCATGATTTTAAATGGTTAAAGAAATGCAACCAAGTGTGTTTACTTGATTTTCAGTCCAACAAGCCCAACTCCTATGTATCATTCACTGCTGAAAACAGCCTGACCTAGCTAAGCCCAATCAGATAGTCTCAACTTGGTGATAAGAAGCTTACCAACATTGTCTTAAGAAGGTCAAAGTGCCAAGGGCATGTCTAAATTATCAGATGTCATTGTTCTCAAAAAAGAAAAACATTGAGAAGTTAGAAGAATCCCACATCCTTGAAGGTAGGAAACATGAGATAAGTTTGTTTTTCCCCTCCCTTTTTGCCTATCAAAAGGAACTGGATCCCAATATTTTCAATAAAAACACTATTTCAAAGAGTAGTAGATCAAGTTCCTCTAACCCCTTCCATGATCCTCTCTTCTGAAAAAAATAAATAAATAAATAAATAAGAACCCTTAACCAGTTCATTTGAGTGTGAAAACAGAGGTCCATCCACTGATATTTCTATCCCCTTCTAATGTATAGAATCATTTCACACATTTTAAGTTAGAATTTGAGTATTTTTTCTAATTTTTAGGTTAATTAGTTTTAATATTGTGGATTTTAATTACATTTATTTAATCTTTATTATTTTGTAAATTTAAATGGCAAATTGAATTTTAAATAAGTTTAAAGAGATAAAAGATTAGGATCAAAAAATATCTCATATTTCAACAAGAATTTCTATTCGGATAGATTGGACACTATTTGATTTTTTAATTATAACTAGAGCTACAAACCTCATATTGAAGCATTCTTTAACATTCTGAAAAATTAAGATATAGAATTACAATTCATGAAAAGACCAACTCAAAATTCTGTCGTTTTAATATTTAAAAATTAGTTGAAAGTTAGTAGTGTGAATATATACATTAATCAGTATTAAATTAAGAGTTCTAAAAGATAGAAATTAAAATTGATTTTGTGGAGTTTAATTGCTAACTAATTTAAGGTTTTGAGAAAAATATATATCAAAGGGAAAACATCACAACAAAGAGGAGGTTTTGAGTGGTGGAGAAGGAGAGGACAGAATAGCAAATAGAAGATCTGGAAACAACAAAGACAAAAGAAAAACATGTAACACTTGCAGACTGCAAGTCTTCCTACTTTCTTCACTCTCCTCACTATTTATTGATTTATTTTAAAATATTTTGTGAATATTTAATTATTTATTTGTGTGTTTTGATGAGTATGAGTGACTAGATCTTTTATTATAACATAAAAATATAGTTACTAAATTCTAGTATCAAATTAATCTTCTAAATTATTTCGAATGTTCTTAATTAATTCAATTTAATACTTTTAATTTTTATTTATATATGATCATAATTAGCATATTTAAGGTATTAAATGATTAAATGAAAATAAAAATTTAATACTAATTTGTAAAAATATTAAACATTAATTGTATAATTTAAAAATGAATATATATTTTTGTAATCAATGTTAAAAATAAACTCATATTAGTTTTTATAATCACAAAAGTAAATATAGAATTACTATGAATATAGTTGTTAAATTTTAAAAGAGATCATCACATACTCTAAGAAGTTCGATCATTATTATTAACAAATTTTAATTATAATAACTAGATATTAAGTTTGTTATTGATATTTAGTAAATGAAATTTGAGTCCTAAAAATCTTCTTTATTGATTTTTAGTTTACATTTTAAAATTAACTTTTAATTCTCTCTTAAATTTGTTTATCTAGATAATACAAGAAATTTGCATAATTTAATTCTTAAACTTCTTTCTTATGACATCAATATTTGAACTCACATTTACTTTATTACTTGAATATCCTATACACTTGTAGATTTTAAGAAAATCACCTTCATAGGTGGTCAATAAGCAATCTACCTTGCAACTTACTATACCTATTACCTAAATACATTCCAAATATAAACTATAAGAACATAAAGGAACATCAAGGCATTTGATTGTGGACATGTCAAACATTTTGGACCAGCCAAAGCCTAACTCCTTAGCTCATCAATCAGCTAATATTTGAATATGAACTTCCATTTAGAAGCTTGATGCGTATTCAGGCAAGCTCAAGCAAAATAACTCTAAACCAACCAAATGGAACATCTCTATATTTGGTTGGCTGATTAGAATAAATATCATGAAATTGTACAAAACTATGTAAACATATTCATACCAACGGTTTCTAAACTTTGTGCATTGGGCAGAATTCCAATTGTAGATACAGCCCCATGAGAAGGTCGGTAACCAAGGATGCCACAAAATGCTGCTGGAATTCTGACGCATCCAACTGTATCAGTACCTGTAACATTGCCAGAGTTGTAAACAAACAAGAGAAGAAACTCAAACCAAAGTCACCCAATAAAATTTTATTTTCTCATCAGCTACTAACATATAAGTGAAACATTTCTTCTGTCTAGACAGAAATGAGGAAGGCAGGTTAACATCATGAAAAAGGTGGTTATTTGTATCTGTCTAAATTTTACAGTTCAATGGGAAGGTTTATAACAATTGACTCCTTAAGATAATCAAGATGTACAGAAAGAAGTTTCTGCTTCAGATTTCTCAATTGTACATTTTTTTTCCATGGAAGTTACAGTAATTCTTTTCCTTTTGAGTTAGAGAGATAGGTTAAAATTGGAATGGAAACAAATGCCCCAATTGTTAACGTGGTTATTTTAATAAAGAGCTTACAATTTCAAATTAAGGGCATGATGCAATCAAGTCCCTGGATATCCCTTATGTCTAACGATTAATTTTGATACTTCCTTTTTCAGGTAATATTTCCATATTTTGATAGTTATATAACTTTTCATTATAATGCACTCCAATCAAAAACCGTAAAGTTGAATTAAAGAAAAGTACTCTCTGATATAGGAAGTTCCTACAGGAAAAGGAGCTGCAACTTTCTTCTTATTTAGTTTTGGTCTTCTTGCTCGCCAAGCATGAAGTGCACATAATGCAACAACCAAAAGACTACGCTAGGCAAATGTACAAAAAGTAGCCCAACAGTGGAAAATCTGGTCTTGTGTGTTGAAAAATTGAAATTCAAAAACTTAGGGGAGATAGCCAATAAAGTTTTATCACTAAAGAATTGTCACATTTACTAAACAAGATGGAAGGGAGAAAAAACTGAAAAATAATGGATCCTATGGGCACATAGTGGAATAGCTTACTCAAGATTCAACACTCAAGTGCATGCATAGATATAAATTTTTCCATTTAAATTAGTATGGAGATGAGGCTAAGTAAGGGTATTACATAGGAAGCTTAAATCAAATGGTGCACCAATATTATAAATTTAGTAAATGATTACTTTATTGTCATCTTAGATACGACTCCTTATCTCCAAAAAAAAAAACAAAACAAAAACAAAGAAAAAAGAAAAAAAGAAAAAAAACGTAGATATGAATTGTACCTTATTTATACACAGTAAAATTATCACATCTATATATTTATTACATCCCAAAAAATTCAATACATTCACTGTCATCTAAGCTTTTAAGAAAGGGGGCCAAATTTGCTGAGAAGTCTTTAGCAGGACTACCAGAGTGCTAGTTACCCCTGATTGATACAACTAATCATATTAAGCTACATTTTTTGCCATTTGAAAGTAAAGAACTCAGCTTACCCAGAGCAAAATCAACAAGCTTAGCCGCAACAGCCACAGCTGAACCACTTGAAGAACCTCCAGGAACATGTGACGGCATTTGTGGATTGACAGGAGATCCATAATGCTTATTCTCACCGGTTATCCTGAAAATACAAGCCAAGAAAAAGGAAATCACTCAGCAAAAATTTGCAAGATATCAATTCCTCTTTCTGTCGATCCATAGGAACAAACATGTGGGGCAAAGGGGGCGAGAGTGACGGAGACAGAGGGACAGAGAGCAAGCTGTGAGAGGACAGTGAGGAGAAAGCTTTTACCCAAACCCTAATTCGTCCATAACAGTCCTGCCAACACAAGTAGCCCCATTCTTCAAGAGAGCAGTCACAGCCACTGCTGTCTTCTCAGCGGGATCATGAGTTTTCTTCCAATCAGGATTCCCAAAACCTGTCACATAATCCTCCACATCGAATCTGCCGAAGACCCATAAAACAAAATTCAATAGCAGCCCCAATCAAAAAACATCAAATTCAAGAAGGGAAAGATTGACACAAAAAAAAAAAAAAAAAAAGAGCTCAGGATCGATGACTAAACACCATTCCACCAAAGCTCCAAAAACATCGTTTTATCATTTGCATAATGTTATTTTTATAACTAATGATTGACACCGTAAACACCAAGCTATTCAACCGAAAAGCTAGTCAAACACCCTAGGTAAGGCCTTAAAGGCACCATTTTTACAGTAGTTTCTAAACCCCGATATTACGTGCAATCCAATAATGTTTAACGCGCAAAAACGGGAAAGAAGCTAATAGATATTGACCAAGTACATGAACTTCAATTAGAGAGAAGGCAGTTACGTGTCTTTAATGGCAAACGTGAGGCCAGAGAGAGTTTGCTTGGCAGCAGGCGGTGGGGGCTGAGGGAAAGGCATCAGTGTGAATCTTTCAAGAAAGGCACCGAAATCTGCTGTATCCATTACCATCTTGGCTCTCCGTCTGCGCCTCCGCGTTTCCGCCAGAACCACGATCCCGGCCACCGTGACGCCGATCACCACCCAGACCTTGGGGTTGCAGGCGTTGGCTTTGATAAGATCAAGTGGCTTTGTCTTCGTCATGTTTCGTACAGAACTGGCACCGAGATGGGTCTAAGTAAGGGAGGGTTTAAGGGAGGGTTTAAGGTAACAGACGGCGAGGATACCTTTACAATTGCGGGGGCTCGTCCGCGCGGTACTATCGTGCGCCGGTTATATAAGGTTTAATAATGTTGAGGCCGGTTGGGCCGCGTGCAAGTAACGCGCGCATCTTCGCCGCTTCGAAAATATTCTAACTCTTCACTCCCACGCTGTTTTCTCTCACAATTTTCTTTTTTCATACAATATATATATATATATATATATATATATATAATCTTATATTATATAAATTTATTTAATTATATTTTTATTTTAATTAAATTTATCTAAATTTTGTTTATTTTTATTTAAAATTAAGTTAATTTAATTATATATATATATATGTTACCTAACACAATTTTCACACCTTTTATTTATTGTTGTCTCGTTCTTTCATGGTCAATTAAAAATTTATGTGGCTTAATAACCTTAATTTCTTCCTAAATGTCACTCTTTTTCTTTTTCCTCGAAAACGAGCAACCATTATAAACTGAGGTTGGTTTTTTTTTTTTTTTTTGACAATAAACAACTTTGAATACACAAATAAAAATAAAGCAATAATTAAAAGATAAGCGAAGGTGTGACAATCACTATGATTTAATAACTCCATAATATTTTAAATTTCTTATATCGACCTTCATTGTACAACCCTCTCAAGTTCCTCTTTGACGGATCTTATGATACTGTCAAACTCTATGCCATGCTGACAGCGGGAATATATCCCTTAAAAAAAACGTCATTTTGATCTATATAGTGATTATGCTTCGCTGCCAGCATCTTCGAGAAACAAAAACCATTGAAACATGCTTGTGCTAATTGACAAAACTTGTTAGCATACATGTGTTCAGTATATATGAAGTCAGGTATTCTAACTTTATTTGATTTTATTTATTTGATAAAAATCATAAATTTATATCATTGGTTATACTATTTTTTAAATTTTATTTCTTTAACAGGTACAAAAATATTTTATTTGTTTTTTTATTATTGCAGCCCAAATAGATACTGCAATGCAATGATATCATGTTCATGGTAGCTCAAATCATTTAGTTCTCAGAGGTGTGCATATTAGGTATCCGTTTGAATTAGTCTTTTGTTTCTTTTTTTCTTAGTAATAACATTAATCTATAATTTCTTTTATCCTTCAATTTAATTTAATTTATTTTATTTTGTATGTATATTAAAAAATTTATCTGTATAGCCAACTTAATTAGTATTAATAAATAAGTATTAGTCAATTTTTATTATGTATATATGCCTACATTTCTTTTGTTCGTATTGCAGCCCTTGAATTTAAGATTATAAAATATTATTTAAATTTTTTTTTTGCAATATTTTGTCTATAGTTTTAATTATTTTAATATTTTAACAAACTTGAAAACAATATAAGTGTTAGACCAAATTCTGCGCGATACGTACATTAGTAAAAGCTAATTTTATATTAATGTGTGTAGCCAATACTATGGGCCAGGAGCCTTTTGCTTTGGCAATAACAATTCAATGCAACTATAGAGAAAGATAGATTAGATTAAATTAAAAATGATTGAGAAAAATTATGAAAAAGCTTATTGTTGATTAATTCTTCATGGAAACTAAGTAATTTGGCTTTATTTACATTAATCAAGTAGGTTTAATTTGGTTTATCACAAGAGAAAAGTTTTCGAAGAGAAAAAAGATAATTCCAACTTAAGGTTTGTTTATTTAGCATAAAATATTGTATACGAAAATATATTTTTTTTATTTTATGTTGATTATTTCATGTAAAATATATGGTTAATATAAAATATTTTTTTGATTAGCCTAAAAATGATTTTTTTTTAATGTATGTTATTTTTTCATGCTTTTCACTAGTTATTTTATTTTCAAAAGAAGCATTAAAAAAAAAAAAGAAAAAGAGGGAAGAGAAAGATACAAATCAAATTAAGGGAAAGAAAGAAAACAGATGGAGAGGGTAAAGTAAAGAGAATGAAAAAGAGAGAGGAAGAGATGGAAAAGATATGAAAGAGAAAGATAAAGATAAAATAAAGGATGATAAGAAAGATAATAAAAAAGAGTATTATGAAAGAGGAAGAGAAAGAGAAAGAAAAAGGGAGAGATGGAAGAGTAAAAAGTTAAAATGTTTTTAATTAATGATGTGGTAACATTGTTAAACAATATTTTTATTGAAAAATCAATCATAATATAATCTAATTAATAAAAAATAGTTTTATATGTTATTGTATTATTAAGAATTTTAATTTGAATGTTGATAAATATCCTTAATTTAAACCATACTAAAATTAGTCATTTCTCTTTTTAACATATACTAAAATTTCATCTAAAGTCATGTGATTATGATAAAGATTACGAAAAAGAAATTAGTTATTAGGTTAAAACAAATTTTCTAGTTACATGAATAACTTTGACTTTTGCAAAAATAAGTATATTATTTACTATGATCTAAAATTAATATTTAATAATGATATTCTTATTTAAATAATCTAACAAATGGTATCCAAGTTTGCATTTAGTAATTAAATATTTTATGTGTATAAATAACAAACCATATGCTTGATTTATGATTATTTTTAATTAAAAGAAAAATAATGAAATTTTGTATACATGTTTTGTTTTCCTATAATTGAAATTGATTTGCTTGGTCATATTATTTTGCATAAAAATTGCCAATTTGACTTTTATGTCAACACAACTTTTATGTTAAATTAAAGAAAAAAAATCCCTCAACCTTTATGGAACTTAAAAGAGAGCTTTTGAAATTGTTAATTTGGCCTTTATGATATCTCAGTCATTATGCTTTTGCTTAAGAAATTGTTAAATTAGCTTCCATAGCAATTCAACTTTTTATTATAAAATAAAATAAAATAAAAGGTTTTCAAATTTGCCATAATCATGCCATAAGGACACAATAAGCATGCATTTTGTGTATATATTTTGACATGATTAATTTTTTTTTTTCAAATGGTGTTCCCTATGTTTATACATGTTTTTGATACAATGTGATGGTCATTAAATTAACCAAATAAATATATTATAATTATAATTTTTTAGTCACTAAAATGGTCAAATTAATATATTTAAGGATACACATAAATAATCATTTATCCATAATTTTAACAAAATACCATTGAATGAAAGTGATTGGATAAAATGATGTTACTAATTAATAGAATTACTAGATTTACTCACAAGTAAATTGTTATTATTTGATTAATAATATTATTGGAATATATTAACATTTTTGTTACATATATTTGTTTATCCAAAGATATCAAATGTATTTAATTTAAAAATAATTAATTATTCATTATATTTTAACATAGTATTTACTTATGATACTACATGGTAGTATCTCCCAAAAAAGAATTATTATACACTATAATTGCCAATTGAATCCAATTTATAATTAATTATGAATATTTATAATTGTGTAACTATTTTTATTTACTCATATGTTTTGATTATTATTGTGTTTAACATATTTAACTTCTCTGAATAGTGGGAACAAGTCAATTTTCACTTAAGTGTTATGGATCTTAACTTCACATTATGGATAGATAAGCCGACTATTATTATTAATTCGACCAGTGAGCCAAAGAAGTTCTATCATAAAGCATGAGAATAAAGTAATAGGTTAAGCCTTATGTTTTTAAAAATGATTATTACCACAACATTAAGACAATAATTCCACAAATGGAAAGTGAAAAATAATATTTTCAATTTGTAGAAAAATGTTTTTACTCTACAAATAAGTCACTTGTTGGTACTCTATAATTAACAATAGAGAACTTTTTTTTTGTATAGTTCATGTTAAACTCATTACCTTCTGAGTATAGACCATTTCAAATTAAATACAATACTGTAAAAGATAAATGAAACGTTAATGAATTGGCTAATATGTTTGTTCAAGAGGAAACAAGATTAAGAAACCATAAGAGTCACTCTATTAATCTCATTAGTAAGAAAGTTGGGAAAGGAATGCATGTGAAAGCCCATTAATTCAAGAAAAGGAAAGAACATGCTTATGCTTCCTAGGTTGAGAAGAAGGAATGAAAGGGTGATAAGTGTCACTTTTGTAAGAAGCCTAGACATTATAAGAAACATTGCCTAAAGCATAAGCCTTGGTTTGAAAGGAAAGATAAATTTAATTCCTCAGTATGTTTTAAACTAAATTTAATTGAAATTCCTTATAATACTTAGTGGTTTGATTTTGTTGCTATTATGCATGTATCCAATACAATGCATGGATTCATTACAATCTAAACCACAAACCTAACTGAAAATTTTCTCTTTATAAGAAATTGTATAAAAGCTCTAATTAAAAGGATAAAAACTTATTCTTTGGTCTTGGATATTGACAATCATTTAGACCTATTACAAACTCTTTATTTACCTTCAATTGGAAGAAACCTTATTTCAATTTCTAAATTAAATGGTTTTGGAATAAATGTTAAATTTAGATATGGAAGTTTTAGTTTATGTAAAAATACTAGTATGATTGGTTCAAATCTTCTTATTAATAGTTTATATAAACTAAAACTTGATCATATTTTTGTCAAATTCTTACTTAATATGCATCATAATATTAGATTTAAGCATGGCATGATAGATGGAAATTTTACTTATTTATAGCATCAGTGGTTGGTCATATATCTAAAGAAATATTAGTAAGATTGGTAAATAATAATATTCTTTTAAGTCTAGATTTGACCAATCTTGGAACATATGTTGATTACACAAAAGGTAAGTAAACCAAATACAACGGGAAAATGCTAGAAGAAGCATCCAATATGCTTGAAATTATACACATTAATATTTGTGGACCTTTTGGCACTTTAACTCTTAATAGAGAAAAATATTTCATCACTTTTATAGATGATTTTTCACATTATGGTTATGTTTATTTGCTTCATGAAAAATCTCAATCTTTTGATGTCTTTAAAGTATACATAAAGGAGGTTAAAAGAAAATTAGACAAAAAAGTAAAAATAGTAAGATTTGATAAAGGTGATGAATATTATAATAAATATAATGAATTAAGGTAGTGTTTAGGTTCATTTGCAAAATTCCTCAATAGTCATAGCATACATGCATAATATATTATATCAAACACACCTCAACAAAATGGTGTGGCAAAAAGGTATAAATGGATATTAATAAAGATGGTTAAAAGTATGATAATTACTCCTCTTTACCCAAATCCTTGTGAATTTATGCACTAAAAATCCTAAATTATTTGTCAAATGGGGTTCCTATTAAGGCAATTCAATGTACTCCTATTGAACTATGGATAATAAGAGAACCTAGTTTACATCACTTGTATATTTAGGGTTGCTCAGCAAAAGTAAGAGTTTATAATCCATATGAAAAGAAATTAGACTCTTAAATAATCAGTAGTTATTTTATTAATTACTCAAAGAAATCTAAAGGGTATATATTTTATTACTCAAACCATAGTTTGAGAATTATAAAAATTGGTAATGCAAGATTTCGTGAAAGTGGAGAAGTTAGCAGGAGTAATGAACATCAAAAGGTAGATATAAAAGAAATTAGGGTAAATATTCTTGTACCTATCACAATTCCTTCATTCACCATTACACCAAATGTTGTTCCAAATATTGAAGAACATTTGGATAAAGAAACATTCCTCGAAGGAGTTAACTCATAACTGACTAATAAACAACAAATAGCATTAAGATCTTAGAAAGAAAGGAGATCAACTATAATAATTAACTATGTTATTTATTTATAAGAGTCAAATTTTGATGTTGGAATTAATAAGAATCCAATTTCATTTTCATAAGCCATTAAAAGTATCAAATCTATTGAATGGATTGATGTCACGAAGGATAAGTTGAAATCCATGGAAAGAAATAATGTTTAAGATCTCATTAAATTGCTAGAAGGATGAAAAAAGGTTAGTTATAAATGAGTATTTAAGACTAAATAAGACTTAAGTGGCAATATTGATTGATATAAAACTAAACTTGTTGCCAAAGGATAAGTAGAATGGCATTAATTATAAAAAAACACTTTTTCTAATTTCAAAAAATAATTCATTAAGGATAATTATGACATTAATGGTTCAATATGACTTAGAGCTATACCAAATGGATATGAAAATTGCCTTTTTTAATAGAGACTTTAAAGAAAAGTATACATGGATTAACTTAAAGGTTTTTCCTTAAAAGGTAATGATCAAATAGTGTGTAGACTCAAAAGGTTAATATATAAACTGAAATAAACTTCTTGATAATGGTATCTTAAACTTAATGATATCATTATATCTTTTAGGTTTAAGGAAAATACTATTAATTGGTGTATTTACTAAAAGATTAGTTGGAGTGAGTTCATCTTTTTAGCTTATATATTGATAACATTTTGCTTATTGTTAATAATTTAAACATATTGCATGAAACTAAAGATTTTTTTCTTAAAGAATTTTGAAATGAAAGATATAGGAAAGGTGTTCTATATGATAGGAATAAAAATATTTTGTGATAGATCAAAAGGACTGCTAGAATGGTCTTAGAAAGGCTATATTAAGAAGATTTTAAAGAAATTCAATATGAATAAATGTTGACCCGAACTTGTTCCTATATAGAAAGGAAACAAGTTAGTCTTATAAAATGTCTTAAAATTGATATAAAACGTAAAAAAAAAATGGAATTTATTATATATGTCTTTGTTGTTGGTAGTTTATTGTATCTATTTACTTATACTAGACTATATATTAATTTCATAGTTAGAATGTTAGGTAGATATCAAAGTAATTTTAGAATGGATTATTGGAAAGTTGTAAAGAAAATGATGCAGTACCTATAAGGAACATAAGGTTATATGCTTATATATAGAAAATCCAATCATTTAGAAGTAATTAAATATTTGGATTTATATTTTGCTAGATATCTTGATAGTATAAGACACTTTCAATTATTTGTTCTTACTAGTTAGAGGAGCAGTATCATTAAAAAGTGCAAAGTAGTTTGTCATTACTTTATCTACCATGCAAGTATAGTTTGTGGCATGTTTTCAAGCCATAAATCATTCATTATGGTTGCAAAATTTTATTTCAGGACTTGGGGTTGTCAACTTCATTACCAAGATATTAAACATTTATTATGATAATTTCACAACAATATTCTTCTCCAAAAATGATAAATACTTAATAGGTGCCAAACATATGAAATTAAAGTATTTTACCATTAAGAAGAAGGTTAAAAAATAGAGTATTTATTGAGTACATTAGTATGAATCTCATAATAGCAAACCTTTTGACGAAAGGTTTGCAAACAAAGCTATTTAAAGAACATGTTCTTAAAATGAGGCATAGTTATAATGATGATTTATGATTGTATTAATACTCTAAGTTTTATAATGTATCTCTATCATATATTATTTATTTCCTATTATTTAATGATTATGTACATATTATTATTTTAAAATCAATTGAAAAGTCTTTATGAGACATTATTGTGGATCATTATGAAATTATATATAAGTCTTATATGGTAAATTATAAGTGTTATAGTATGTGAAAAGGAATGTTTTGAATAAATAAAGTATAACCACCATAACTCACATTAAATAATTTATCATATTATAACATTATGATGGAATCACAAGAGATTATTATCATCATTTGTGCATAATGATTAATATAATAAAGTTAAATTAGACTAAGTAAGAGAATATTAGAATATTCTCAATTAATGGTATGTTAATATTTTTGAACAATATTTTTATTAAAGAATTAATAATAATGTGATCTGATTAGTAAAGAATAATTTTGTATATTATGTACTATAACAAATTATAATCTTAAAATTTAATTTGAATATTAATGACTATACCTAATTTAAACTATATAGGTGTGTGCGTGTGTTATATATATATATAATTGGTTTTCTATCTTCCTAATACTTATAAAAACTTCATCTATAATCATGTGATTATAGTAAAGGTAGGAAAGAAAAATCGATTATTAGGTTAAAACCATCTTTTTAGTCCTATCATTAACATTAGTCTTCACAAATTTAAGTATATTATTTACTATATTGTTTACATGAAAATAATCAATTTAAAATTTGAAATTAAATGTTTAATGATAGTGTTCTTATTTAAATAATCTCACACTAATATACTTAACAACATACATAAATAAGTAATTTATTTATAATTACAACGTAACACCATGACTATGTATGAAACCAGAATATATGATTCTCTCTATGATTATTCCAAGCCTTAATTCACCCAATATGTGGGGCTTTTAGGTGGAAAAAACATCAAGGAAGTTGAAAGGGATAAAGTATTTAATGATTCCTCAAAGTTTCATTAAGTGCTAGCCAAAATTTAAAGATATTTGCCTTTGAGATTTAGTTTTTAAAGACTTTTAATGTGCCTAGAAATAACTAATGATATGGTTTAACATGTAAAGCATTGACCTAAGGATGGTGACATGAGATATTTTGTTAAGAAAACGGCAATAGGAATTATACCATGGTTGTAAGACCTTTTCTAGGCTTTCTTTCACAATTAGATTATATCTTATTGAGTGACTTCATGGCCTTAGTAATGCAATATTCGAAGATATTTTGGATTTAATTAAGGAGGCATTCCCTAATGTTAAGGTTCTTGGTTCATTTAATAAAGTTGAAAATATGGTGAAAGATCTAAGATTGGACTATAAAAAAATTCATGCATGTCGCAATGACTATATCCTTTTCTAGGACAAGCATGAAAAGTTAAAGATTTATATGGGGCTTCTTGGTGGAAAAACATTGAAGAAGTTAAGGGGGATAAAGTCTTTAATGTATCTTTAAAGGTTTATCAGGTGTTTGCCAAAATTTTAAGATATTTCCTTTTGAAACATAGGTTTCAAAGACTTTTCATATGCCCATAAACAACTAATGATATGGTTTGACATGCAAAGCATTGACCTAAGGATAGTGACATGAGACATCTTGTTAATGGTCAAGCTTGCAAAGATTTTGATATTTTGCATCCACCTTTTGCAAAGGACCCTTACAATTTGAGTTTGGTTAGTGATGGATTTAATTTATTCCAAACAATAAGCATTATACATAACACATGGCTAGTTGTGCTTATTAATTACAACATAACATAATAGCTATGTATAAAACCAAAATATATGATGCTCTTTATGATTATTTCTAACCCTAATTCACTTGGTATGTAAGGCTTATAGGTGAAAAAACATCAAGGAAGTTGAAGGGGATAAAGTCTTTAATGTATCCTTAAATGTTCATCGAGTGCTAACCAAAATTTTAAGATATTTCCCTTTGAAATCTAGGATTTAAATACTTTTCATGTGCCTAAAAACAACTAATGATGTGATTTGGCATGTAAAGCTTTGACCTAAGGATGGTGACATGAGACATCATACTAATGGTCAAGCTTGTAAATATTTTAATATGTTCCATCCATATTTCGCAAAGGACCCTCATAATATGAGATTAGGTTTAACTAGTGATGGATTCAATCAATTCCAAACAATGAGCATTGTAAATAAAACATGGCTAGTTGTGCTCATTAATTACAACATAACACCATAGCTATGTATGAAACCAAAATATATGATGTTCTTTATGATTATTCCTAGCCTTAATTCACCCAATATGTAGGGCTTCTAGGTGGGAAAACATCAAGGAAGTTAAAGGGGATGAAGTCTTTAATGTATCCTCGAAGGTTTATTAGGTGTCAGCCAAAATTTAAAGATATTTACCTTTGAAATTTAGTTTTTAAAGAATTTTAATGTGCCTAGAAATAACTAATGATATGGTTTGACATATAAAGCATCGACCTAAGGATAATGACATGAGATATCCTGTTAATGGTCAAGTTTGCATAGATTTTGATATATTGCATCCATCTTTTACAAAGGAAATGTGAGATTAAGTTTAGTCAGTGATGGATTTAATCCATTTAAAACAATAAGCATTACACATAGCATATGGCTGGTCGTGCTCATTAATTGCAATGCATTACCACGACTATGCATGAAATAAGAATATATGATGCACTCTATGATTATTCCTAACCCTAATTCACTTGGAAGATATGTTTTTGTAGCCATTAATTGAAGAATTGAAGGATTTGTGGGAGTATGGTTTGGAGATATATGATGCATCTAATAAAAAATCTTTTCAAATGTACATAAGCTTATTATGGAGTGTTAGTGATTTTCTAGCATATGGAATTTTTATCGAGGTGGAGTATAAAAGGAAAGGTGGCATGTCCTACTTGTAATTATGACACTTCTTCTTTATGTTTGTATCATAATAGGAAAACATGGGATATGGATCATCATAGGCTTTTAGATGCTAATCATCCTTGAAGATGAAATAGAAAATCTTTTAATGGTAATATAAAGTTGAAAACTCTTCATCTCTTTTGTTAAGGTCAGAAATTATACTAGAGTTATTTAAATTTGGTAATCAGTTTAGAAAGAAACAAAAAGTAGTCTTTAATAGCTCATGAAACGATAAATCTATATTTTTTTGTTTACCATATTGAGAGAGTAATAAAAGTCATCATAATTTAGATGTTATGTATATAGAGAACAATATTTGTGACAACATTATTGGGACTCTCCCTGACATTCCTAATAAAACAAAGGATCATGTAAAAACTTATTTTGATTTACAGGACATAAGGATAAGAAAAAAGCTTTAACTTATTCTTTCTAATAATGGTCATCACATTTATCTATCAAAAGCATGCTTTTTCAATGACACTAAAGGTGAAAACTATGTTTTGCTCCATTATAAAAGGTGTTAAACTTCCTAAGGGTTATGCATCAAATATATTTAGATGTGTACATGAAGAAAAAAAAGAAAATTATAAGGTCTAAGAGTCATGATGCACATTTTTTATGCATTACCTTCTTTAAGTTGCATTTAGGAAGACGATACCAAAACATGTTACTATGGCCTTGATAAGATTGGGATCATTTTTTAAATCAATATGTAGTAAAGTTATGAAGTTAGAACAATTAGATCATTTATAAAGAGAAATTAATGAAATACTTTGCCAATTATAGATGATTTTTCCTTTGAGTTTCTTGGATATAATGGTGTACTTGCCTATCCATTTAGTTGTTGAAATTAGGCTTGGTGGGCCTATGCATTATGGTAGGATGTTTGAGATTGAAAGATATTTATGCAAACTAAAATCATATATTGGTAATAAAAGTTATCCTAAAGGTTCCATCACAGAAGGGTATTTGGCTTAAGAGTGTTTAGTGTTTTGCTCAAAATATATGCATGACGGGGTGAAAACTCATTTTATGAGATATAATAAACAATCTAGCACCATAATAAAGGAAAAAACACCTTTTTTTTTTTTTAATAAAGGTCATGCAATAGTGGGTAAAAAGAAAAGGAAAGGCAAGGCCTTTACTTTGAATGATATTTCTCTTAAGCAAGTATACATATATGCATTATTTAATTGTGAAGATAAAGAAGTTAAGAGATATATAGAGTAAGCTAAATCTAACTTTAAATTATCATTTAATCTGTTCTCCTTAAATTACCTATCACATTGCTCATTATTGTCTTTATTGTAGAAAGCACAAGCAACTAATGAGAGGATGATAGTGAAAGAGATAGGCAAGAGCACAAAATCATAGTTAAGATTTTGCAACTTGGTTTCAAAACTAAGATACAAATAAGGAGATTCTTCCTAATATTCAATTGTTATCTTTTGGTCTTAATACTGTGGGAAAACATTATAGTGGTTATGTTATTAATGCCATATATTCCACATAAGGGAACAAGATACAAGGTGTAAGACACCTATCTTAATCATAAGCAACCCACCACTAACCAAGTCGAGGTTTCTCTTTAATCTCTTATCTTTTCTCGTTATTTAATTATTTACTAATTGTTAACTTTTTAATAATTAAAAAGATGGAATTTATATTGGAATAGTAATTTGTCATGACATTTTTTATGTTTAGTTTACTATTATGACTTTACTATTTTTGTACTTTTTAATCCTTACGTAGTTTTGATAGACATTAACCATGATGAAATAGCTCATAGAAGAAAGAAGGTTTCATCTAATGGAAGAGAGGTGGCAATTTCTTTCTCAAGTATTTTGAGACAGCGAAGAGTAACATAAGAAAAACAAGCATGATAAGAGATGCCAATTGAACAACTAGTTTGTAAGATTAAGTGTTTTTATTCCAATTAATGAGTCATAATTGATTGAGACAATTGAAGTGTACTTTGATTTTATGTGAAATGTTAAACATTGATTTAAGCAATTTTTTGTAACTTGTACTATTTTGTTTATTTACATTTGCTATAATATTTAATATTTTAATTAAGGGTTAATGTTAAAAAAATTAACTTTTCATCATTTTATAAATTTAACACTAACTTTAAAAAGTAACAATTTACCCTTTACAATCACATTTTATTGATAGAATCTGTTTGAATTAGTGATATGGCAAAAAGATGTGGCAAAATTGCTGTTGTGTAGAAAAAATGGTGGTTAACTCAATGCCATGTAAGTGGCTAATAGTTAGTGGGCCATTTGGACTTAGTCCAACCTAAACCACTATTTTGGTTAATTAAAAAAGTGAAAAATGTTAAATTGTCTAATAATTGGAATTCTTAAATTTTAATTGAATTAATAAAAACAAAAAGTAATATTAGGATAGAGAAGCTAACAAATCAAAATTTTAAAAATTGAAAAAGTGCTAAAGGGAGAGATGAGAAAGAACATCCTACGTATTGCAACTCTAATTGACCTTAATCCTCATTAAGATCAACACCATGGCTGGGTGTGGAAGTGTGGAGATTGTTGCTGGATTAACTTTTACAGTAAGAAGTCATACAAATCTTGTGTTATGTCATCATGAAGTTGCAGCTTAGATTTATACCTCATGGAATCAAAATAATCGTGAGAAAAGGTTTTTGGCATGCCATTTATGGAAGGACAAAGATTGCCATTATTTTACATAGGTCAACCTAGAAATAAGAGTGTTATAGAGAGAATATTAGGTATCTTTAAAGTAAGAATAAAGATTTAGAGGTAAAAGTTGATAATATTGTTGAGATAGATAACTGGATTATGCAATTTGAAATTGAAATTATGTAAAGGAATAAGGAAATCCAAATGTTAGGTAAAGACATGGCTAAGTTAAGGTTTAAATATGTTAAGCTATAAATGGAAAACAAGAAATTGGTACAAAAAATTGCAAATATGAAGACATACAAAAAATATAAAATGTGTGTTGTACTATGAAGTTTCATTGTTGTCATTATTGCCTTTTAATTGTTAAAGGTTAGTGATAATGGAAAAATTATGTATTTGTCATAGCATTTTAAGTGAGGAAATGTTATAGCTTTTGTTGTAATGACAATGTTATTGTAAATTAATTGTATATTTTATGGGAGCAATAATTAATAGTAAATAATTATAATTTATAAAATAAAATATTCAAAACAACACCAATGATCTCTTATGCAATTTATATATAAGTTGTTATGATCTCTTATTAACAAACAATATAAATGATTATAACTTAATTTTATTTATAGAACACATAAAACATATATTGATATGTTTTAGTGTTATTAAAAACAATCGAATAATCCATACATCAATTACAATCAATAAAGACAATAAATGGTCCTTAAGAAAGATATATGTTGTCTTTGATGCATATATACTACATAATCAACAAGCTTAGATGAAATAAAAAAGATGGAAAATTATGTATGTTGTTTTATTAGATATCAAAGGGTTCATTAAATAAGTTGTCTAAAAAGTTAAAAGAAAAAAACAAAGTGCCCAATAAAAAGTGTCATCTTGATTATTATTTAAGACTACTATTAATAGTTATCTTAATGGCATAACCTTAGAGGTTTGCTCAAATTTTATTTAGTATTCCTTGGTTGTACACTTGTCATGTCTCCAATAGTTGTATTTGCAATTATAACTACTTGTGAAGCATTGGTCTGGATTTGGTTAAGTGTGAAAACTACAGTTGTAGGTCAGGCAAATAGTATTTGAATCATGTAACACAAAAAACTAATTAATAGGTAATAGAGAAGTATAATCTTAAGTACCATATTGGAATATGACTTTACCCTCACATACAAGTTTTTTGTTTATATTGCATGATGAACTTCCAAACCCTATTCCATTTTTCCTTTTTCTTTTGCAACTTACTTATTATATGTCACATACAATAGATCTGCTTATACATGGGTCTTAGTTTTCCTTATTCTCCCTCTAGTTCTTATAAGAGGTTGTCATAATTAAGTTAATGGAGTTGAATAGTTTTTTTAGGAATTAGTGTCTTTCCTTGGTCTTCCTCATTTCTTAGCATACAATAACGCAATAAAGAAACAATAATTGCTTTCCATGCACCACCTTATTAAAAAAAATAAAAAGCCAAAGAATTTATTGGTTTCCCCTTAGTGATAGCACTTGATTTGAATGTCTACCATCTATCTCATTTATTGATGCTTTTTGACCTACATTGGTACTTGTTGTACTATATGCCCCACTTATTTGTCCTTATTGACCTATATTAGTAACTTTCTTTGGTCTTTTCCTTTTTTTTTAGCCACGCCCACAAATAAAAGTAAGAGTATTATAAAATATCCCAAAAAAAAAAAGCAATTAAGCATACTAAATCTAAAATTTGTAATTAAGTATTATGGGTTTGATTACTTATAGATTTAAAAGACAATGTAACTAGCATTTGAAGATTAGCCTTTGGACATCCTCTTTTATTATGACCAAAGTCCATGCATCACTTACATGACATTTTTACTCCAACCTTTAACATATGCCTATGCCTTATTGGAGGCTAATCTTTATCCCTTCTCCTTACCTTCTTAGGCCTACTAAGTATAGTTCTAAAGGATGAAGATAACATAATATAGTTCTCAACTATTGGCCATATCTTATATACATTTAATGGCTCTATTACATGGGCATACACACTCAAGTATGTTGACTTTTTGTAATGATTATCAACAAAATCCTTGAGGTTTAACCTTTAATGATTTATATATGCCACATTATACTTATAAGGAATTCTAATCAAATCTCACTCTCTATAGTTATAACTCAAAATGTTTAAGTCAACAATAAACCTATCATCATAACAATTAACCTCATACTTCATGTTTTCATTTGATTTAACAGTACACATTATTGAATCAAGTTTGATCTTTTTAAACATCTTTTTTATGTAAGGACAAAGAACATTAGAAGATTGTTGCATTAACCTTTTCTTTTACCTAATACTTTCCATTAATGTCATCTTTATATCCTCAAGTATATTGATTATGCTTTTTGTTTTTGCCTCAACTATGTATCCATTAAAGCACTCCAAGATGTTGTTATTGACTATGTCACACTTAGGTCATATGTTGGTAAAGGTTTTCACAAACTTGTTGACCTCTCTATTGGTGAAATCTACATATACTTCTAGAGATAATTTTTTCATTTTTTCTGATTCTTATCTGAAGTCATAAGTCATTGTGCTCCTACTTACTCTCTAAATGCACTTCTTTAAAGAATGACCTTTAAACATCTTATGCCAATTTGCATTTATATGCCTGACACAATTGTTATGCTTAACTAATGACATCAATTTGATTACTTGTTCATGTAATCCCTATAATAAAAATAAGGAACAAAGAAGATTTGAAAAGAAAAAAAAAACACATATCATTTAATAGGATTATAACATAAACAACAATGTAGTTCTTTTGTTAAGAGTCTAAAAAACCAACCCTAATTGTCAACATTTTCCTTAGTCATGATAGCCCAAGCAATAGGATACATTTGGTTGTTCCCATCCTTTCCCATAGCACACAATAAAACTTCACATAAAAGTGTTTATAAGAAACATCCATGTAATCTAATAAATGATTTATAACCATTTAAAAGCTAGTCTTTAATGCCTTAAACCCAATGTAGAACCTATAAAAGATAAGTTTTATATATATGATTATAGGGTTAGTCTTAAACTTAAAAAATTATCTAGATTAGTATTGTGTAGCTCAACTTTATATGACCTAAGCCCAATATAATGTTCTTTTATGGATCCTTACAAGAAGTTAAGGGCCTTATGTCTAACCCTATAGCATTGCATTTGAGTAAAAGTGAGTGCAAATGTCTTATTAATGTCAACATACATCTCATGCATAAACCAATTTGGATTCCTTCGAAACTTATGTAAGTACTCTTACCAACCACTCAATAAAAGTTTGTTTGTTCTTTAATGCCCTGTAGCATGTATGTGTATCCAAAAATGACTTTACCATGAATGTCTTCTCATTCCTCCCCTAGGTTGCAAAGATTCTCCAAGCACAAGCATAACCAATAGTACATATAGCCCCCATTTTATCATCACTAATCCATAGAAGTGTAATTGCATAGTCATTAAGGATTGCATACCTCTAGATACATTTCTTAAATTGTTTAAGACCTTTATACCTCGTCTTAGTACTAAACTCTAAAATTCAGTGATCACAAATTGGTTAAGACATTTTATACCTCTTTCTTCTTTTCATTCTTCGACTATCAACATCTAGATCACCTTCCTCACTTATCATAGGGGGGTCTACCTCTTCATCAGAGTCTTTTTATTCACTCTATCATTCAAATTACTCATTAATGCAATGCATAACATTTTCATTTATGCTTACTAGCCTCTGAGACATATTGTATCTTGGTTCAACATTTGTTTCATAGTTACTTACTCTTTTATTCGTCATTCCCATCCTTTTCTTTTTTACATTTATATACTCTTCATTATCTGCCAACAAATCATTGTCCATTAACTTATCATTAATGTCACTATCCTCATTAGGAATAAAGTCAAGATCATCCTCGTATGAGTTGCCTTCTCTTGTCACATCACCTTCGATGTTGCCATCATACCATTAATCATGTTAGGGTATATCACTTAGGTAATAAGTTCTTCATGTGCCATAAACTCCTACTCAATCATATTCTCTCATTCTATTTATTGCACTTTTTTAGTACAATCAATGATAACATGTTCACGAGATTGTTTGACCATTCCATTTACCTTTTTATCTTTCATATCATGTTCACAATCTTTATTCCATGTCTCTTCACTAGCCTTTATCTTTATAGCCTCTCCTACACCCTCCTTCATACATCTTTTCTAACCATAAATTACAAATTAAACTTCATCATCAAAAAATAACGATAGAGTATCATTAATTACTTGCACCTCATCTACCCCATGTAGATCATAAATTTGCACATTGTGCTCTCTTGAATTACCCATTTCTATCAACATCAATATCAATGGCATATCTAAGGTCTAACTTAGTGGTTTAAGATTATTAATTGTTTTGTATGAAAACTTATACATGTACTCAACAATATTGTTGTGTTCATGCTTTTTTACTACAACTTTTATGTCTAGCATAGATAAATACTATGTATTAATGGGTTCAAGTACTTCATGTCTACCACCAACATATTGCATCTCAATTTTAAGTTTCATGATATAGCTATGATAAATTATCATGTTAATCAACATTCTGCAATATTAAATAGTGACTTCAAACTCTAACTCACTAATAATTATCCATACATTAATATAGTTATACCTCATGTAACATTGCAAAATGTAGGACCGCAATGTTGCTATATAGAATACTAGATTAATAAAAAAAAAAAGACCTAATATAACAAACCCTTATTCCAATTCATATCTTGTAAAGTCCATTATAAAAATTGTCCTTCATAGTTATTAGATTAACAAAAAAACCCTAATATGCCAAACCCTAATTCTAGTTTCATATCTTATAATGCTCGTTATAAAAAATTCCTTTCATAATTATTAGATTAACAAAAAATTTCATAATATGATTTTAGCCAATTTTACTTTCACAACTTGAAAAGTTCTTAGTAACTAATAGTTTAATAAAGAGTTATTAGCTACTTAAAAAACTAAAATAACACTTATTTCTTTTGGACCAATGTTAGTCTCTAAAATGACTATCTAAAACTATTGCTAGAGACCATGTGTTTTTCTAATTCATAGCTTTTCTTGCAATATAGAACCACATCCTCTATCAAGTAGCTTTATCTTTCTCTCTCCCATTTTTGGCCAACCAATCAAAGCTGCAACTCATTGGATGTCATTACCTTTTCCTTCTCTCCATCTAGCACTCTTTTATTATTTTTTTTAAAATTTTAATCTGTTCACTTCCCAATCTTAATTTTGGTTTTTGTTTTTTATCATCCCATTAAAAATCTCATCTTTTTAATTTAAGGTTAACGTCAACAATTTTTTTTTTAATTTAACTAAATTAGTAGTTTGGGTTGGATCAAGCCCAAATGGCCCACTAATTATTGGACACTTACATGACATTGAGTCAATCACCGTTCTTTATCCATATCAACACTTTTGCCACATCTTCTTATCATGTTATTGATTCAAACAGATTTTGTTAATAGAATGTAACAGTATGCTAGATTTGTTAAAAATAAATTTTATGAGAAGTAAATTATTACTTTTTAAAGTTAGTGTTAAATTTGTGAAAAAATGAAAAGTTGATTTTTTTTTTTTTTAACATTAGCCCTTTAATTAATGTTGAAATTGATAGATTATGTTTAATACTTAATGAAATTTATAAATTGTTACTTTATGCAATACTCATTTTATAATAAAATCTCTATTTTATTAGATATTACTGCCTATTCTACCAACTCCACTACTTATTTAGTAGGAAATCGCTACCAATTTAACTAAATATTATTATGTATTCTATCAAAAATAGCTATTTGACAACAAGAACATTGCCTAATCCATAATAAACTACTTCAAAATTCACTAAAAATCACTATCTTATTTTGAAAAATTATTGTCTCAACACATTTGAAAGCATTCTAAAAAATAAAAGAACTGTCGTATATACCTTTCATAACTATTGCATATGTTATATTAAAAGCATTACAATAATCATTTAACCCCACTACCTAAACATCTTTTATGGAGTGGGTTCATATCCATTGTTATCGATTAAGCAAACCTTTACATAAGATCTACTACAATGCTAGCAAATATAATGGATTTAAAACTACTGCATTTAACATTAAGCAGTGATTTTAACCAATTAAACAATAGTTTAGTCCACTACTATAACTCTAATTTTTTTGTAATATTAATATACTATTACATTTTGAATAAATCTAGTGCATATAAGTTTAGATAATTTGTTATAAAGAGCTCTAAATAATTATTGATTGCTCCCCAATACATTAAAAATCCTCCCAATAAAGCATTTAAAGGATGATCTAACTTTTTCTTTTCTTTTTCTTTTTAAAGTAACAATGCACTTAAAGCCATTTCAAATATTGCATTACATGACTCCATTTGTAATATGAGAAAGTTAACCTAATACTAGTAGAAATCTAAAATGCCGAACTAAGTGGCTTTATATGTTGTATAAAGATCATGAATATAGTATGTGTTTAGACTATTATATGTAGTATAAAGAAATGACTTGGTTGGTAAGCTCCATCTAAAATATTCAACAATAATATATGATAGAAACATCAAATAGGTCATATAAGACAAATTGGTGTCCTAAACAAGGCTTATCTTTTATGCCAAAATATAAATCTATGGACTTATGAACATATGCATGATATAAAAAGGACTCCCCACATCTTATATCAAGTAAATATATAGTATCAAATGTTAATTTAAATACAATCAAATGTGGTATTGCATCTATATTATTGCTAAACCAAACGACTAATTACTGCTCGCCAACACAAAAAACAAATTGTTACATTAGTCAACTTTTGCTCCATAAGTCATGAATATAGTTACCAACATCATTCACATTGTGCTTCAACAACCACAAACAGAGGTGCTCCCAACTTGGAGGATTTGTTATGTTCATAATAGATGCTTAAAATACAATAAGATACTTACAATTGCACTAACCTGGAGCAAGATATGTGATTGTAAGAACAATAACCACCTTTTGAGGACCACGAGAAGATGCACCCCACAGTCAGAGCTACATGATTGACAAAAAAAAAAACAAAAAATGAAATATGTATGTAACTACATATGGAGAGTTGTTTATGTTATATTTCAAAGTCAACTGTTTGTCTAATTGTAATAAGAATGATAATGGGCTGACTCATTTGTTAGTCTACGTCAAAACCCCAATAATCTCACCTACCACCAGGTAGTAAAATACTTACCAAACTAGGGATCCATTTGTTTCAACAAGTGATTCAATGCCAAAAACTGAAAATAATGAAAAAATAAAGTGTCAAATTTTCAGCGACAATGTGTGGGTCATCGATATAAACTTAGAATAGTAGACTGGTACTAAGTTACAACGAAGTAAAATTGACCACAATCTTCAACGCATGCTGCACACTGTCAGTCCATACTGAAAACATGTCCAACCCCAACTCACCAACGGCATGCCCACGTAAATTGAATACAAGTAAATTCCAATATTGGTCATATAAGACTAGCACAAAGAGCTGCAAAAAAAAATTATATGAAACTGAAGTTAACACCTTACCGGAGCCAGCATGAAAACAAGGCATCAGACTTCATTGTGGTGTATTAGACAAAATCATAAACAACTTGTCAGTAGTAGAATGACTCACAGTGAAGCAATGCTGGAGGTCCATATCATAGCGGAGGAATCTATTCATTTTCCCCTCCCACTGATTGAATAAACACACTAATTTTTTGTCCTTGTCACATCCAAAATTAATTACATGAAATATGTCAAACTGCTACTAAACCAAAAAGAAAGGTAATTGAGCATAAATGTTTGCCATTATACGGTTTTTTCAAAGGGCACAAGTGAAGGTTGACAAGTCATAGGAGTCCCAAATACCAAACAAAATGGATCGAGTATGTATCGTGGTGGTGTGTCCACCTCAGGTGACCATTCCTAAATCATCAACCAATAGGCAACCTTCACCAACTGCATAATAAGGAAACAAATATCACAAAAATTAGTATATGTGTATCACCAAGTACCGTTACAAACAAGATTCTTGATCAAACCAAGTGTACTTGATGAAGACACTAACCCCAGCGCTTAATCTCCCTCTTAGACTTAAGCACATTCTTATCATTATTTAGGTGGTGAACCCATCCCCTACCTTAACGGATTTTGTGCATTCCATATTATGTAGAAGATCATGAAAGCACTTAATATATGAGTTTACTTGGATGACACAATCATTCCTTGCAAAATAGAAAAGATAAATTGGCAAGGCAAGAAAAACAGTACCATTATGGGTTGTTGCACAAAGCAGACGTAGCAATGGCACATTTAGGTGTACTCCACTCCCTCTAGTGCGTGTCCCCAAACTAACAGTCAGAGGTTCCATTATGTCCAACGCTTTCTTTCTACCCTGTCGAGGCCTATAGCGTTGCTCAACCTTGCCTTTGTCCTTTGTCCTTTCTTCCTGGTAACAGGATCATCAGCATCCTCTTGCCCAAAACTCTTTGATCACCTGCTGAAATGTCCTCCTTAACACCATTGTCAGAAGAATCCTTGCCACTCATCTCCTCTTTAATAACATTCTCTTCCTTACAACAAACAGCTTCAATAGTTTCTACGTCTTTACCTAAATTCCCCTCTTTCTAACACCATCCATGTCCCCCATATCAATCTCCCCTCTGAATTCACTGAAAACTTTCCTAATTACCTTCTCAAGTTGCTGGCCAAATCCCTCATTAAGCATGAAATTAATGTTTTCTCCCTGCTTCTCATCCATCATATGATTTTCCTACTCAAAGAACTTTGCATTATGTTTTACCTCAATTTTCTAGTTGAAATTGCTTTCTTGTTTCCATCAATCCTCTCATCAAGTTGCACACTAAGGTTCTCCTTCACCATTTTGTTGACCTAGTCATCATGCTTCTCACAAAGCTTATCATCAAGCTTTTCTTTTTTATGACCACTTATTCATTGGCTCACTGGGTTAACTATGACACCATCATGCTTTCGCAATAAACTGTGATTAGAAATAACCATCTTCGCAACATTTTCAGGCTCTTTTTACTGCTCATGTTCCACCACAATCTTTATTCTTGTCGCTGCAGCAATAGATGTCTAACCCCTGAAAGTTTGTATCTACCTCTTTTTCTCCTAGACTCCACTGCTTCACTCGTGATAATATGCCCCTGCCTTTTAAATCTCATAGCTGCATGTGGTACTTACAAAACCAGTTAACTCACTTGTTAGTCTACGTCAGTTATACCTATCCTTGGCCAAATTGCTTGTAACCCATATCATCCACTCATCTTTGTGGGTAAAAAGACCTCATCATCATCAACCAAAGTTAGGCACGTATCCCATCATCAGACCTCATTATCAGCCAAAGTTAGGCACGTAACTCAAAGCCTTGAAACCCACATCATCCACTCATCTTTGCTGCAGCTTATTGAATGTAGAAACTGCACCAATAACCCAATCTTTGTAGCATCAAATAATTGGAGACTGCACAAAAAACAAACACACACCACTACTTATCCGCAAACATTATCCATGCATATAACATTATTATCCTTTCATACCATATAGAAACCATTTAATACAACAATGATTCTCTTTGCACTACATATAAGTCTCTTACAAACTAGTATTAATCAATATCACTTCGACAATCTTCATGCCACGTGTTTGACTTTCACACAACTTTTGTTTCCTTGATACTTTGTTGTTGCATTCATTAACAAGTCCTAATGTGGCAAAATTTTCACCCATTAGTAGCACAATTACTACTTAGCACCTTTGATTTATATGATACACATGTCTTTTTGACATGTTATGTTTTTTTCTAGATTCCATGTTACTTCATTTGTGCTCCACTGCTACTTCCTACATGATCTACTCTCGGTATATAATATATTGATTCAATAAATAAAATAATGCTTTAAGTTTTATCATACCTTTTTCACCCATGCCTTTAACTTGGTCTTTGCTACACAGTTCTTCATTCTCCTTTTCACTGGCTTTCTCTCACTAGGACCTACTTCCTCACCCTCTTCCCCTTTCCCTTGGTTCGGCCTCTCTTACTATATTCTCTCTTCCCCATTTCACTATCTTTCCTTTGCTATGACCACCTTCCTCACCCTCCCCATCGTTCTCATTTGTTCTTTTGCTCGTCTATGTCCTTGTCATCTCTAGTGACTAAGCTGTTACAACAATACAAGGTCCACCATAAAGAAGTAACCAAATTTAACTTAATTACAAAGATACGCTAGTAAAACTCTAAAAGTAGGCCACCTTTGTTTCAACAAATCTATAGTATCTTTCAAATCTACAACAAATGCACAAATTTCAGCAAAATATTATCAAAACCACTTTAATAAAATACATACAGACCAACAAAACCCTTGATTAACCCCTCATAATACTGATGATAGCCTTCAAATAAAACACTTTACCCAAAACAAATTCCCCATAAGGGTGACTTATTTACTTTTTTTGGTTTCTTTGAATGGTGTGTTGGCTTCCTTGAGTATTTGCCGTTGTACTAGTTCATGGCTCCGCCCTTTCCTCTGGTTTAATGAGGTCCTAACTCCATTGGTGTGTGGTGAAACACTACCACGAAAACCCCCTGTCTCCAAGCTTCCTTTCTTGCATTGAGTCACCAAACCCAATTACATAGCAATTACCAAAAGTGAAACAACTGAAATGCCCCAGAAGGTTTTAGAGGAGCTTAGTAAAACTTTGAAGGATGAAGAGGTTACTAGAACTCTAGTACATTCCATAACATTTTAAAATTCTCTTGATTAGGTAGAACTGTAGAGATCTTTGTAGAATTCTCTAGAACTTTGATTGTAACCGTTAGATTAGATTAATTACAACCATCCATAAAAGGGACTAGCCCCAAGGGTAGAAGACATCTCATTTGCTTGTATTCTCTCTCAAGTATTATAGAGTACTTCCTTTCTTTAATTGCTTTCTCTTGGGTTTCCATTATGCTTCACTCTCTCTTCATTATCCCTAAGGAGGAAAGCTGACTTAACTTTTACGAATGGCGTAGGAAAAGCTAAGTGCCGCACAGTTGTGTGTAGGAACTTGTACGTCTGTGACAGGTGGTATCAGAGTCAATTGTGAGGCATAATGTCGAGCACCATGGAGGAGAATACGGTAAGGGAGCACCAAGGGATGGAAAGGGGACGTGACCCCTCTCCCACTAAAGGTAGAAACAAGAAGAAGGAGCATGGATGCAGCAAGACTTGTTCGGCCATAACTCTTGGTAACTTGGAAGAGGAGACCAACATCCTTGAATAGCTACTAGCTGAGATGAGGGTACGTATTGAACATGTCGAACGTAACTTTGAAGTTTTGGAGTCTCACACGTTGGAAGAGCTTGACAAAGTCAAAGGGGACGTCCAAGAGTCTCTTTCCAACAATGAAGGGTGTCACGGGGGCGAGTACGTCTTCAAGACGATGATCATGTAGACCCTTGAAAGCTTGCAAACCCAAGTGATGATAAGAACCGTAGAGATGAAGGGTGGAAGGTTTCAAAGAATGCAAAAAGTTTATTGCACATTCCAGAAGGCCCAATAACACGAGTTATGATAAGAACTGTGGAGATGATGGGTGGAAGGCTTCATAGGATGCAAAAAGTCCATTGCACATTCTATAAGGCCCAATAACACGAGTTAGAGCTTCAATTGATGCAAGAGGTCCACTGCACATTCTAAAAAGCCCAATAACACGAGCTAGAGTTTCAATGGATGCAAGAAATCCATTGCACATTTTAGAAGGCCTAATAACACGAGATAGGGCCAAAAAGATTAAAGAAGCACTAAATGGGCTGATTCAGGACATTCAGGCCAACCAAGTTTCAAATGGTGCGAATTCAAGTTTTAAAGAGAGTCTAGACCTAGTTAATATAATTGAAATACTTAATAGGTCAAACTAAGTGATAGCATTCACTCCTAAATAGGAGTTCATTGTATGTATTGGAATTAGTCTGAAATTCCTCCAAAATAGGAATTTCTCCTAAATAGGAATTTTACCCTTTTAGAATTGCTATATAAGCCTATAAATAGACACACCCTTTGTAAGTTTTGGAAATCAGACAACTTTGAGTGAAATAGAAAGTAAGGGTTTTTCTCCTTCAGTTCTTTTAAGAACTAAAGAACTTATCAAGAGGTACTTCTTCTTGTGGCGTTCAAATCGACTTATCATTCCCAATTCCTTCCTTTTCTAGAGTGTGGCGTCTATATCCATCTTGAATACCCTAGGTTCATGTTCCTTCGAATATTGGGTCTAGGGTTTGTGTTAGTAAACTCTGATTTAACTTTCCTGGTTGCTTTTTGATTCATTGTGTGCATTGGGTCCTTAAACCACGCCTTTTTTGGGTTTTCCGCATCAAGTGACCTCTTTAAAAACTGTCTTGGAAGAGATGTGCCAAGACATAGCCATATGCAAGAGGGTTGTGGCTAACGATGGTGGCTCAAGGGGGGCCCCTAGGGTGAAGGCTCCCAAGCCCAAAGAGTTCTCGGGCAAGAAGGATGCCCAGAAGGTGGAAAATTTCCTTTGGCAGATGAAAAGATACTTTAAGTGTCTTAAGATGACAGATGAGCGAGATAAGGTAAACACAATGACACTTTATCTTGCTGATACAATAACCTTATGGTGATGTAGGAAGCATGCAAATATGCAAAGAGGCTTTTGCACCATATAGACGTAGGAAGACTTTTAAAAGGACCTTAAGAGACAGTTCTTCCCTAAAAACGTGGTCTATGATGCACGCAAGTAGCTGAAGGAGTTGAGACATAAGTCCTCTATTCTTGACTATGTTAGGGATTTCACAACATTGTTACTAAAAATCCCTAATCTAGGAGCAGAAGATGCATTGTTCTACTTTGTGGATGGGCTCCAAAATTAGGCCAAGCAAGAGGTGCAACGGCAAGGGGCAAAAGACGTTGATGAGGTCATTGTATTTGTAGAGTCCCTAACCAAGTATCAAAGGGGTGAGTCCTCAAAGAATAAGAATTCCAAGGGTAACTCCACCAAAGATGGGGGAGAAAGAGAGAGGGAAAGGTAGCTATAATTCAACCATCCAATAGGATTATGAGGAAAAGAAACAGTCCTTCATACCTAGAGAAGGGTGCTTCTTATGCAAGGGACCGCACCCTATGAAAAACTGTCTAGAACTGGGTTCATTGGCAACTATGATCAAGCAACAAGAGGCACAACCAGTTGATGTTGTAGAACAGATCAGTTCTTTACAATTGCTTAATGCTCTTAAGGTCAAACAAGATGTCCCAGCCGTGAGAGGTAAGGGGCTAATATTTGTGGATGTGCAGATAAATGGACAGCATGCTCAAGTCATGATTGACACAAGCGCAACTCACAACTTCATCATCGAAAAGAAAACCAAACGACTTGGTCTAAGTATAACCAATGGCGGGGGCTGGCTCAAGACTAAATATGCAAGTGTTAAACCCTTAAATGGTATGACTCAAGGAGTACAAATGAGCCTTGGTCCCTGGAATAGCATAGCCGACTTCTTAGTGGCACTTATGAATGATTTCTAGATTGTACTTGGTATGGACTTCCTTTGCAAGGTGTAAGTTGTTTTTATGTTATACCTAAATTCTGTGTGTGTGCTTAAAAAGGAGGCCTCATGCATGGTTTCTACCACCTCGAAGGCAAGTGATGGGAAGATCCTATTTGCAATGCAAGCAATAAAGGGCTTTAAACGAGGAGAAATCACGTATTTGGCAACGATGGTGACCAATGACCCCTCTAGCCCTCAAAAGGCGGGCATGCCCTAAAAGATTAAAAACGTTCTCGAAGAAAACAGGGATGTGATGCCACCTGAGTTGCCTAAACGACTTCCATCAATGAGAGAGGTTGACTATAAGATTAAGTTGGAGTCAGGATCCAAGCCACCCATTATAACCCCTTATCGCACGACACCTGCCGAGCTTGAAGAGTTGAAGAGGCAGCTAGTTAGTTTACTTGATATGGGTCAAATTCGACCTTCAAAGGCCCCATACAGTGCCCTAGACTTATTCTAGAGGAAGCATGACGATTCATTATGTATATGCATCAACTATAAGGCACTCAACAAGATTACGGTATAGAATCGGTACCCTCTTCCTCTTATTCCTAATTTGTTTGATAGATTAGGACGAGCCAAGTGGATTACCAAGGTGGACTTGCGTTCTGGGTACTACCAAGTTCATATCGCAGAAGGAGATGAGTTAAAAACCACCTGTATTACCCACTATGACTCATTTGAGTGGTTGGTAATGCCCTTTGGGCTAACTAATGCCCCTACCACTTTCTCCACTCTCATGAATCAGATTTTTAGGTCATTCTTAAACAAATTTGTAATGGTCTACTTGGATGACATTCTTATCTATAGTGAGACGCTCGAAGACTATGTTGACCACTTACAAACCGTGTTCAAACTTCTACAGGAAAAACGAGCTTTACATCAAGAAAGAGAAGTGCACTTTTGTAGTACATGAAGTATACTTCATTGGTCATGTGGTAGGGAACGGACAAATTCGAATGGATCAGGAGAAGGTACAAGCCATCTAAGATTGAGAGCTGCCAAAGAATGTATCCAAGTTGCGATCATTCCTTAGTTTAGCCAACTACTACATGCGATTCATCAAGGGGTACTCAGCACGTACAATTGCTCTAACTAACTTGTTGAAGAAGAACCAGCCATAGGATTGGACAACCTAACAGCAAATGATCTTTGAAGGGTTGAAGGATGTGGTAAGTAAAGAGCCTGTCCTTGTTCTCCCCAACTTCACAAAGATGTTCAAAATCCATACTGATGCTTTTGACTTTGCTATTGGAGGGGTCCTGATGCAAGAAGGGCATCCTGTGGCTTATGAAAGTAGAAAGTTAAATGACACCGAACAAAGATACACGGTACAGGAGAAAGAGATGACTATCATTATGTATTGTCTTAGTACCTAGCGTCACTATCTACTGGGCTCGCGATTTGTAATCAAGACGGACAATGTGGCCACTAGCTATTCCAAACCCAAAAGAAGTTGACTTTGAACCAAGCCAGGTGGTAGGATTACTTGGCTGAGTTTGACTACACATTGGAATATAAGCCAAGTAAGGCTAATGCGGTCACCAATGCTTTAAGTTGTAAAATAGGATTAGCGGTCATCACGCAAGCCATGGGGGACATTAAAGACTTAATTCAAGAAGGGCTTGAGCACGATCCCATAACTAGACAGATTGTCAACCTTGAAGTTAAGGAGACCAAAAGGTTTTGGGTTGAGGATGACCTAATATACACTCGAGGTAGGCGACTTTATGTGCCTAAATAGGGGAATATAAAGTGTTTCCTCATTAAAGAGTGTTATGACACCAGATGGGCTGGTCACTTAGGTATAAAAAGGATGTGGGTATTACTAGAAACAAAATACTATTGGCCACAATTAAGGGATGAAGTTAAGTTGTACGTGAGAACTTACCTTGTGTGTCAACAAGATAAGGTAGACCACAAACTACCTAGTGGTCGTTGATTAGTTTTCAAAGTACGTGACTTTCATCTTTGCCCCAACTGATTGTATGATAGAAGAGGCAACGCGATTATTCTTTAAAAATGTGGTAAAGTATTGGGGGTTGCTGCGCCACATCATAACTGATTGTGATCCTCGCTTCAATGGTCAATTATAGGACGAGTTATTTAAGCTCTTGGGGGCTGAGCTACATTTCTCTACAAGTTTTCATCATCAAACTGACGGCCAAACAAAGAGGGTAAACACCCTTTTGGAGTATTACCTTAAGCATTTTGTAAGCGCCAACCAACGGATTGGGTAAAACTTCTAGATATAGCTCAATTTTCTTACAACTTGCAAAGGATCGAGGCAACAAGGAAAAGTCCCTTCGAGTTAATAACTGTGCAGTAACTTTTAATATCACACACTTTGGATGCAAACTCATCAACTAGAAGCCCAGGAGCCTTAAAGATGGCCAAGTCGTGGAAGAAGCAAGCAGACATAGCTCGTTCCTACCTTGACAAGACAGCTAAGAGGATGAAGAAATGGGCAAACAAGAAGCGATGACAAATCGAGTTTGTTGTTGGAGACAAGGTAATGGTCAAAATCTTACCCCAACAATTCAAAACTTTTCGTTCCGTCCATAAAGGCCTAATAAGGAAGTATAAAGGGTCTTACTCAATCATCGGGAAGGTTGGTAATGTCTCGTACAAACTTGACTTGCCCAAAAATTTGAAAATCCACTTAGTCTTCCATTTAAGTATGTTTAAACCATTCAAGGAAGACAAGGAAGATCCAAGCCGCAAAGTCTTAAATAGAGCTCCATCAATTATGGTAAAGTCCTATGACAAAGAGGTTGGAGAAGTGCTTGGTGAACGGATTGTCCGAAAATATGGTACACCACCAAGTACACAATATTTGATCAAATGGAAAGGACTACCCAAAAGCGAAGCAACATAGGAGATCAAGGAAGATTTATGGCAATTTCAATAGTTGCTCCAGGAGTATGAAGATTTGACGAGGGCATCAAGAAATTAGGTGGGAGAGAGTGAAATGCCCTGGAAGGTTTTAGAGGAGCCTAGTAAAACCTTGAAAGATGAAAAGGTTACTAGAACTCTAATACATTCCATAACATTCTGGAATTTTCTTGATTAGGTAGAACTGTAGAGATCTTTGCAAAATTCTTTAGAACCTTGATTGTAACTGTTAAATTAGATTAATCACAACCATCCATTTAGGAGGTTGAGTTGTATATAAAGGGGACCAACCCCAAGGGTGGAAGACATCTTATTTGCTTGTATTCTCTCTCAAGTATTATAAAGTGCTTCCTTTCTCTAATTGCTTTCTCTTGGGTTTTCATTATGCTCCATTTTCTCTTCACCATCCCTAGGGAGAAAGGCTGACTTAACTTCTACGAAGGGCGTAGGGAAAGCTAAGTGTCGCATGGTCATGTGTAGGAACTTGTACGTCCATGACATAACGCTACTATTATTTATAATGCAACTCATATACTCATTACTTTTGTATGAAACATTAGCACGTCTTTGTGTTTGTCAAAATCGTGCCTCTTGGTTTCCCGATTTCTACTTCTCTATTGCAATTTTTTTCCCATACACTATGTTATTTTATCTCTTCTTCCATTGCATATTTTTTATGTCATTAGCAAGTCTCATATGTTCAAAAAGCAATTTTATACTATTACTTAATAACATATACTAATTGTTTAATGTTTTATACAATGAATAGTATTCACTTTTCATTTACAACAAATTTTCATGTTCTCTAACATCAAATCATTAAGGTACTAATTTACAATGTGTGATGTTTTAGGGGCAACAAATTTTATAATGCTTGTATAATTTTCTTGTTCCCTACTTTGACAACTCTTCATGTTGTATAAAAATTTGGAGATTGTAATATAAGACTTTATTTTATACACTTATGTTTGTGCAACCTGCCATGTCAACGAAGTTGAACTTGTAAAATTTTGTTGCAACAAAATTGACAGTCGCCCATTAGGCTTCACTAAAGGTGTTTATAGACTTATTATGTAAGCCACTGTGTGATTTGGGTGTTGTCATGGCCGTTTTAGCCACTATATCGTTGGAATTAGCTGGTATATAGAAGTAGTACAATATATGTAGTAATTCATTGATATATTGTCTTTCTATATTTTCTTGTAATTCACAATATTCACCATATATCAAATTTCATAAGTTGCTTCACATATTAAGTGTACAAGTGATTAACTATGGCATATTTTCAAAGTAGATTTTATCAATTTACTTGTTAGCAAAATTCTAATTAAAAGAAAATTGGTTGATGTTATTAAGATACTAAAAATTTAATACTTTAATTTATATTATTTAATAATAAATAATATAAATAAGAGTCGATTCTACAAAAAAAATGTATTTAATTTATTACAAATTAACTAAAATTTAAAAACTTTAACATAATTGAAAGAAAAGTTAAATTTTAATTTTATAATAGATAAAATAAATAAATTAATTAAATTAAATAAATGATACATCAGAATACCGTCATAATGCATAAATTCAAATTATTTAATTTTCAACCAACATATGTACCTAATTTAAAAATGTAGTAATGTTAAATAAAATAACAAGTAGTATACTCATTTATCTTCCTCTCTATCCATAATTGTCCTCGATTAGTTAATACAAGTCTTGCAACTAATACAATCAAGTAATGTATAGTTCACTTATCAATCATTCATCTTTATCATTACAAACTGGATGACAAATTAAGATTTTCCTTATTAGAGTAAAAAAATGAAATAGAAAATATATATTCTTCCTTAAGATGTACCTAAAAATTGGAAAATGTATATCAAAGTGTTTCGCATACTCATATTTAAGTCACTGTTTGATGTAAGTATCAATACTTTTGTTGAAGTACCTCTAATTATTAAACAACTTTAATAACATAGTAGAATTAAACTTTGCCTTTTTTTTTTTTAAACCCTATATACTTAAACCCAAATTTAGGACTAAATTAAGAAGAATAGTTTCAAGACAAATTACATAATTTTCAACTATGTTTCATCACAAAACTTAAACAACTTCTTAAAAGGTATTGTTTTAATTAAGTATTAAAAAGTCAAATACACTTACTCCTATTTTATAAGGCATTGCTGACATCCTAAGTCAGGTAATATATTATAAAAATAATCCAATTTCATACTATGCATAACAAAGCATTATAAAGTATAACCAATGTATGATCTTTATTTCACAAAAACTATATAAAAAAAAAAAACCTATTTAAACCACTTTCTCACACTTAAACTTACATTGTCCTTATATAAAACCAAATATAGTGGAAAGTTATTTGAAATATAAATAAAAAGAAAAAGTTTAAAAATCCAATATAATTATTCTTGGGTTGCCTTCCAAATAATACCTTTGTTTAACATTGTTAACCCAATGACATGCTTCCTTAGTCCATATAAACTGGATCTTCCAACTCCATCACCTCAATATTTTAAACTAGAAAACTTTTTTCAAAAAAGTTTAAGTCTATGACCATTCACCATAAACACCTTGTCCATTTTTAAACTCCTTTTTTCAACTACACTATAACCAAAAACATTAGTAATAACAAAAAGATTGACGCACCACGAATACAACTTACTTGAAAATAGTCTAAACCTTGAATGGTAAAGGAGGACCTTTCATCCAATAATAAAGTTCTTCCTTGAAAATTTTTGAGTATGAAAGGTCTTCATTTTCTCATTATAGATCATAGTGCTCTCATATGCATCATTTTTTATCTTTTCAAGTTATTATAGTTATAACTTTCTTTGATTACATGCTTCATCCATTTTCATATTTTATTATTCGATTACTTAATAAACTTTATGCTCTAACTTTACTAGAAAATGACATAACTTTTTGTAAACTAACAGGTAGGGTGACATTATTGTGGGTGTTTTGCATGTTGTCCTTTAGGCCTACAATGCATTATCTAAGTACAAACTTCAAGTATTTTGATTTGGGCTAACTATCCTTTTAAGGATGGATTTGATCTCTCTATTGACACTTTAACTTGACCACTTATCTAGGGGTGGTAGGTAGTGGCAATCTTATATGTAACTTGATACCTTTTAGTAAGACCTCTATTGTCTTATTGCAGAAATAGATGCCTCTATCATTGATCATGTCTTTTGGTGCCCTAAACCTTGCAAAAACGTTAGTTTTCACCCCACTCTAATCTTCTCATCATCTCTCAGTCTTCGCTTATTAATACACAATTTCTTAAGAAATTTCATATACCTTGGTACTTTTTTAATTGCATCTAATAATGGTATGTTCACCTTTATCTTGCAAAATATCTCAAGGATTTCTCTCTCTTGCTCCTTTTTAGATTTTGTGCACCTAATTAAAAAAGGAAGTGGTTTGGCTTTAATTTGAATGAAAGGGTTAAGAATTACTTTAGATGGAAAAATCTTTGTCTCCTTCTCAATTTCCTCCTTAATAACTATAACAAATGTTTTCCTATGTGGTTTTCCTAACTCTTTTCCACTTCTTAATGATATGATACTCACATTCTCTTTTAAATTTACTAAAGTTTAAAAAGATAATTTTCTTAAACCTTAAACGTCCAACTACTCAGCATAGTAACTAGCTTACTCACTTGATTCTTTAAATGTTATATACTTACCTTTGTCTCTTGTTGGAATTATTACGTGTGAGTTAAGAAAGTTTTAAATAAATCTTTCAATGATGTCCTTGAACTAGATAAAGTTACTTGTTTAAGTTGATATGGCTATTAAATTTGCTAAAATCCTAGTTATGCATTCTAAACTTACTGCCTATTTCCCCCATAACTCAAATTAGGGCAATCCCTTCATCGTAGTTTATATGTATTAGAATAGGGATTATACTTCCTTGGCTAATTTACAAATCCTTTTACAACATTCATTTGTTTTTCTTAAAGGATTAGGTACAAATTTGATATCTTATTATTGAACATATATCATATGTCTTAACTTGTTCTATGTTTCCCATGATCATTTGTCAAACCATAGAAACAAGATTAAAAATCTATTATTGAAGAAAAGATGCATTGAGAACATTTACTTTTCTGATTCTAAACTATTAGGAGTTTGTTGTCATATTGGAGATCAAATTCCTCCCAATACTTATAAAGGTCTCTTGATTGTATTAGAAAATACCACAAGTTTCCTTTCTTATATTCGTAGCCTTAGTAGTAAAAAAACCTTTTTCTAAGAATTGTCTTTTCATCTCATTCCATGTTGTGATTGACCTTAGTGGTAGATAGTAAAGTCAATCCTTGGTATCATTAAAGAAGAAGAATGGAAAATATCTCAGTTTTATCTACTCCTTTATCATACTTATTAGTTTCATATTTAAATAGACAACATAGAATTCCTTCAAATGCTTATTAGGATCCTCACTCTTTCAAAGTTTGGTTATTTGCAACCATGTCTTCAAGTTCTAAATCACTAAATAAACTATTAGATATGAAATTGAGGGTTATGTTAATGCTGGGTGATGTAACCACAAATTGTTCTTGATCTTGCCTAGTCTTTCCTCAACCTACACAAGTTCTTTTGATTTCTAGATTAAAATTTATTTCATTAGAGTCAGAAGATTGAGTCATAAACTATAAATAAAAATAAGCATATAAAGATAACTAAAAAAAATAAGTGACCAAAAACATAACAAAAATTTTTCATAACTTTATCAAATAGCGTTTTCTAGGCCCAAGAGGGTAGGGCCAATAATAAGGCAATTGGTTCTACTCATAAATTTGTTTCCCTAGAAAAAATATATTCTTGTCACCTAATTCAAATGAAAAATTCTTAATAAATAGTACTACTGTAACCAAAAACACAAAAAAATGCCTCAAATATACAAAACTTCACAAATGAAAAAAGAAAAAATGTTATAATCAACTCAATAAAACTATGTAAAAAAAAATTGATAAAAACACTCTCTAGTAACAATGCCAAATTTTCATTATTGTTGTTAAGGTACTAAATATTTAACTTTTGATTATTTAATAATAGATAGAGTAAACAAAGGTTAATTTCATAAGGAGTATAATCAATTCACTAATGATTAATTAAAAATTAAAGACGTTAATATAATTAGAAAAAAAGTTGAATTCTAATTTTACAACAAATAAAATAAACAAACCAATTAAACAAAATAAATATATAAAGATCAAATACTAAAAGTTCAATTTTATGTTCATTTGCAACTATGATATTCTATAATTTTGATCATCTACAATATTATCTTAATTCTAATTAAACTATCAATACTAGATAATAACAAATTTTGTTAGGTGAATTTTTCCTTAAATATTCAATAAGTAAAATAAACTTTTTTACTTAGACTCTACTATTATACCCTTAGAATAAGCTCATTACAGTAACATATTAGTAACTTTCAGACTTAGTAAAATAGGTTAATAAAAGCAATAATTACACAAGTTTAAATTGTTTAACCTACATTACTTATTCATATCAATAAGATGAAGACTTGTTCATAATCTCTTATTGTCATTCACTACTTAGTGATTAGGAAGAGGGTAAAGCAAATCATAATTCTTAATTCTAGTAATTGATATTCATTTAATCAATTCAACATGCCTAACCAAATTAATTGAACAAAAAATCATTTAACCATTAAATTAGAATAACCTAACTAATTCCATAAGAAAAAAAAAGGCATACTAGAACAATCTATATTATTGAAATATCAAAAATTTAGAAATCCCCTAAAACTTTTGGAGAGTTAACTATATATACTAAAAATGAATTCCTTTTAGAATGATTATTTTATTCTCTATCTATATTCTCCCTTTTCTACTATTAAAAGATAGTTATTTATATCTTAAAAATGTATAGATCAACCACCTGTAAACCTTAGAGACTCTCCAAAAATATTTTCAAAAATCTTGAAGACATATCTTATTTCCATAATCTTTTAGAATTCTTGTATTAGCTTTTAAGTTATTTTTGGATTAGATATAATTAGAATTAGGGCTAGACTTCTATATAAAAGTTTGTAGTCTTCCTTTCCAACTTTCCAATACATCAAATCTTTCCTAAAAAACAGGTGTAGAACTCTAGTTATAAGTTAAAAATTAAGACTATTTCAATTCAACCCATAATAGATTCTATATCAACTTCTTTATTATTTTTGAACTATTAAATAGTTTATCTAGGTTTGGGTTTTTTCATAACAATTGTAAGTCTAAAAGTTTACTTTAATTTAAGATTTTTAAATCACTTAATTTGGATGTTTGAAATTCAAATTATACCAAGTTAAGTACATAGTACTCGAACATGAATACTACTCTAATTAGAACTCATATTCCAATTAAGACTCCTTTTTCCATTAGGATTGAACTTTAGTTTTATATCTTACTTTTTTTTCCAAACTCAAATTTGGACTATTGACCTCAATTTGAAAAATTTAAAATGTCTACTATAATTTTACTAAAGACCACCTTCTGATATGAACATCTAAGTTAGTAAAAAAACTTGAATAAGTAACAAAAGTCAAAATGATAAAATATTAAAATTTTTCTTATTAAAAGAATATATTCTCAAAATTCTCCTAAAATATACATAAGTCACAAAATATATTCTAATTAGCTTAAATGAATATAAAACTCACTAAAAACAACTAAATGTAAAAAGGAATAAATACAATAAATGTTCACTTATAGAAAACATTCGCCTATCTTTCCTAGCTTATAATTCTCTTACAATAAAGAGCCTTTATACTTCATAAACACAATTTATACAAGCCTTACGTTTTTCTATACAACATTAAAATTTATATTAGCCTAAGGTTGATTATGCTTAACTATTTGTGTAGGTTAACCAAAATTATCGATGCATGATAGTGAAATCGTAAAATGTAGTATAAACCCTTTTTTCACATTCATATTTTACATATGCATATTTTAGATAATACAACGATTGTAAAATGTGACATGATCCTTGATGTCACATTTATGTAACATTTTGTAAAGTGTCAATGTTGAACTTAGATTACGCCCATATACTCTTAATTCATAATGTCATATAATCTTTACATTATTCAAAGATTTTGTTAATAACACATTTTAAGATTCAATCTATGATTACAAGTATAACTTCATAGCTTGTCTAAGACTTCAAACTACTAACCTCATTTGTAGCAGTCAAACTTGAAATTGGTAATAAATTACTTGATTGGGATTCTCTAGCAAACATACGAAGTCCTTGAATAATATGGACAAAATACTAGTAAAACTCAATTATTTCTTGTTATGAGAACGTTTACAAATTCTCAAAGTTTCATGACCACAGATGGACACAACATAAGTTTTAATTGCATACAATTGAAATTATATTGCATTGGTTATATTTTGTACAACATAAAATACATTTATATTAATATGTATTATTATGCTATAATTACAAATGTACGTTATATTTATAATTCTTCATGTAGTATAAAATATAATATATGTTTTAGAAAATCAATTTGCACCATTAGCGACTTAAGATATTAGTCTGTACATGATTTCACTTAATGTTATGTATACCAGTTTTATACAACATAAATAAGCCTCTGATCTATGTATGCCTGTAAAATTTTAGGATTTTATTGAGGAAGATTATAATAAGTGAGTTTTGTAATTAATTGAATTTCATAACTAGTGGTTTTTGTAATTTTAATTAATTTGTGTAATGTAATGAAATTATTAAACACACACAAACACAATTTAAAATAATAACTTGAACTTTAGGTTTGTAAACCCAATTAGCCCAATTTGTTGATATGGAACACACTTATCCATTGTTTTCCCTACATGTCAGCATTTCTATTGCATCAATACACCATATTAGTAGGAGTGATGGATTTCATTAAATTAATATTATATTCTAAGAGATACAAAATATTACTTTTGAAAAGTCATAATAATTTAGAAAAAATGTGCAAAATGTAGTACTCTTTTTTTGTTTGTATATTAATCTTAATTAATTGGTTAGGTAAAATCATTCTTGACCTTTTTCCTTAATTGTATAATTTGAAATATTTGAATTTTAAAGTTATAATGTGAGAAAAAGATAAAAAGGATATTGAAATTTTAATTTTATTAAAATATTAAAAAAATTATAAATTAATATAAAATACTGCAAATTATGTATATTTAATAAGAAAATCTCAAAATTAATGAAAATTTATCATATAATTTTTTTTAAAAAGCTTGTTCAAAATCATTGATTTTCTCTCTCACCTGCAATAATACTATTATTCATATCATATATATATATATATCAAATAAAATAGTTAGTGCATAACAAAATAACAAAAAGTAAAAAGGATTAGTTCCACCCATTACGTTTAAATGTTTTTATAATTATATCCACTTCATTTTTTTTAAAATTACCTAGTATGTTAACTCTATTAGTTAACTTTGACTCATATTAAAAATTTTTCATTAACTATTATCACGTGATTGGTAGACGAAGTTTTATTTCATTGTTATATCATTAAATTTACTAATGTGATATTAATTTAATTTTTTTCAAAAAATTAAAAAAATAAAAATATTATAATTATTTTTTTTTCTCTTAAATATTTAGAAAACTCTCTCAATTCAATGTGATGATTTTTTCATGATGTTGTTAATAGTAATAAGAATGAGAGATTAACAATTTATAAAATTGTTGTACACTGATACAAATAAACAAAAGAAAAAAAAACTTTGTGATAAGATATTATACAATTTATCTAAATAATATTTCAAAAATATATAATTATAATATTTAAATAATATATCAATAATATAAAATTTTATGTATTATGTAAATATATATATAACTATTAAGTGGAAACAATTAAAAAAAATTAATATAAAAAAAATTTAATTAATAGAAATAAAGTATAAAATAAATTTTAAAAAATAAAATATATATAATTATAAAAATATTTAAATGTGGTAGGTAAAATTAATATTTTTTTATTATCAAAAATACGTTTGAAGGGATCCGCCATCCGTTTTCTGACGTGGCGCCCGCAGTGGAAAAAAAATTAGGCTACGGGCTTTGTGAGTGAGCATATATATGTAGACGAGCTCACCAACCCTTTTGAATTCAATTAACATGTGAATTAAATGAGAGAATCGTGGGCATACCGTCCCAGTGTTATAAAATCCGGTACGACCCGACCGATCAGACCAGTAACCCATCGAACCAGACACTAGATCGGGTTGGGTTAGTTAAAAAATCACCTTTTTCCTTGGCTAAACGACGTCGTTTTAGAGGTTGGATTTATTTATTTTTGGGTATTAATACCAAATATGAGAGAAGATCATTCTTTTATAGATATATAATTAATCTTCTTTTTTCTCTTCTTCTTGCAAAGACAATTGGTTCGCTGATCAAACTAATAATCCAATAATCTAATTATCTGAAAATATACGGATCCGAGTTTAATAGCTATTTAACGTCCGCCACCCCGCGGTGCGAGGGGCAGATATGTAATAATGTTAAGGGACCTACAGCTGAAGGCAATTTAAAATGTGCAGAGCCTCGTCTAAAGAAGCCAAACAAGAAACGGACACGTATCTCGCGTCCCGAAACCTTTCTGCTCTCTTACTTGCTCATAATGGAGTCCACCGCAACAGTACTGTGCGCCCCAACTGCTACGCCAACAATGCTCGCCGTATCCAAAGCCCTAAGCCGTCATCTTGCCAACAGAGCCCGCTCTTTTCTCCTTCCGACTCAGCTCCCCACTCGCCGAGTCGTCTCCTCAAATCTTTACTCTCCCCGGAAGCCGCTTCTTTCTTCTTCCTCTGTTCCTTTACGAGGATTGTGTGCGGTGGTGCTACCGCTGGTCCGGCAGCGGCTGGGGTGTGTCTCGAACTCATCGGCGTCCTTTGGCACCGCTGCTGGCGGCGGCGGCGGCGGCGGCGGTGCCGGAGGTGGTGGTTGGGGCAGTGATGGATCATCTGATGGCGGGGACTTGAAGTCTAACTTGGTTGCTGGACCGGCGGAGGATGTCTCGGCGCTTTCTCCGGATGTCATCATACTCGATGTCGGAGTATGTTTTTTTTTTTTTTTAATTTTTTGTTTCCTGAACTCGCATTTCTGTTTGTTTTGGATGTCATTTTTGAAAATGTGCGTGTAAATGTAATGTGTATAAATATTGGTGCAATTTTTCGTTGACTTGTAACAATATGTGTACTGTTGACTGAATTTTTGGTCTAATGCACCCTTCATACTCTCTATGCAAAGGGAATGACGTGCGGTGGATGTGCAGCCAGTGTCAAGAGGATACTGGAAAATCAAGTTAAGTCTCCTATTTCTTATTCTTGATTTTCTGTTTTCGAGAAGAATATGAAAATTGATATGAAAAGATAAGTTGCCCACCATGTGTTAGCCCAAATTGAACGATGGGGCAGTAAGATTGGGAATAAGGAAGAGTACTACTAGCTGCTAACTTTTTGGGTGAGTTTGAAAAGCTAGTAATGTTTGTGTAATCTTGATTTTGTGTAACATACTTTTGGACAGCCAAAAGTTTCTTCTGCCAGTGTCAATCTCGCTACTGAGACTGCAATAGTGTGGCCTGTATCTGAAGCTAAAGTTGCAGCAAACTGGAAAAAGCAGTTAGGAGAGGCGCTTGCAAATCATTTGACAAGTTGTGGTTTCAAGTCTAAACTTCGAGGTAAGCATATCATAGCTGCCATTTTCATCTTTGTCATTTTTTGTCATCATTATTGTTATATATTCCATTTGAAAGTTGCAAGCAAGACAGTTATTGTTTGTATTTATATTATTTACTGATGGGAGTAGGATGTTAAAATAGTTCAATGTTATATTTACTCCACTTGTGGTAATTCTACAATACTGTGACATTCTTAACATGCTTGCATAGCTCATTGAGTTTAATTCATATTATGGTGAAAACCAAAGCACAAGATGTAAGAGAGAGCCATCTCATGGAACAAGATTTGGACAGTTGAACATGTACAATCTAAGGAAAACATTAAATGATATTAAGCTAGATTCTTCATTCAATGCAGGTGAAGTATATAGACATGGGGTTTTGACTTTTGGCTATGAGTGTTCCACTCCTCCAAACATCTTGATTTTCACCAGACTTGCTATCATCATTTATGTTCATTGTTAGGTAGTATTCTATCTAATAGTGTTTCTTCTTGCCAAAACACTGGAAGCTAGGCTTCTTAGATGCTTAAATTTGACAAAATCCATGAATTTCTCTAATCCCCAAAACCTCCCAAATACACCTCAATCAATGACAACTGCAGTTCCATGCACAAATAAGCTTGCCATCAACAGCAACTGCTGTACCATCTATAATAACACTCGATAGGTATGGAACCATTTGCAGAGAGATTCCACACCCTGTACCCACTGGATACTGTCAATGACATTCTGAAATTGCATCTCTTTTGGGTATCATCACCATTTTTTTTATTTGTTCGAAAAAAGAAGAACAATGCAATGTAGCTTCTGAATCTTTTGATAGAATTTGCTGATTCTATGATGAGTTTGAGTTTGTGGGTTTGGCTTTAAAGTTGATATGATATCATGTTCGAAAAGTGAGGTTGTTGTGGGGTGCTAGTGAGGATACATGGGTGAAATTAATTTGATATTTTTAGTGACAGGGTTGTGGACTTTAATTATATCATAGGTTTTGCGTTCAATTTCAAATGGTTTTGTGATTATTGGAGTTGCAACGCGAGAATGTTCATGAACAAAATGAGGACAAGAAGTTTGATGGTGGTTGGCTTCGAAACAAATGAACAATGGTGATAAGTGGGTCTGAATTGAATCCTACGTGCTTGGATGTGAGATTGTGTTGACAGATTTTTCCATCAAAGTGTGCAGTTGGTGGTCAGAGCTTTAATTAAGAGTGGTGCAGTTTGCCAGATTTTGGTGGAGTGATGGTATTGATAGCGTGGAATTCCAGTAAAGGTGTATAGAGTTGCAACTCTATTGATAGAAAGTAATTGAAATTTGCATGTAAAGATACTATGGTCATGTTGTCCTATTGTCTCTAGGGTCACATTAATATGAAGTAGGAGAACTTTGTACTCCCTAAACTAAGCAAAAATGACAACAATTGCCTTGTTTATCTTCTTCTGTGTTGATCTGTCAACCATCTGTGTACTGTCTTAATGACAGTAAACGTGCTGTCCTCAGGAGCAACCTTCTAAAACTTTCCTCTTAATGTAAATCCACCTTTAGATACCTCTAGTTAATTAATATCCAACCTTTTTTATGACAAGAAGCTTTGGTCCTTCCCCACAAATCCTCTTTCACTAAAATATTCCTAATATTTAATCACTGATAGGGCAATTTTTGAAGTACACATTGTAATTATAGTAATTCTATGAAAGTGGTTGAGCACTCTATTAGATTAGGTGGTGTAGAAGTTCTTGACATAGCCAATTTTGTTATTTAAACTCTATTATTTTGAGGGATGGTAAATTAAAGGAGGATGTTTTTGGTAGAATGAGGGCTAAATTACTAAAATAGAGATGTGCTGCCAGAGTTTTGTTAAGTGTGTGTGTGTGCCCACTGTTTATTAGGTGTGGTCCACACAGATTTTATTTTTCTTTTCTCTATTTATATTGTGTAAAAACTCTTGATATATATAAATATAAACAGTAGACAGCAGATTCCTCAGATTTGAGCAAGGCTCTGTCTCAACATCTTCTCTCTCTTTTCTTTTCTACATGGTATCAAAGCCTAGGGTTCTACCCTAGACGCTTATCCTCTCTTGTTCTCCTGCTCCTCCTTCTTTTGGAACAAAAACCAACAGCAATTCACTTGGTTCCAGAAGTTTTCTTCACACCCTTTGCTCATGTCCATTACATTGAACTGAAGTTGCAATAGACTTTCCAAAAGGAGATTTTGAGAGAACCTTTTAAAACATCCTGTAGTATGTGGGAACTTTTTTTGAAAACCCCAAATGTAGTGAGAATTTGAGAGAACCTTTTAAAATATTGAAAACCCCAAAGGGAATTTGTGAAAAGGATCCAAAACACCTACCTCAATGACTGAAGGGATGCAGTTCTTTGATGGATGTTGTTGACCACCACATTAATGGTTCTCTCTTAGTCTCATAGTCACTTCTCTCTCAATGTGTTCCTCACTCATTCTCCCTCTGTCTGATTTTCTCTCTATTTAGGTTTTGTATTTTTTCTCACAAGGATATGAAAGCAGTGTGGCATTTATGTATCTCAACGCAAGTGTGTGCTTGATTTGTTGAAGGAAAAGAAGATGCTTGACTCTAAGCTTAGTGAGACACATATGAAGTTAGGATGAAGCTCTTACTTGATGAGTAGGAGCTTTGGGCTGAACTAGAATGATACCGAAGGCTTGTTGAAAAGTTGATCTATTTGACTCTTACACGACTGTAGCAGTCCTTTGCAGTTGGGGTAGTGAGTTAATTCATGACTGCCCTTAGAACACCTCCGATATCTAAAGAAAGCACTTGGTAAGAGACTTTTATACTAGAATCATGACATTATTCGGTTAAAGCATATTTAGATGATCAACCATCAGGTATTGTGTTTTTGTTGGAAATAATTCGGTATCATAAAAAAGCAAGAAGTGTTGTAGCCAAATATAGGGCAATTACCCTTGCTACTTGTGAAGTTGTGTGAGTACAAAATTTACTTTGTGGAACTTGGTTTTGCATAGATAAGTCCATCTCGCTTGTGGTGTAGTGGTATTACTATTCACATTGTGGGCAATCCTGTTTATCCTAAGCGGACTCAACATATTGAAGTAGATTGTCATACAGTGCATGAAAGGTTGAAAGATGGTACAATCTCCCTTACGCGTGTGAATATTGGAGATCAGCTAGTAGATGTTCACACTCTAGTGTTCTGTGGTGTTTGGGTTGAATTTATCTATAGCAAGTTGGGTATGATTGATATCTATACTTCAGCTTGAGGGGGAGTGTGAAGCATATGTGCATCCGCGCACACATTGTTTTGTAGGTGTGGCACACAAATTTTATTTTTGCTTCATCTTTTATATGGTGTAAAAACCAGATTCCTCATATTTGAGGAACCCTCTGTCTCAACATTCTTTATTTTCTTTTCTCTTTCTACAAGTTTTATGTGATCTTAGAATTCCCATTAAGTTGAAGGGTAGATTCTACCAAATGATAATTAGGTTAGCAATATTTTACGATAGTAAGTATTACACTTTGAAAAAGCAAAATGCAAACAAAAAAATGAGTGTAGCAGAGATGAGAATGCTCAAATAGTTGTGTGGTCATGCTATTAAGGATGAAATAAAAAATGAAAATGTTCATAGCAAAGTAGGGGTAGCACCTATTGAAGATAAATTGAAAGAGTAGGTTTGTGTTGGTTTGGAAAAGTCCAAATGTGGACCTGCAAATGCTCCAATTAAGAAAGGTGATTAAATTTATGTGGATGGTAAGAGGAGAGGGATTAGGAAAACCTAAGTTGACTTAAGAATCCTTTTATTTTACATTTTTTTGGATGGTGACTTTGGAATCTTTAGTTGGGAAGGATTTAGAATGATTAGATCTCGCCTCAAACTTTGTGCATAATAAAATGAAATAATGTGAAAAAATTTATGTGACCAACCCCAATTAGAATTGGGATAAAGACTTTGTTGTCATCATCGTCAATGTGATTGATTCTCTATGAAGCCTATCCTTCTTTTTTTTTATTTTTTTAAATTTTTGGATAAGTATGAAGCCTGTCCTTCTTATGGGTTGCTTAACTGCTCCCAATCTGTTTAACTGAAACTTGAACACTTTCCCTATGATACTTGTAAAATCCAAGTCTAGACAACATTGAAATTTTCTCCATATTTATTTTCTCATTACAATTTGCTTGAAAATATGCTCAGATCATAAGTTTCATTCTTATCAAGGTTCAACTTAGTTTATTTGTGTTTGTTGCTATGCTTGACTTGCCAAATTCTAAGCTTCAGAGGATATTCAGTTTCCACTTTGGAAAAACTTGAAAACTTTATTGATGGGAAACTGTTATATAAGAAGATTTAACTATTAATCAAGTCTTCCAGAATTATGCTACCTTGTTCTAACTAAACTACTTAACTGAAGCAACTGTAAATATAGATGAGAGCAGATGCTGCTATACATTTGGGGTTCAATTTGGTTCACATAAAGTTTCTGGGTTAGTGGCAGGTAAGGGAGCTAATGAAGGAGATATTTCACCCTAGAAATGCATAAGCCTCTTGGTGATGAGCAACTTTAATTCTTTGTGGTATGTCCTTACTTTATTGATTTTTCATTTCATGGCAACTTGTTTTATGTGAGCAATAATGCAAATACCAGTTCCATTGTATTAGATTATAAAAGGACTGGTCTGAAAGCAATTATTAATTTTGTGGTTTCTCCCTTTAGGAGGTGAGTGCGGAGCTACTTGTGGGGGATTGTTTCAGGAGTGGAATTTCTGAAGCCAGGGAACCTTTTTGTTTTGGAGAATTTTCTGTTGCACAATCAGAATCACTGTTTATTTAATCATTCTGAAGGGAAACCTAAAGATGACTTTATTTATTAATGCTGAATTTCTTGTGTAGAGAGTCAAAATCTGTACTGCTTATCAATGAATTTTGGCAGACTTAATCTGCTAGGCATAGAGGAAAAAGTGTATATGTTGATTTTCTTATGAGGAGCAGTTTGCTCTTTCCAGCGACATCTGCATTATATCTTGCAGAGAGCCATTTATATATACAGCAGTTGTACGAATCTTAAAAGAATTTTCTAGCTTGTCATGGATCTTCTCTTGTGTTATTATGCTACATTGCTAGCTATACCATTAGAGCATTATTGGTGCAGAATTATTATGCTCCCCTTTGGTTCATGTCTATGGTAACCACCATTCTCTTTCAACTTTAGGAGCATGTATTTGCTTGAAGTACATGAAACAGTTTCAAGAACTTAAACCAGATGATCCTAAAAAAGAAACAGAAGCTTCACTTAGCTTGTGCCTATTAAGTTTGTCCAAACCAGCACCATCCTTGTATCGTCAAACATGGACATGCTGCTGCTAATTTAGTTTAGCCCTCTTTGTTGGCAAGCATGTGACATAGACTGTCACATTTGGATCATTACCTTATACAGGCCCTACTTTGTATAGGGTGACTATTAATTATTATTATGGGACTTCATTCAACCACATTGTCTTATTGAACAGTAATCTTGCTAGTATAGGTTTTCAATGGATGTGCTTATTTGTCTGTCAGTGCTTGTCAAAGCCTGAGAAGTGGTATAACTATTGCCTGTTAACATACTGATATACACTACCTGATTCATAATTTCATACTCACAGCATTGTTTACTTAGATAATTGAATGTCCTTGTGTGGGCATTCTTTTTCTTTTGCCCTGAGAATTTTATTAATGCTTGATTGAAAATTTTTATAGGCACATCTAGAGGCTATAGTCTGAAAATGATGTTATCTAATTATTGAACAAAGACATTGTTTTTAACACCCAGATTACAATCATTTGAGTATTAATTTGTACTAATCATGTAGGCAATAAAGAATTATCATTCATATATTGGTCATGCAAGGTTAAGTCCGGTTAGAAAAATTTTGAAGATTCATGTTACTGGATGGGATAGAAGAAATCTCCTGCCCTATTATGGACTAGTCCTTTTATTTGGCTCTTGATTAGGATTTTTCTATCTCCATAATTTGGTCATCTCAAACTAGGAATTTCACCTGACCTCTTTATTGGTATATAAAACTTTTATTGAGGTGCAGAGCTGGTTCCAAAAGTTATCCCTTTGTAAGAAGTAGTTGGAATATCTTTATTTGTGCAAACCACAGCTTCCTGAATATTGCTAACCATACTCCTAAACAAACTCAGAGGTCTATAAATGTAGTTCACTTCATGCCAATGATTTATCTCCATTGTAAGTGTGGATATTTCTTTATCAATTGTTTAATGGGTTCTTGCTTGTGTCTGAGAACTCCACTGTTTGGATTATTGCTTGTGAGCAGATGCAGGGGGACATAATTTCTTTAGAGTTTTTGAAAGGAAGATGGAGGAGAAGCAAGATCGTTTGAAAGAAAGTGGTAAAGCAACTATTTGTGCTTTGTAGATTAAACTAGATTTCATGGTTGTTTTACATTAAAGTGATTTGCATTTTCATTTTACCCATTAGATTGCAGCTGTCATTAGAGCCATTCTTTTTGCTAATAATGCTTTTAAAGTGTAATAGATCAAAGCAGATTTCATGGTTGTTTTGCATTAAAGTGATTTGCCTTTTCATTTTAGCCATTAGATTGCAGCTATCATTAGAGCCATTCTTTTGTGTAGTAATGCTTTTAAAGTGTAAGGTTACTCCATTGTTACAGTAAAGTTACTCAATTGTGATTTGGATGTCACGAGTTTGAATCACAGTATGTTCTCTTTGTGAAAACAAAGGTTAGACTATGTACATTTGACCCTTCCCTAGACTCTCTAGTGTGAGTGTCATACATTGGAATGCCCTTCTTAGTAATGCTTTCAAACTTTGTGACATAATTACTGAAATTTCTCATATCTTTTGTAGGTCATGAGCTTGCTGTCTCTTGGGCTCTTTGTGCTGTATGCCTCTTCGGCCATCTTTCTCATATTTTTGCTGCAAAGGCTTCATGGATCCATTTGTTTCACTCCACAGGATTCCATTTAGCCATGTCTTTGTTTACATTGCTTGGTCCTGGGCGTCATATTATCCTCGAGGGTGTGAAAAGCCTCTTTAAGGGAGCTCCAAACATGAATACTTTAGTTGGTCTGGGGGCCTTATCATCATTTGGTGTTAGTTCATTAGCTGTCTTGATACCAAAACTTGTAAGTGATATTTCCTATTTCCTTATATGGTTTCAGTTTTTGTCTTTAGTTTCCCTTCACTTGTGAATGGCAAATGTATGACGTACAAGGGATATACATGAAAAACTGCTTTGAATTATCTTTTAGGATTCATTTGTTTTATTGCTCACATATTCTTTATCTAAATTTCTAGGAGTTAGCATCATTCCTCCTTTTAATGGGTCATCCAATATGCGACACAATCTTCTGTTTAAATCCTATTGAAAATTTGAGTGGGCTGTTTAAGCAGGGTTGGAAGGCATTTTTTGAGGAGCCAATTATGTTGATAGCCATTGTCTTGTTAGGAAGGAATCTTGAACAGAGAGCAAAGATTAAAGCAACCAGTGATATGACAGGACTTCTAAGTGTTTTACCTTCAAAGGCTCGTCTTGTGGTCAATACTGACACAAAAGATCTAGGTTCAGTTGTTGAAGTGCCTTGTGCTAGTCTTTCAGTTGGGGACCAAGTTGTTGTGCTCCCAGGAGTAAGTAAAGGGCTCTTTATTTATTCATGTTGTGGGTGCTAGTTGGTGATTTATCACTCCCAGTTTATGATCTGAAAGTTTAGATATGAATACTTTTTGTGTGTTTTTTCTACATCAAGTTTCTGAGATGCATATATTTTTTAGGACCGCATTCCTGCAGATGGAATAGTTAGAGCTGGTAGGAGCACCGTTGATGAGTCAAGTTTCACAGGTGAGCCATTGCCAGTGACCAAATTACCAGAGGTATTACTCTTCTTTGTGTCTTCCCCCACCCCCCCTCCTCTTTTGTTGGGCATTCAACTATTCTTCTAGCAATGTCCCTCTTCATTCTTTACTGAAGTAATATGCACATGTACTTTCATACGGTCAAGCTGAAATGGACTTGTCCTTGTGCTAGAGTCAAGTAGCTGCAGGAAGTATAAATCTCAATGGAACTCTCATAGTTGAGGTGCAGAGAGCTGGTGGTGAGACTGCCATTGGAGACATTGTTCGTTTGGTGGAAGAAGCACAGAGCAGGGAAGCTCCTGTACAACGTTTGGCTGATAAGGTTCCTTCTCACATCTTTTAGTATGACTACTCATTAAAAAAAGGTATTCAATGCAATAAGCTTTCACACTGTGGGGTCAGGCTAAGGGCCAGATGGATGTAGCCTTACTCTTGTTTTTATAGAGTGGTAGTTTTTGTGACTTGAACCTTTTATCTCCATTATCACTACTCGATAGATTTTGTTAAAGTAGAAAGTCTGGATGGGCTGTTTTAATGTTAGTACATTTGTTCTGTGCTTTTAACAAAATTGATTCCAATTCCTTTCTCATGCATCTTATGGCAACATAGCATGAACTTTTCCAGAGATTGACTCCCTCTTTCTTTTAGCATCCCATTCTGCACCATCAGCTTCATAAATGACACAAACTGCAAATTATGTTTCTGCATCTGGAACTGACTTATTACGTTAAGTTTGAAAAGCAGAAATCTTCTTCTCCAGACCTCCCCGATATCTTGTTCCCAGATTTGTCTAGTCTCTTTCAGCTCATATTTCATATGTCTACTTATTATACTATCAGATTTTCCTTTAGTAGGCAGCATTGCATATATTGTTGATAAGTTTTGACTAGAGAGAAATTGATCTACATGATCAATAGACCTGAAAAAGGAAAAGCTAATTGACAAGACATGGATGCACAAATAGTCCTATAATTATCTTTTCAAGTTGTATGTAATCCATTCTTGGGCCTTACCCAATGGCTTAAGCTTTTCGGCTGAATGGTTTCTTGACATGATGTTAGAGCTTTATGACCAAGAGATTCTTTCAATTAATTCCGAATATCTGGTATGTTCATGCCTCAAGCACAAGAAACCTGTCGCTTGAAGGGGCATGTTAGAATTTAATATGTGGTTCATTCCTAGGCATCACCCAATAACTTTTTTTTTTTTTTTTTTTTATTGATTGTACAAATCATGATGGTTCTCCACTATCATCCAATCCTTCTGATTAGAGGCAATGTGTGTCCTTTTAGTTGCTCCATCTTTTTATTTATTTATTTATTTTTGAAAGCCCTTTTTGGACTTAAGCTTTCCATTGTGGAGTTTTAGACATTTATTCTGCATATGAGTTTATCCTTATTTGGACATATTTTGCAGGTATTGCATAGTGGCGTATACATCACATTGACTGCAACAATTGCTCACTCTAAATTTTCTTTCTGGTTAAACTAGGTGTCTGGACACTTCACCTATGGAGTGATGGCACTCTCAGTTGCTACATTTACGTTCTGGAACTTTTTTGGGGCACATATACTTCCTGCTACTTTTCACCAAGCAAATCCAGTTTCACTGGCCTTACAGCTCTCTTGCAGTGTCTTGGTACGATGCTAGGAATCTAAGCAATCATTGAGTTCTTCAAGAGGAAAAATGTCAAGAAAGCTCATGCATGTTCTTGCCTTGGTGTAATAGTGAGGTTACTCCATTGTAACATGGTGGTTATAAGTTTAAATTACAGAAAGTCTCTTTGTGAAAATAAAAGTAAAGCTGTGCAAATCTAACCATTCCCTGGGTCCCACAATATGAAAGTCTTGTGCACTGAGCACCATTTTAATCTTTTCCTGATTTCATATAAATCATGCCTCTGCTCTATATTATAGTTTTGGTTAACAAGAATTAACATAGAGCATTTGGTAGACTTGGTAATAACTCTAATAGCTAAGAGAAATAGAGCAATAAAAATTTTCAATTGATATGATGAGGACTGGATGTAAATCTTGTTGAGTATTTCACATCTTGGTGGTTTTGGACTAAAACCCTCGCTGGTCCACTGCATGCTGTTGTGACTATGTCCCTATACTGAATGCAGGTTGTTGCTTGTCCTTGTGCACTTGGCTTAGCTACGCCCACTGCTGTGCTGGTATCCTCTTTCTATGCTTGTACAGTTTCATGGTGCCTAGTCTTTTCTTTCTTCCATTTATTTTTAGGACTCTGATTACCATGGTTTTGCATTCTTTCTTCTGTATTTAAGGTTGGAACTTCATTAGGAGCAACAAGAGGATTGCTTTTGCGTGGCGGAAATATATTAGAGAAGTTTTCAATGGTGAACACCATTGTGTTTGACAAAACAGGAACCCTGACCATTGGAAGACCTGTTGTGAAAAAGGTTGTTACGCTTGAGGGTTCCCAACTTACAAATTTGAAGTTGAGTGGTGACAGTTCTTTTTCCCCTATCACCTATCTAATAATTTTGTAAAATCTGCATTGATGGGAATAAATATCATTCAAGATATTTTTAACATGGACAACAGCTAAAGCCTGAAAACTATTTCAGGATTTCACCAATATCTTTTTTGTGTGATTATGCTAAGCAGTTCAATATCAAGTTTCCATCTGCATAGATTACCTAAGAGTTATAGGTGTTTTGTCTGAAAAGGTATGTGTGTTTCGCTGTGCTTAGGCATATACATGCATCCATGTGAAACTAGGAAGTTAAAGAATCTTAGGGAATGAATGTTTTCAAAGGCTCATGATTGGATGTATGCCATGGGCTGCAATATTACTCATGATGGATGCGGGCCTCACACCATAGGCACAACTAGCCAAGCTGTGGAAATAGCCTGAGCTTAAGCTAAAATTGCTTCTAACCCTTTAACATAATCTATTTGAAGCAGTTGCTGAAAAATGTAGTTACCTGCAAATACATTGCAGGGATGCACCCAATCATTGATCTATTTAAGTAGTGTAGACCTGAAGTATTTATTTATCTAATACATTAAACTTAATCAGGTTTCATTAATTCTGCTGTTATAAGCTGATGTGCTTGTAGTCCTACTTCATTTTACTAGTAGTGCATTCAAGTGCTGAATCTGTAGATACGAAGTTTGGAAGTCTTAAATTGTGGCCTTTATGAGTCTCTATTTGAAGAATTTAATGAGTTGCAATTAAATCTGTAGGTGTATGTGAAACTTGAGTAGCTAAGTGGTGCTGGGAAAGCTGATGCAGTTTAGGTTCAATGTGTAGCCATTGTCATTACTGTGACAAATATGCATGTCCTGCTGATTAGTAAATTAACATCAGCTAGTTTTGATACAGAGCAAGTTCAAATTATACATGGTCAGAAGCTGAAATCCTGAAATTAGCTGCTGGCGTAGAGTCAAATACTGTTCATCCAGTTGGGAAAGCTATCGTAGAGGCTGCTCGGGGCCTCAATTCGCAGAATGTGAAGGTGTGGTGCTCTTTTTTAGATTGACAAATTTGTTCATTTGCTCAAATATGTAATGTAAATAGTTGGTTTTAAATCAATATGTATCAATTTTTTGTTGAATATTGCTGTTCATTAACTCTTAGGATGTGGTTGTGTGGGTTGAATGGGATGAAACTACTTTTCCATCATCATCCCATTTTAGCTTGGTTGTCAGGTAAAGTAGACTCTCATCCATGTTGCTCTGTGAAGAAAGAGGTAACTTTTGCCACAAATGATGCTTCAAATTGGGATGGAAAATCAATAGGGCAGACATGATCAGTGTTCTTCTGCTCATGAATAATTTTGTGCATGTTTGTGCTCAACATCAAGTTATAGGTTCTGGTTTCAATGATAAAAAAATAAAAATAAAAATAATATAAAAAGAGAGAGAGAACAAATCTGTAAAACCATTGAAGGGAGGAGGAAAGAGGAAATTAGAAGTGTAAACTACCCTGCTACTTGGCCTTCGAATTGTGTATCTGATCTCCTGACATTTTATGGCAAGTTGCACCATAATTTTTACAAATAAAAAATCAATATTTCAGTCTTGCAGAATTTCGCATCTTACCTGGTGATCCACCTTATAACCAATACTAAAGTTCATCTAACTCTTTGTTCATTTCCATTTCTGTTAGTGGCTTTTGATGTGGATATGAGACTGTCATTGGATTGTAAATTTATGCTTACTTATATCTTGGGTAAAATTCTTCAATGAAACACTATTTTAGTTCTAGCAGGTAACAGATGGAACATTCATGGAGGAGCCTGGTTCTGGTGCAGTAGCTACCATTGAGAACAAGAAGGTGTCTGTTGGAACACTGGACTGGGTTCAAAGGTATTTACTCAGTGGTCATTTGGGTGGTCATTTATATTTCACACCAGTACTATAGTGATAAACTGCATTCAGATTTGATGACATCACCTAGTTGGTTTTTGAGACCCTAATATCTTCTTGAAATTCTTCCTTTCCTTCAGACTCTAATATTTTCCAGCTTGAAGAAAATAACACCATTACTCTCGCAATATTGATTTACCTAAAAGTATACCATATGTGAATTTAAGAATTATCTATGTTGGTCACTGTGCAGAATGATCTACTTGACAGAACTTTTTTTTCATCATGTCTTGGACATAGAAAAAAGAGCATATGGTTGCATGATTAATTAAAGCTACATCTTAATTTTTAAATTCTTCTCAATTTTTTCCTGAAATGTCTTAATTTCTTCACATTTTATGAATAGCTGAAATTGTCAATATTCACTTTCAGAAAATTTGGTAGTTGTAGATGCTCAGAGATGCATGGCTTGCAGCTTGAAATCTATTATGAGATGCTTTAGTATGCAAAAGATACTTAAGGCAAAAGCTGGAAAAAAAAGCTTATGACATGTGATTTAGATATTTATAACATTGTTGTAAGAAGATTGCTCCATTTTGACCAGAGGCTGGTAAGTTGAAGTACATGTTCTTTCTGGGACTGTACTTTCAAGAGGAAAATACAGTACATTTCTGATTGCTAGGCTATTTTGTCAATGAAAAAATGTTCTGCTATTAGGAGAAGAACTAGCACAAATCATGGCATAATATCATGCAAAGATATATGCATATCTGCGTGAGGAAATATTCCTTATCTTTACTGGAGTACTCAACTTTTATGTACAAATCTGTTAATTACAGTGAAAAATTACAATGGAGATTTGGTTTTTTTTTCCCCAGCAGGCATGGAGTTCGTAAGAATCAATTTCAAGAAATGGAAGATGTCAAGAATCAATCTGTTGTGTATGTTGGGGTAGATGATACCCTTGCTGGTCTTATATACCTTGAAGATCAGATCAGGGAAGATGCTGGACATGTTGTTAAATCCTTGTCTGGCCAGGGAATCAACGTATATATGCTGTCTGGTGACAAAAGGAGTACTGCTGAATATGTTGCATCTGTTGTTGGTATTCCAAAAGATAAGGTATGATGAATGATACTTGGATATATACTCAAAACCAAGAAAAAAAAAAAAAGAAAGATAAAATAAATAAATAAATAAAAGGCTGCTTTGAGGCCCCTTCCCAACAAACCTCAAGCTACCATTGCCAGAAAACACAGCTGTTAATATTGAAATCTGCTTGTTTTATTGAATTCCAAATGTTTTCAGCACTTGTTTTGGACCAGAATTTAGAACCCTATCCCCCAATGTTTGCCCGTACCTTGAGCCAAGCTCAAGCAAGAGTTTTTTGAAACCATGCTTGTTTGGGCCTGAGTTTGCTTTTTGTATGTGTAAAGCTTATTTTTGTTAGGTATTTCCATTAGTTTTAGATTCTTTGCACTTTATTCAAGGATTTCTTTTATTAGGTAGCCTCAGTCTAATGTAAATTTTCATGTTGGTGATGTTATAAATTGACAATTGGCTTTAAAAAGATGAGTGCATTAATGCGAATTTTAAAGTAGCATTCAGTCAATATAGGGCAAGGCAGTTTGGCCACATTCAATACAGGCATATACAAGAACTGGATTGGAAGACTGATACTGCTTGCATGCAGGTGATAGCATTTGATTGGTTAGGAATGTGAAATTTATTGCTAATCACCTTCCTTCTTGTAGGTATTTGCAATTGTAAATGCTGTTCTCTTTAACTTCATCCTTCATAGGAGTTGATTTGTGATATGTTTCATCTTGCGGAACATTTGAAATGTTTTATCTTGGAGAATATATTTTGAATTAGGGTTTTGTTTACATTAAATATCCATTTTGGATGATAGGTGCTCTCTGGAGTTAAACCAGATGAAAAGAAGAAATTCATAAATGAACTTCAGAAGGATCAGAGCATAGTGGCAATGGTTGGTGATGGAATCAATGATGCTGCTGCTTTGGCTTTATCACATGTTGGAGTTGCCATGGGTGGAGGTGTGGGAGCGGCTAGTGAGGTGTCTTCCATAGTGCTGATGGGTAACAGACTGTCTCAGGTATATGGAAAATGTCTCAGGTGTAGAATGTGTATTATTAAAAACCTTGGTTGTGATGCAATTATATATTAGATAAGGCATCTTCTAGATCATTTAAACCAATGCAAATAATGTTTTCTTCTGGTTTTCCTTCAGTCTCCTACTGGAGTTGAGGGTTTAACATGTCACAGAAGTATGGATTCAATTCCTATGCTTTTCTTTTTTTCCTTGCATCTCATATGCATGTCCATTTTCTTACCCACCAAATATGGCTATTTGGTTTGTTGGAACTTGCAGCTATTTTGTTCATGCCAACTTTGAAAATGTATGCATTTGGCACAAACAACACTAAACCACTTACAGTATACACTAAATCCAGTTGCTGAAAGAGGACAATTTAATGCAAGCTGCAACTGAAAATTCAATTTCTAAGCTAGCAGGATCAGGCATTTGTTATTAGGTTACACACATACCATGAAATTTCATTTCAAGATGCACCCTTCCTATTTGAACAGCCTTTAGCATTTTTCAGTACTCAAGCACAATTGTGGTCACAAAACACTGACATGTGAATTCTTCATTCCTATTTTATGGGTGTGTTAACATGGACTGCAGGGTAAGTTTGAACTTCCTGTGTATTTGAGAGTGGAAACTCATTTCCATCTCTTTTTACCCTTCTCCCAGTGCTCTCAAACATTTTCCTTGACACTAATCTTTTCTCAATGAAAGATTATTGTCTCAATGTCTTGCTCTTTGGAATTTGTCAGAGTTATGCCTGGGAAGTTTGTGCATAAGCTCTGTAGCTGGAGTAACTGCCTCTGAACAAGCATGGATCTGGACACACACACACGTGTGGGTGCATGTATAGATAGATGATAGATAATTGCTGCTCTTGTTAAATCTTTACCTCAAGTGTTATGTATTTCATTTCATGTTTACTAGACTCTTTAAAAGCTTTTTGGTTGGCCCTGGTTTTAGCATTGCTACTTTGACTACAGCTTTGATACAACTCTTTCACTTGTATCGCTCTGCTTGATTCATTAATTAACAGTACCATTTTGTTTCATTATTGACAATTTGTAACTGAGATTTCGGCACAGCATGGTCCAACTCAGGATTTATGTATTGTCTTGCATTGATTCTCTATGCTGTGGCATTGGAGCAAAGAAACTGATTTTTATTTTCTACACAGTTGCTTGATGCATTGGAGCTGAGCAAGCTAACCATGAAGACCATTAAGCAAAATCTTTGGTGGGCGTTTGCCTACAACATTGTAAGTACTTTTGCTTTATACAAGCAGAACTATGAATTCAGTAATAAAAAGAACCCATAAAGCACAATTAGTAACTAGAAGAATATGGAGGCCTATGTGCTGTCCCTCAATATTCTTCTAGAATTTAACTTCCTGATATCCACAGATGATTAGAGCCAGCCAATTCTTGGTATTAATGATTGATATAAGCATGATTTTTGAGATTCCATGGCTAATTTGGAAATGAGGAAACACAATTCTGAAGCTAGCGTCTGACTTCAACCATGCTTTTGTTGGAGTATAACATATAATCTGTATTTTAGGGCTCACCTAACAGTTTTAAGTTTTTAGGTGGATTGGTTTCTTGATATGGTATCATAATCAAGTGATCATTTACTATGAATTAATTATGAATTTTTTCTTGTTTGTTCATGCTTTAAGCCCAAATGAACCTGGCATGTCACAATTGTAACCCACGTGAGCTAGTTCCAGCCTGAATGAGTTGGACTTTCGCGTGAGGAGGCCTGTTAAAGTTATTGGTTTCTTGACAGTTATAATATTACTTTTATATCTCCTAGTGGAACCTGAGTTGTGTCGATTTAGATTCCACACCTCTTGTTTTAAGCACAACTTAGAAATCAATCTTAAAGAAGTCGCCCAGCTGATCATAGCAGTGGTTGATCAAGTTGAGTTTCTAAAAAACGTACTTTTGTCTTAGTTCTCCTCTCACGGGTTCATGATGCCTATGTTGCTTGCACATTTGCGCAGGTAGGAATTCCAATTGGGGCTGGCATGTTATTGCCAGTAACTGGTACAATGCTAACTCCATCAATTGCTGGAGCACTTATGGGTTTGAGTTCCATTGGGGTGATGACAAATTCATTGCTTTTGAGATTAAAATTCGCCTCGAGAGAGAAAAAAGTCCATGGAGCAACTTCAAGCTCGAAAATTTATTTGGGTTCTGGCATCCTTACAGAGCGGAAAGTTGACATGAAGCAACCATATTCTGAAGCTAGATGAAATGAACGGAATCCATATAAAATAAAGCAAACTGCATGGTTTACAAGATTGAGAGTTACAAAGAGAGGGAGGGAAGTGAGGAGGGAGGGACGTTTATATTTATTTTCATTGTCCCATTGGCTACACGGAAAGTTGGCCGGTGGCCGGTTTGGTTTATTTAGTTATTTATTGCAATGACCCCCCCCTAGTATTTTCTTCGAGACAGAGAAAACTCGTGAGAGATACCTCAAAATATGTAATTTATTTAATGATTCATCTCTTATATATAAAATTTAATAAGTTTTTGTCATCAGATTATATTTATATCAATGCACAAGTGTAATTATTTACTCCTAAACATTATTAAACTATAAATCACTTTATTGTCGTCTGTGGGGCAATATTTAAAATTTTGAAGACTGTTATCTGCCCGGCTCCTCCAGACCAAGTGCTTCGTAACTTACACATTGTAGAATGGCATCGTTCCCTCAATAGTCACTGACAGGCATTATCCTAAAGAAAGAAGTAACATGGTAGAATGATTTCATAAGAGCATTTCATATCACACAAATGCAAAACATAAAAGTGCCACCGCGGGAAAATTGTAATTCCTTGCCATGAACCAGAAAAAAGCTTTATTCCTTGCTGGACAGAGAATTTAGTTTCCATTCTGGAGGAAGAGGTAAATCGGGTTACAAGAATACATTGGTGCAAATATGACGTAAAGTTTATGATAAACAAACTGGTTCCCTTTATTTATTATTATTTTTTTTTTTTTGCAACTTTCTGTCTACATCTAATAGAGCTAACCGTTCAAAAAAAGGGCAAGAAAACATAGGAATTCGTTACTTGCAGGCGAAATTGTCAACATAATGTAGCAGATGGCGAGTAAAGTTGAACCCAGGCAAATTCTTCTTTGTAAGCCACATTGCCCTCACAAGAGGCTTCACAGGTATAAATGACAAGAGTTGCCCAATCAAGAGAATCCGCGGCATTCTTTACACCAAAGTAATAAAGCAACTGAGGCAATATCTGACACCACCAAGATAAAAAGAATACTGATTAATGGCTTCATCCCTGATTTTCAGATCCGAGATCTTTAGAAGAGTGGCACAAGAAGATAAATGAGAGAAAAATGAGTAAGTGAAAAATAACTAGTGTGTCCCATTTATATTTTGAAGCTGCCAAGGGGTCAAATCACAAGTGAAAAATGAGTAAGAAAAAGAGAAGCAACTTAGTGCATACCTGAAATTCAAACTTTGAAGGACCCCGACAATAACTGCAGTTGGGGACATCAGCCTTGGATGGCCGGCCACTTGACATGGGCCAGAGGGGTTTTGCATTAGGATGCCTACAATACCTGTTTTATTTTTTTTTTTTTAATTTTTGGGGAAGAGGGATCTTGCATTAGCATGCCTATAATACTTGTTACTGGAGGGAGGGAGAGAGAGAGAGAGAGAGAGATCATGGAATCAAAATACAGCGAAAGATTTTACCCATCACATTAACAAAGGTCAGATGAGAAAATAAATGGTTTGACTTTACATGCAACTAGCAAATTTTTAGACCATAAGATTATGAATCACCGTAGAATTGCACCAATAAAGTTTCCACTCATTGAGTACAATAAAATGCTTTTAGTAATAGCAAAACTCATCCATTTTATTAACTAAAAAGCATATTTACGAGGACCAGTAATTCTTATTCCAACAAGGGCAGTACCCGCAAAATTTATGAGTAAAGTCTTGGTGGGACATACAAAACATACCAAAAAAAGCCAGTCAAAATTTTAATACTACTAACCTTTTACACGTCATGTACACAAGTTTTCCGTTGACAACACATCTACAGATGGCAAAATAGTGATGCCCAAAGTTACCTATTCACCTGCTCTAATATAAGCAGCCTAGTCTGGCCTAATATACAGCTTAACAGTGTAAAACTTCTAGATTTGAAATTGGGATAAATCACTAAGTTTATTATTTATTTTCATATTTATCACTATACTTTAAAATCTTGCAAATAAATCACTCAACTCCAATATTTCAATTAAATCATTTTCTCACTTCATATTAATAAAATTAGATGAGAATTTTCGAAATTTACTCCAAGAGAATAAGTTTTTATTCAATTAATTCTTATCATATTTGCTTTTGTTCAATTATCACATTTATGTACAAAAATTATCAAGATCATTTCAAATTATGCAGTGCAAAAATAATGACGATAATAAAAAAAAATTTTTTAAAAAAAAAAATATATATATATATATATAACTCTAGAAAATTATAACTCTAAAACTTCAGATCTTGAAAAAAAAAATTATTTTTTTATTATCATCATTATCTTTGCTTTACATAATTTGAAATCATCTAAATAATTTTAGTATATGAAGGTACAAATTGAATGCAAGCAAATTTAATGAACTTAATTGCATAAAAATGCATTTTTTAGGGAGTGAATTTTATAAATTTTCATCTCATTGAGTAGCAATGATCAAATTGAAAGAAAATAGAAATTAAGCAATTTAATTATAACAAATTAAATTAAGTAATGAAAATAAAAACAAATAATAATTTGGGTAATAAATTGTAGAAATTATCCCTTTAAACTGTTTCATTCAATTTCTATGTCAAATATTAAACAAGCAAAAACAAATTCTCTTTCAAATGAAAATATTGTCACCTCAACACTTGCTCTGGGGCTTTGGCCATGCGTTCTTGGAAAGAAGCCCAAAATTTTTTGTCACCATCCCCCTGTTTTCACAAACAGTTAAAACATATATTTTGGGGGTAATAGTTCTCAAAATTATCTGACACAACAAATATGACACCTCAAAACTGTCCATCAATGAATTCACTGTGTCATCCATTTTACTCCTTGATAGCAGTGAGTTAGCTTGATTGTCGATGTCGGTCATTTCATCCTCATCAAAGTCATTTTCATCTTCATTCATCATCTCATACTCTGGCCACAACGTATTACTACCAGCTGCTTGAAAACACAAAACATTATCAGAGGTGGAATTCAAGAAAAATTCCATACCATGTATAAATAACACAGAGTTTGGTGCCACACACCATGCATAATTTGCACACATAGTGGCACTAGTTTTGTTTTCTCAAACATAAATTTCATGTCAACAATTTTTAAACATACATTCACAATAGGCACACATCCAAATCAAGATTGATGTGTAGAATTACCATGACATGAAATGATATTATAGAATTGTGTAGTATCATCATGGTCAGGTGATGGATACAATCTAATTGACTTCTATCATCTGTCCAGAGGATGTGTACCATGTAACCACCAGCTATCCTAAACATACTTAGTGCAATAGTTTCATGATGTTGTTATGTATATACTGGCCTTTAATTATCTCCGTTTGAGTGCTTCCACCATTACTGAAACTGGAGCCAGGTAATTCAGAGGAAAGGCTCAGTTGTTGGCACTTAATTCTGTGGCCTGAACGCCAGTGCAAGGTCTGAAAAATAATAAAAGAAAGAAAGATCACTAGGCATGGATGCCGTAAAAATAAAGCAATAAAAACATAGTACCTGGTGTTTCTCTGAGCAGTAATGTGCCCTTTTGCAGCTACTACAAACTTTATCTCCCCTCCAGGTACAACACCAATTACAAAGTGCAGCTAACAATACAAGCACAGAGAGAGAGAGAGCGAGTTTAAGGCCATCAGGAATGCTTTAATGGTAGAAAGAAACAACAGTAATTAAATGAAAAATGCAAACCAAGCTTTAGATCATTGACATATATGTTTCAACATAAAATACAGTTTATTGAATTGGGTTCCTGAATAGTCAACCATTAGAAAAAAATTGGATGGTAACAAAAGCTTTCAGTGTCATAACACCTGCAGTCTGTCATTTTGCAAAGAGTACAACTTATTCTGAAGTTAGATCCACCACAGTAAATTTGTTATTAATGTAAGATCTCCAAGAAGTTAATATCAATTTCAGGTCTGCCTCTGGATCTGAACCTCCTAAATATATGTTTAGACAACCTTATGCATGATGCAAACATAGATATTGAGGTTTAGCATATTGAAGAGACCAGGTCGGCATATTTGGCACTTTAATATCTGTCGAACTCCCAAAAGATGAGATCAAGATTGTGAATGTGTCATATTTAGATAAGAGTCTATTAATCAGAACAAACTACTATTGACCACAATTTCTACATTGAGGATGAAACTAGATTACTAGAGAAATATATAAAGTCTATAAATTACCTCCTGGTCCAGAAGGCTTGTCGGTTCCGTTGTGTCTCGGGGGCTCACTCAAGTATAAAGGATTTATGCAAGGCAATTGGCAGCGGAAAACCTTCACACTTGAGAAAACAATAATACATAATTGGGCGGAATATCAAGTCACATTTATCCTATGTTGTTATCCATGATAGTCGAGTCGAATAGCAAGCAAGAACATTTGGAAAACAGAATAATGTCGAAACAAGTGATACCTTCGAGATGGCTTCTCTGGCCTACGTTTCCATTGCTCTCTTTGATCCCGGAGAAGACATGACATAGACGGGCACATGAAAACAAACAATGCTCGATGGAATGTCGATTCCTTATCGGATACGGGTGCATAAACCTAGGGTATCAAAACAACGGCACCAAAAATCGTCATCAACAAAAAAAAAAAAAGAACTTTTCTCCAATTCCTCATACACACAAGCTGTCAACAGCAAATATGCTAAAAAGTAATGCTAATTGCTCTGAGAGATAACATAGAATTCGAACAATATCAATAGAAAATGGTCAAATTTTCATCCTAAATCAAACACAACTAGTGGAAGGCGGATGAAGCGAAACTAGAAATAAATAAATAAAGGAAGAAGAAGGAAAAAAAAAAAAAAAAAAAACCTGTAGTAAAAATTGCAACGGTTCCCCGCATACATCACAAAGACAGGACTTTCCAGAAGGTAAATTGATAGGATCCAGCCACGCCTACAAGATCATTAACAAATTATTACTGCAAAAAGAAAACACAGATTCAGAGAGAAATACATTTTAACAAAAAGAAGAAAGAAGAGGAGGAGTGACAAAGGGGCTACGGGCACGCCGCCGGCCTTGCTGGGAAACAACTGGCGGAGAAGAGACCAGTGGCATTTCGGCTTTTCCAGAAAGCCTAAGGTTACAGGTGGATCTTCTTCTTGTTCGTCGTCGTCGTCGTCGTCGTCGTCTAGGTTTTCAACAACTAGTCCTTCTGCTTCTGCTTCTTGCTCCTCGGCTAAATCGTTTTCCAAAGAAGAAATCGATAGTCCCTTGATCTTCTCTATCGAATCTCCTCCGTGCATATCGCTATCCATTTCTCTCTCCAATTTGGTTAGGCTTACTTTTTGAATTTAGAATCAGAAGACATTACATCAGTTCTCTCTCAAACAAACTAAAAATAATAATAATAATAATAAGAAAGATAGGGTCAAATGGACATTACAAGGAAGAAGGTTTGAAAGCACAACAAAGTCAAACAAAGTTAAAGGAGCGTGTGAGTGAATCATAAAACCCTACTCCCCTAGGGTTTTAAACCTTTTCTATCTCGAGTTCTTTTTTTTTTTTTTTAATCTTTTTAATCTAAATTGAAAGCTAATACTTAGATTTATAGAATCTGTACTCGCTTGATGGGACAAAAACAAATAAATACAATGGATGGACTCTTGCTCTGAATTGGGCCCAACATTTCTTATATTCCAGCGAAGGGCTTTAGGCTGGGAGATCCCAAGTCCCATCAGCCCCACTCCGTCTCCATCCATCCATCCATCCATCGCTGTCAGGTTTTCGGTTTTCAGCCTCCAGGGCACACGGTCAGCCCTTCTGATCTCTCCGTTGGTGTCGCCGGATAAAAATTACTTCCGGTAAGTTTGCTTTATTTTACCATCCTTATTCTGTATAGCATAAAAGTTGAATAAGAAGAGTTTTATGTGTTGCTTTTATTTTGAGCAACACAGCAGATTACTGCTTCAGGCTTTGTCGACTTTCTAGCTCTACAAAATTGTATTTCTCTTTCAAATATTATACACACACACACACAATCACGCTATCTGATCAAGAAATTGGAGCAGTTTCATTCAACTTTGATAATGGGGTTGTTCGGTTTGGAACTTGAAGGATATTTTGGGATTACTTTATCATTTCTAATCATAGCTGTAATGGCATTATTAAATTAACAGAAAAGGAAGATGGGAAGCAGCATTACTGATCTCCCCATGAAGTTTCTCATGCCATCTTTCTCTGATAACATCAGAGAAATTGCATTCAAAACAATTCCTTCTGTATCAAAGGTGCTGCAGCATCCTTTTTGTCAGCTTTAATGTGATATTGTTCGCTTTTGTTAGCTCAGATTCTCAGCTTTAATTATTTTATCATGAGCAGGTCGAGATTAAGAGAGTTCTGGAATCAATGTATGGCTTAGAAGTTGAAAAGGTACGGACGTTAAATATGCAGGGAAAGAAAAAGCGGAGAGGGGGCCGCCTGATTGCTAGGCCAAATTACAAGAAGGCTTACATAACTTTGAAGGAGCCCTTAGCCATTGGTTCTGAATTCTACAGTGCTCGGGCAATTGGAGATGATAAGACGAGCACAAACGGCAGGGGAAAATTACGGTATTTTGATGAATATGCTGTGAAATCTCACTGGCTTGATAAGGAGGAGCTCTGTTTTAAGCCTGAGAAGCAATACGGTCACTGAGGCAGCAGCCAATCTTTTGCTTTTGGGAATTTGGAGGTCAGGGATAGCTAAAGCTATTAAGCAGCATGTGAACCTTGGTTTAGTTATGCTCGCAAGATATACTTTTTTTGCACACTACTGTTTTCTGGCCATTTTTCCATTTTTACTAGGAATCTGGCAAATAGAGGGTTGACTAATGTTCAGGTGCTGCATACTGGGGTGTAATGCATAACATTTGGAGGTCGTTGCTTTGGTTAATCTCTTATTGATGCAGTTGCAATTGTAATGTGACTGATGGGCATAGTTGCTATATAAAACTTTCTCAAATTCTGGTATCACTCTTAATTATTATCATTGTATGTGATAAATGACATCTACAAGGGGCCTAAATCTCTACATCCTGAATACAAGATTAGAGATTGTTCTGATCTACACAAAACTTATTGTTCTTGAGTGGTTCAGTCTTTGCAGTTTGCACCATACTGAATATGGTGTCCCAATTTCTTGTACTCTTTTCCGTGTCAAATATCATTCATTATACTGGGTTATTATATTAAGCTATTTGGGGAAACATCGTCTTTGTAAAAACAAGGGATAGGCTGCCTACTCTGAAGTCCATTAGGACCTTTTCATAAAACTCAGTTTTAGCTGCTGCATCTACAATGTTGTCCTTAAGTTTGGTGCCTTTTCTGTACATAATACTTCTATAGACATCCATATTTTAAATCTGAACAACTCGACTTCAGATCTGGATGATGAGAAGCCAACTCTCCTGTTTTACTCAAATATATCCCTGCCTTTGTTAAGTCAACCTATCCTTTAATCAAAGTGGTTCTTAAGTTCTTAACCTGTAAATGTACTCGGTGGTTTCTTTTCTTCTGTGGTGGCACAAGAGAATGGCCTTCACTCTTTACATTCATGCATCAAGCGAGCGCACTGTGTCAACCATATTCAGAAATAACTTGTCAATTTTTCATTTGGAATTTTTGTTTTTTTTTGTACTTTTTTGTGGTTTATTAGGAGTCCTGGGCATGGGCTATGTAACCTGAAGTACCCTGCCTTTTCCCATCTATTTTGTTTTGCATGTTGTTGAGCCATTGTAACTGTGCAAGAACCTAGGCCATTTATGCTCAATTGCAAACAGTGTGCACAATCTATTGGACAGGGTGCAATCCATTCTACTGCATGACTTTGCCCAAAACCAGCATCTTTGCATTGCACACAATTTCTTTGAACTTGGCATACCAATTTTCTTCAAATCTGTCTTTATTTTCTGGGTCTAGCCAAAAGCCCCTTCAAGTCTAGGATGAAATTTTGACTTGTCCTCCTTGTTTCATTTGTCATAGGCTGACATAGCTGTTGTGGCAAGTGCCATCTGAAAGTTTGCACGCGAGAGAAAATTCCTACCTTTACAAGATTTTCAAACAATGATGGTACTCAAATTGAACCAAGATCAAGTGCAAGAAGTTCATGTTGAGAGATTACCTCAGCCATGCAATTATATTACTCTCTAGTCCTCTATTCCAATTTCCTGTGTGCTCTCTTCTCCTTTCTCCTGCTCACTATTACGCTGCAAGGCGGCCCTTCTCTCTTCGTCTGAAAAGGACAAGGATGGTACGTGAAACCAATCGGTTTTATTATAAGGGAGATTAAAATCGAAAGACCCATGTGTTTGAATTACTATGAGTGAACGATTATTATCAGGGTGTTGAGGATGAGATTGAGAAACGGAACCAAATCAACCCACTTCCATGTCGTGGGGGGTGATGATGTTACGCCTGATTGGCTAAGTGCCAATGATGTTGATGGCATACTCTCTTACTCCCTTGTGAAAAGTATACACAGGTGCAGAAATATATGGGTGCTTTTTACTGACAAGTTTGCTTTGTCCTTCATAACAGTTACGAGAGTAAGCAGATTTGCACAGTAAGTGGGGCGGAGGGGAATCATTGGCATTTGGCCATCTGGCAAGCACCATTTTTTCTAATCTATGTAGTTCTTACTTGCTACATAATTTGTCTTTCAGACCGAAAAAAAAAAAAAGAAGGTAGGCTGGTTTAATATAAACAGCTGATGTCAGTGTGAAACTTTGCTTCTTCTTTTTTTTTTTTGTTTAATCAAAACCAATTGTCCCAAGTGTATTATATTATATTTTATTCTTTACATAATCGTACCTCGCTATGGTAATTAATTTTATGTATAAACACTCCAGAAATTAGTATTTTGGAAATAAAAGCATATACATTGAAAATTGCTTTAGATCCCATTTAAGTACCACTATTTTGAGAGATTAGCGTGCAAAAAGAGTCGATGACTAACACATTTGCTTTTCTTTGTTGCTTTCTTACTACATTCAATTTTTTCCATTCTAAACAAAAAAGTACAATAGAGTAAATAATAAAGAATTCACAAGTGGTTGTTACTTTTCCGTGACATTCATTTTTTTCATTCTGAACAAAGGTACAACAGAGTAAATAATAAAAAATTCACAAGTGATAAGACGTACAATTCTAACTTCATTGCGTGTGAAAATAATAAAAAATAAAATTGAAGAATTAACGAGCCACATAGATGGAATTTTAGGCCTCAATTAACGGATTAAATAAGTAAATGTAATAGATAATTTAAATATTTATTAAAAGAAAGTTAATCCTGAGAGACATTGTATCTTAGAAGAATTCTCTTACCTTAGTTGATAAACTATTTTAAGTAACCCTAACATTGGCAACTTCTTTAATACCTTTTATCCATTTTTAATCAACCATACATACTGCTTCAACACAAACAATTATTGTGAAATCATCAAGTACTTAACTGCATCCACTAATTGTCACTCTAACACCTTACCGTATTAATATTTCTCTTAACAAATTTCAAATTATTTTTAAATTGAAGGATAATAAGGCACAAAGTGTATAACACTTTATGAAAGAGAAAATTGACCTTTTATAAGAAAAAATTAAAGTCATGGGCATATTTTTATAAGTGTATTAAATTTGTATCTAATTCAAAATGTAATTTTTTTTATCAAAATTCAAGGTCTTAAATTTTGAAAAGCAAAATAGTATAAGACTACTTATAGATCTCCTAGCCAAGTATGTCCAAAAAATGACGACATATACTTGTTATGAGAAATTTCTTATACATTATTTTGAGAACAACCTAACAAATGTGACCTTTCACTAGTACATTAAGTAAAGTTAAGGAAATGTCAAAACCTGGAAAGAGTTAGTAGTTACCTTTGAGGTCAAGTTTAAGTATATCTCTGAGTTTATACCTACCAAGATGGATCTTAAAGTCATAAAAAAGAAATCCAAAGAGACTTTTAAGCAATATGCATATTAGTAACATAATATGACTGTCTAAGTTCAACCTTTGTTACTAGAAAAAGAATAAGCTTCCACTTTTCATAGTACCTTAAAAGCTCCTTACTACAATAAGATGATAGGAAGTACATCAAGAAACTTCATTGATCTAGTCATTACAAGAGAAAGAATCAATAAGAGTATCCAAAATGGTAAAATTATTAATATTGTTGTAAACATGATGACATGTAAAAGGACTGACATGACTAAAAAGAAGGAAGATGAGATCTAGGTAACCGAGTATGATAGTCAATTAAGATTGTGCCCCATTTACTAGTCATTCAATAACCTATAAGAAAAATTTAATCCTCAATTATTGTACCAATCTCACAATATAACAACCTTATTTTCATACCAAAGCTCTCAATTGCAACCTTCACAATCAAATGTCTACACACCAACACTTTTGGCTAATCAAGTTAATCCTAGAAAAAAAAAAAACAAAGAAAGAGAAGGAAAATTGAGCTCATACTAATGCCTCGTTCAAAATTGCTACCTTAGCTTGTTCAAAATGAGTTAATTACCATTATAGTCTAGGAACAATTGAAACCACCCTATCCCAATTGGTATAATACTAATGCCTAATGCAAGTATTATGGTGGATAAATTGGACAGTCAACTAATAATTACTAAACCCTCAAATATAAAGTCCCAAAGTTAAGGGATAAAAGCTAGATTGACTTTTCAAAATCTAAAAGGAAGCCTAATGTTAATATTAATCCCTTTCCCAATCATAAGGTTGCAAATCAAATTAAGGAATGCTCGAATGAGTAGAGGTTGGGACATTAGACTAAAGATGCCCACTCTCTCAACATTAGAAGAACCCAACACCATCAAAAGTAGCTGAGCTTGTACTTCCCTTCATTCATTATTTCAAAAGTGTAAGATTCATCAATCAAATCAATAATTAATGCAAATGGTCAGTTAAAGTTACTATTAAACTTGGCATATTAACAATTTACTTAATTTCCAAATAAGAGGAAGAAGAGTCTCTTCAAGTGTCACTGATCTATCCATGTAACCTTAATTTCCTTGTGTGTAATTAGTAAGCTCAGGAGATTCTCTAATTGTTTAAGTCTCTCATAAAGTAATATGACTTAAATTCCCTTGCTTGTTAATGCCTATGACATTTAAGGGTAACAATATAATAAATGGGTAATTTTTTACCATATGTTAGCCAATAACATATGTTTATATCATTCGAACTCATAATTCTAGCCTTGTTATTTAAATTGCTATCTTAGCATTTTCTTTTATATGCATGAACCATTCTAACAACACTTGTTTATTTCTTATAGCTTTGCATATGTTATAAAAGATGCTGGAAAATGAAATTGATAATTTAGTTAGTACTTACCTCGAAACAAAATCCCTAAGTACCCTTGATGTGCCAACCTTGGATGTTGTTGAAAGTGAAGAAATCCTATCAAATGTCTAACACCTAATTAAACAAGAAGAGAGGCAATCCATAGACAAAACTAAGCTATCCTTAAATATAAGCTAATATGATTTGAAGACATCATGACCATAGATTAAAACCAAAAAAATGACAAAGAGAAAACAAATAAATAATAAATGTGGTTTAATGAGACATTTAATGCCTTTGGGGGCATGAAATTTGAGCAATCCTCATTTCTCCTAAGGATGAACAATTTTTTATTACAATAAAATTACAATTCATAAACATCAACAACACAACAAAATACAAAGTATGTGCAATAAGTTTACTACATGCCTTGGAGATGAAAGTTAAAAATCTTAAAACATATGGTAACTTAACGTCAATCATTTACCAACTGCTAAGTGAGTGAAAAACTTGAGGCCATAAACTTATTTTTTATCACCAATACATTATAGAAATGGTAGCACAATTCAATCAGATCACTTTTCTCCATATGTCTCAAGAAAACAATTAGATTTTTAACATTATGACAACTTTGGTAACAATATACAATGTTGATTCTAAAGATAGTACACAAGTGATCCATGTTAATATCCATCATACTCCAACTCATTATATGCAAAAGGAGGATAACAGACCATAGTATCATTACATAAAGTACTACCTTAAAATCTATGAGTATCCTAAAAGTGCAAATGGAAATAATAAGAGAACTTTGCAAAGGTTAATAATGACTTTCTTCCTTAGTGGAGGCATTCTCTACATGTGTAACTACGACTTAATCTTATTATAATGCATAGATGTGGTTGTAGAATAAATAATCATAAAAGAAATGCATAAGGGCTTTATAAGTCATATGTTAGTAGTCTTTTATGGTCAAAAAGATCTTAAAAACATAATATTATTGGTTAACTATGAAATTAGATTGCTTCTAACATGCCTAAAAATATGACAAATGTTAGATACATATAAAAAAAATACACGTAGCACTAAATTCATTACATGTGATGACATCCCCATGGCCATTCTCTAATGATGTAATTGGTCTATTACACTAAAAGCATCTAATGGTCATTAATTCATTCTAATGGCAATTGACTATTTCACAAAATGATTTGAACTAGCATTTTATGCAAATATTACCTGTAAAATGGTCATTAAGTTTATCAAGAAAGATATCATATATTGTTATGGTATGCCAAAGCACTAATCATAGATAATGCCACTAATCTAAACAACAAAATGATGACTGACCTTTACAACCAATTTAAAATAAGACATCATAACTCAATCCCATACAAAACAAAGATGAATGGGATAGTTGAGACAACAAATAAAAATATCAAGCAAATTATTGAAAAAAATGATAATTACTTATAAAGATTGATATGAGATGTTGCCATTTGCCTTGCATGCATATCGCACCACTATACGTACTTCTACAAGTGCAACCCCATTTGCATTGATTTATGGGATTAAGGTAGTCTTACTAGTAAAACTAAAAGAGGGAGAGTGAGTCAGAATCATAAATGAGCAATTAAATCTCATAAAAAAAAAGCTAAATGTTATTTGTCATGCACAATTGTACCAAAGTCAGATGAGACAAGCATATTAAAAAGAAAATGCACCTTAAATATTTTAAAGTCAGAGACTTATTCTTACAATGACTTTTACAAAATCAAAGTGACCTAAATGGCAAATGGACACCTAACTATGAAGATTTGAATGTTGTAAAAAAAAACAAGAGTATTCTCAAATAAGGCACTAATTCTAACAAATATAGATGACGATGACATGTCATATCCTTTCAATTCAAATATAATTAAAAAGTATTTTGCTTAAGTATTAACTAGCTATGAAATGGACCAATTATTGATTGCCAACTAGAAATGAGAGTATAGTGAATAAGATCAAAAAAAAGGTAATACATGATCATACAAATAGGACCTACACATAAAGGACTTCCAAACAATGCTAAAGGCATCCCCATTAAAACATTCTAACCAGGCTTGAGCTAAGTTACTGGTTATACTATTAGTCTCTATTAACCTTCATATCATTGATCTCACAATCTTTTGCCACTTTATTTCCAAATATGTCACTCTCTTTGATTACTACAAATAAACTATTTGTCCCATAAACAATAGTTTTCTTCTAAACCCTAATACAAATGTTATTAATAAGATCATATTTATTTAGTAAACATATGTCAATGAGCATTTTTAAAAAAAAAGCATAGATTACATTTCTTTATCTAAAACTCTCAGAGATATAAAGAATTCCTTTTAATGTTATGCCCGAAGTCTTCAGGCAACATTAGCCAATATAAATAGATCAATGGCAATCAAAAGCAGTTTTGCTTATACTCAAGGATGTGTTTTGTATTGACAACCCAAAAGAAAAGGTAATACAACCATCTTAAGCAATATAAATAGATCAATGGAAATCAAAAGCAGTTTTGCTTATGCTCAAGGATGTGTTTTGTATTGATGACCCAAAAGAAAAGATAATACAGCCATATTAAGCAAGCTTAAAAGATACATCCCCAAGTAGTGATCAAAAATTCCATACACATTAGTTTAAATATGCCACAAAATCCTTACATATAATGTAAATTAACCCTTTAGTAGAGTTATCAATTATATGGAAAACAACATAATTTTTGATAATGTTATAAGCCCCTTGATAAAATGTCCACACAATTATCCCAAGCAAAGTTACTCTCAACATGAAAATGATAATTAGCTACTTTTAGGACCATAATGGCAAACATTATAAGATTGTTTCCTAATTTTCAATACACCCTTAAACAAGCATGTTCAAAATAGAGGCATTACAATATAGACACTCAAAAGGTGGACAAAATAAGAATCCAAAAAGATATTTGTTCATTTCTTTGTGCTAAAACAACTCACAAAAAGGAGTAGATATTATACACTTACTTTATCTACCTTGTTCATTCACTCTTATACAAAATTAATTTTGTAGATCACAAATTGTTTATTTGGATGTGAAAAAGTGAGAAAAGTATAAAGCTACAAAAGAAAGAAAAAAATAAAAATAATAATTCAATTGCTACCAGCGTCCCATATGTAATTAAAAATTTAACATGTAATTTTTATCCCACCCCAAAAGGAAAAGTCAGCAATCCGTGTGATTTTCAGACTAAATCCAAAGCTAAAAATATTACTTTTAGGTATAAATTCCATCATTAAGCCATAAAGGAGGCCTTCCCCTTCTCGAAGACCCCAGGCTAAGCAATAGTGTTAGTTCAATCTTCTTTTCAAAGCTTGATTGTTTGATTCAAATGCAAATTATATAAGTCAAAGGCTCATATGAGATTAAAACAATTAATCCAGACCTTTCAGTAAAAAATAATCAAGCACACTATTCCACCTACTAAACATTTATTGATAATTAAAAGGGGTGTTTATCAATTAACCTGACACAACAAAAAGGCAAAGGAATCATATATGAGTAAGGAAAGTCCAATACATAATCACACACATAATCATTAAAATCAAACCAAATAAATACTTATCTTGAGTTGAGGCCTTCAATCCTCTTCTCATGCATAGTATAAGTAAGATCAATATATTTTCTTTTTTTTATTATTTTTATGAATTGATGTATGTATATGCTAAAAATTTTAAAAAAAAGAAAAATATCAATAAAAAGCAAAAAAAAAAAATCAAAAAGGTAAAGAAAATACTTGAAATATGTTATCCTATCCTAAAATAAAAAACTCATTGCCAATCACTACCAACTTCTATTGGAAAATGAAACGAAAGCACCTATGGGATCCTCACAAGCTAATCTACATACCCCCAAAGGTAGTATAATGAAAGAAGACTAGAAAGGCCTTAAACTGATGAATGGCTCGAGGTTGGCTATCATCTTTTGTTGCACACAATGCTGATTGACATTCCACTAGCTTAAGGTTATTGTCATTTGGTGCACAGGGAGTTGATCTATCAAATAATGGTCACCATATGTCGAATGGTGCCCTATGTAACAGCAGTGACTAACCCAAAGTCCAACACTATTGCTACTTTCATTCCCCTACATGCCTATTGTAGTTATTAATGTCATTCATTACCAGTACAGGCAAATTCAATGGGCTATAATCTACCTCTTGCTACCCTTCATGCACCCTCAAAGAAGTTAAAAATGATTATTGAAATAGTGTATGGGAAGAATGGAGGAATTTGGAGTTTCCACAAACATAAAAACTAAATAAAGGCCAAGAAAGAAAAAAAAAAAAAGAAAGAAAGGATTTGAGGAAAAAAAAAAAGGAAAAGAAAAGAAAGAAAAGGAAGCAAGAAATTAAAAAAAAAAAGAAAAAAAGAAAGGAATTAGAAAGGGACCTAAAATTCTTGATGGTAGTACTAACTTGGGAGTGCCTTAAATAAGTCCATAGGTACGAAATTATTAAAATAAAAATGAGAGAAAAAATAAATAAAGTAATAAAAAAAGTATAAAAATGAAAATAAGTAAACTTGGTATCGTCGTTTACGACAAGAGTTTGCATTGGCTACAACTTCTATTAAATGTAACCATACTTTCCAACTCCAAAGAATCATGGAAAGGTAAACTAAATTATTTATAGTATTTTAATTACACATAAAATGATTTGTAGTGACTCCTAATTCAATATATACATTATAGTGCATACGCACGCACACACACACATACACCTTACTCTCTTTCATGTTTGCCAAACTTTCCTTTTGTCAAGAAACTCGTTATGACATGTGTTAGTCTATCAATTCAAAGTCCTTAAGAAAGCTATATGTCTAATTCTTTTGTTGTCATTTTATTTCACTTTGGAGTTTCAGGATTTATAAGAAACTGAGGATTTATAGAATTATATCTCATGGCTTCCTTATTGTTTCCTTTGTATACTAGGGTAGTAAAGTCTTTTAACATTTTTTGTACATCTTAACTTGTTGTCATTAGTCCAAACATATTTTTTATAATTCATGTTAACTTGATATATATTTTGTAATTAAATCATAAATCGGATAAATTGTAATTAAGTATTGAATTTTGGTTATTTTTTTATTTAAATTTTCAAAATTAAGTACAATTATTTTTAATCCAAATACAAGTACAAATGTATTTTGTAATTAAAGCATAAATTGGAGACATTGTACTTAAGTATTGAATTTTGATTATCTTGTTATTTAAATTTTTAAAATTAAGTACAAATACTTCAAATTTTTATACAAGTAAATTAAATTTAAGTAGTTACTTAAATTGAAAATTTTAAATTGGAGAAATTGTACCTAATTACTTATTTTCAAAATTAAGTACAAATATTTCAAATATAAATACAAGTAAGCTAAATTTAAGAAATTTATCAAATTTGAAAAATTGTATTTAATTTTTGAGTTTTAAATACCTAGCCTATTAAATTTTTAAAATGAAGTATAAATACTTTAAAGGTATGTACAAATAAACTCAATTTAAAAAGTTATTAAAATCAAAACACTTATAGCCAAATTGGAGAAATCATACTCAAATTAAGAAAAATGAATAAATGCTAAAATTGTGCAGTTTTTTTTCTCTCTCTTTTTTTTTTTTGTGTCTCTCAAAAGATTCAAATCTTGAGTCTTGTTTGTATGGCATCGTCTCATGCCAATTAACTAGTCTTCCCTTATGCATAAAGTTTTCATTTATGTAACAAAATTTCACCCAATAATGTTCATCTAATTAAACTACAACTACAAATACTATCTTGTCTTCCTCTAAGACATAGATGGAATCTAAGAACTCATTTGATCTACTTATTGATGATTTATGTTACAGTTCATTGTTACAAATTGTTAATTATTATTACTAATTATTGTTATTGGCAAATAAAATAAAATTATAATTTTTTATTAAATTAATATTATATATTATTATTAAATATTGAAATGACTAATTAAAATTATTCATTTATGTTTCGAGGGAAATGAACTATCGCTTAAAAAAATTTAAAAGCATAATAAATTTTGCTTCATTTTTTTTTCAATTTAGACTAGATAAATTTTAAAAGTAACAAGAAAAAAGTTGGTGGTTGATTTTTTTATAATAAATTTTATCTACCTAAATAGATTTAAATACTTGATGAAATTGTGATAATTGATAAGAAAATTTATGTAAGTAATGGATTTGTAAGATTCCTTCAATGAGAGTGAGAGAGTTTGTTGGGAAAAAGTATTTAAATAATTAAAGTATTATTGTTAAGGTTATTGCGGTCATATACTAGTTATCAGCTACTATTATAAATAAAAATTAGCTTAAAGTTAATTTACTTATCAACTACTTTAAAGAAAGTCTATCAACTTATAAAATTTTACCAAATACCTAGCATTTTTCTGTTTCAAAATAAAAAGCAACAGTACCCCTCCAATGGCAAAAACAAACACCTTATAAGACTCATTGAGTTCTGATCTCTCCTTGGTTAGGCAGCTCTTGCATGCTTTGTCTCCCGCGAGAATACAACATTTGATTTTTTTTTTTCCTGGAAATTGTATAATTTTCAATCCACTAACTTGATTCAGCATTCTTTCTTTCACTCACTCGTTGATTTTTGTCATTAAACCTTTTTCTCTTACTAATTTTAGTATTCACAAGAGTTATTCTCCGTTCACTGTTACCACATTGAAGTAGACGCCTAGGTTCGGTCTACTGTTAATACTCCTTTTTACCTTCTCTCTAATTCTTCGTTCATCATGATGTTGTGGACTAGATCTCATGTTTGGAAGAAGATAAGGAATATATGCACTGTGTTTTTTTTTATGGCAATTGAGTACATCTACAAAATTAGTCAACTTTTCCATGATGTTTTCTCTTATTCTTTACTCGGTTTCCTTGTTATCATCAAATTAAATTTGGCTAACACCTGGAATGGCGGGGTGACAAAAAGAACAAAAAAAGAAAGGTGAATTTAGAAAGTCTTAAGCAATACATAAAGTCCAAGTAGCTGTAACCAAATGAAGAAATGGAGGTCTTCAAACCATAAATATTTTCAAAGGAAAATATTTTCCTGGAAATTATACAGCATTTCACTAGGGTACCTTTCCAACAATACTCAATGCAATAGCAGATAGGTTACCAACCAAGCTAACGGGGGATAGTTGGAAGTCAATTTGGATTCAAATCAATTATTCTCATATATATATATATATATATATATATATATATAAACTAGTATATTTACAGCGACGTTCATGGTTCAAATACCAATTCCAACTTTTCAGGAAGAAAAATACTTCCATAAAGTGCCCTTATTATTTGAGAAACTTATATTTAATATACTCTATTTTACGGTCTGTACACATATTTCGAAATGTAACAAAAAGACGTACAGCCACTAACAAACACTGATCGTACTTAACAAAAATAGTAAAACAGACACATTAACTCTTTTCTTTTAATAAAATTTATAATATTTGAAAAAATAGTTTCAATAATTAAAAAATACAAAAATATGTAAAAAAAAAAAAATTTCCAACAGCAACAAAAGTTGTTAAAAAAATTAATGCAACAAATTATTTGACCTTGAAATTCAGTCCAAAATGTTCTCATTTTAATAAATTAAATATAAGTTAGTCTCTTTGAAATATTTATAATGACATTTTGAAGATTGTTTCACACTTTTTTTTTATCTGGAAACTTAACAGAATATGCTAATTAATATAAAATTCAAATATCAATATTATTTTGTTACATTTGAAAATATGAGATGTGAATTGCTATTAAATGTAAAATAAAATATATGAAATGAAAATTGTCATTTTATTTTCGGAATAGAAAACTATTAAACTAGCAGCTCAATCGAGGATATTTTTAAAATCAAATTCATCTTTTTAATATAACAAAATGACTCTTAGTCTACGAGACTTTGAGGGTGTGAATCATGATCGACCAAGTTAGCCCTTCATTACTCCATAATAGTTTATCATTTTCCACATATTCTATAAAAATTAGAGCAATAAATATCTACATAAGAATAGAAATTCACACGCAACGCACAGATTAGAAAACGAATAGTGAGGTAATAGATAAGTTAAATAGATAAATAAATAAATAAATAAAAGTGAGGTAATGTTTCTGTTGGTGTTATACCGAGACAAAGGTTGGATTTTTGCCTTTGTAAACTTAACTCCCTGTATATACTCTTTTTCAATCAATAACACTACTAATTGTGCCCTTCAAACAATACATCATTCGCTAAAAAGAAACAGAAGAGAAAAATCATGCCAAAATCCTAGTGATTGTGACACGATACAACAACGACATTAGTTGAAATATTTATTTGTAGGAGATTGGAAATTGACAACGATATTGAAGTTGGCACAGTTATTATCCAACTGACGAAACTTCTTTCTTAGTCTTCACTTTATGTCACCGAACTTAAGTTAGCACATGTAGTGGCATATTAGTTTTGAGCTATTAAGACTCAGCCCACATGATAAAGAAAGAAGCCCTTTTTCCTTGTCACCTTGCCTAGACTACTCTAGAAATATGGAGAAAATTATTAATCTTGAAGTCTTAAAAGCGTTTCTTTAACAACGAAGAATGTCTAAATAGAAACAAGGATATGCATTTGGTATTACTAGGCTGCCAAGAAGATTGAGTTCAGTTGCAATATCGTATGACAATTTGAGTGAGTAACATATAACGAGAAGCATGGTTACCTCCTATGGAGTTACAGATGAGAAATGCTTTGTCTTTGACTACCCCAGCACAAAACTCATTTAACTAGGTGACCCGTGTCTCAAATGTAAAATTCACAAAAATCTCTTTTGGTATGATGTGTGCTTATGCCATTTTGTATGTTTATTCGGATGCAATGGAAGATTTAAACCTATTTGTATATCACAAGGAAGTATATAAATAGAAAAATAAGATTTAGAGGGATTAAAAAAACAAAAGAAAAAAGGCCATAAAAACCACAAGACTGGATTTTTCTACCATATTATACCACTTTGTTGGTAGCCCAACAGAGCATAAAAAGTGAGAGCAACAGAATTTAGCATAGGCTAACCGATCTAGTACAACAATAAAACTTTGCTACACCCAAAACATGAATAACTCTAAGCATGAACAACAAAAGAAAATTTGATGAAACCTTGCTTGGGCATCCGCTTGAAATCGCCCTGATTCAGTGGTCAGAGCTTGGACAATGACTCGCACGTCGAGAGAGATTTCAAGCTTGAGGCAAGGGAGTGAGGCTAGGCTTAGGTTCTGGATCTGGCGAACGAGAAATCAGAGCCAATGGGATTTTGACAGACGAAGTCACCATTTATTTGAAGTTGTAGACAAGAACAGGAGTTTGAAAAGTCAAATTCACGGTGGTCTTTAGGGATGAAGAAGAAGTAGAAGTCTATTGCCTAATTAAGAAAAGAACGTGAAGAGCATAGGGTTTAATGAAGTAGGCAACGAGTATGCCTAATCAATTGGCCAAGAACGAGGTGATTTAGAAGAGAATATGATTTGAGTCTAAATAAACAATTTGATTTTTGATGAAATGGGTTAGGATTTAGAGGAGATGAGGTGAAAACCGGAGGAGATTGAACAAGAAACGACCGCTCTTTGTGAAATGCGGATCAACAAGGAGTGGTTACTAACTCTAATTTTTGTAAATTTGATTGAATTATGGAAAATAATTGATTTACATTTTTTTTTAATAATTGTTCTTAGACCCAGCCCGAGAAGGGTAACAATTGAATTGTTGTCTTTTTAACTTTTACAACTAGTAATAGCTATCTAAAAAGTGAGTATATTGTGTGAATATAAATAGCAAGAAGCACTATAAAATTGATTTAATTAAGGTAAAATTTATAATCATTTTTTTTTCCTATGAACATACGAATTAGTAGTTTGTTGGTAAGAAAAAATAATTTAATTAATAAACATTTTTTATTCTAATGACTATACAATGATTTTAATTTATAATTTATTAAATATCATGGCATATGTATAGATTGTTTATTCTTTTGAAGTTCATAACATTTACAAAACAAAATAATAAGCTTCTACGACATACCTTAGAAAAATGATATATTCATTAAAATGTTTCTATGGCACCCATATATATCTCTACATATTATATATTACAACAGTGTTATACCACACTCATGTTTTAAATTTTTGAAAATTAGTGTATTCTAATGTATGTATCTTATCATGTTTATGTCATTATATTTATGTTCATATAGCATAGCTTGATCATAGACCGGGGCATGTCACGAATTGAAGTCAATATGTTAGTAAATGAGATTAAAAAAAAAATGATTGCACCTTTGAATTATTTGGAATGAGACGCAAGGGATTATAAGATGGGAGAGCCTTCATCGATAGATTCTAAAAGGATTTTCTTTAATAAAAATTTAAATAAGAATAAAAAATATGCAAATTAGCTTTAAGAAAATTCTATAATATCATGCAATCGAACAATTCGTTATAAAATAACCATGTAGTATAGGCATTTTATGAATAAATAGAAATATCTATATTGGTCAATGACATTTTACCTTTGCACAGTTACATGTAGGAAAATTAATCTAGGATATTAAAATATGACTTAATTACAAAATACATACAAGTTTATGAAAAATTATAAAAATATGTATATTATAATTTACAGTCGTGGATTAAGATGGACAGAATTTGTAAAAAGAAATATTATTATTCTTGTATATAGACAAAAGATAATAGATTGTTAGTTCATATTTTAATATTGAAATTAAAATTAAGTGAAATAAAAAATAAAATTACCTTTTAACTTTTTGAATAAATTTAGAATTAAAATAGAATAAAAAATTGTTTTAAAAAAATTATATTACTAATAATAATTATTATTATTATTATTATTATTTTATATAACACTATACATACATACATTATATATATATATATTCCTAAAAAAATACTATAATAATATAATTATAATTGATAATTTAATTATTATCATAATTAAAAAATATTTAATATTATTATCATATAACAATATTTATTATTATTATTATTATTATTATTATTATTATATCTATTTTATATATGTATAATTAATATTTATTATGTTTTATTTATATTGTAAAGAAAATAAAAGAGAGAATGAAAATAAGATTTTTTTATCAAATATTAAGAATAAAGATCACTTATTTTTATTTTTAATTGTTAATAAAATTATCCTCAACCAAACACATTCTATTTACTTCCATTTTGTAGCCTATAATTGTAAGTAAATTTGATTATTTAGCCAACTTTTAGGTTTTAGACCACATAAAAATTGTTTTTTAGGGTTCCTTCACCATTGAAGAATTCCTTGCTCCTTATAGTATGGCTTCAATTCCGAAGTGGGAACCAAGGTTCGTCTACCCATTTCCTTTATCTCATCTCCTTCTTCTTTTGTTTCCTCATTCTCGATTTTTCCTAAAGTCCTTATCTCAAGTTGGGCTCTCTCTCGCTTTAAGAAAAAAAAGAAAGAAAAAAGAAAAAGAAAGATTGTAAGCCGTTAAACTAAGATTGGAAATGGGCAAGGCTTTAATATTTTCTCGATGAGTGTGATCTTCGGCGACGACATATGTGCGACTTGTGTGTTATAAGGTCCTTTGGTCTCTCTTTCTTGAAGTGGGTATCAATTAAATTCGAAGATTTCTTGGCCATAAATCGTATTTGAATGCCCGAACGTATGTAGTTGAGAATTTATTGGAAATTAGTCAATCCGGGGCTAGAGATATTCCAAATGTTTTGGTAAAGGTACACATAGTTGAATATGAAATATTAGTTGCGAAAACCATCATTGCTGTAAGCTAATGCAATCGAATTTAGTCTCCAATGGGCATCCTAGTAATTGCTGAAACCATCATTGTTGTTTGACATTTTCTTTTATGGTGTAGGGGCAAGAGTGTTGCAAGAATTCTCGGTATTTGCTTTCGTTTCGAAGTCAATTACCTATCACGACGTCTTGTAAATTAATAAGCCTGAGCTTTTCCCTTATCGAAATTGAATCACTGCAAGTGGTCTTGAGAATATGCTATGTCCTTGACCCAAATAAACGCCATGCAATTGATGATAACTAATCTTGGGATGATTGTCAATCTATCCCGGTGGGATTTTGAGAGGCTCCACAAGGGAAAGATTGCTCAGTAAATTTGTGGAAAATGAATGTGTTACTTTTTTTTATCTAAATAACATGCTTGTCTACCAATTTGAACCCGTCCCTACCCGGATATAATTCGTCTGTGACATTCTCTCCCATTGAAGGGATCTCCCTGCCTACTTCTCGTTGAAGCGCTTGGCGAAAAACATCGGAGTCGGGGTCGGCTCGGCTCTGATACCACTTGTCATGGGGTCATTACCTTCTCCCCAAAAGGCAGGTGTGCAGTACCCATACTTATATGATCCAGAATCTCTTTTTTTTTATCCGATGTGGGATATAAGAGTCGGGTTATACTTAACCTGTCCTTACCCAGATATAACCCATCTGTGACATTATTCTATGTTTCTTTATGTAGTTCAGTAATCGTAGGTTGTGCATTATGCAAATAGATGAAGAGGAGAGAAAAAATAAAATCGGGATTCCTTGATTGGCTTAGAGTCGTGTTTACATGAATTGTTACAATGTAGTTACCATTGCAAATTTGTGGTAGATTCACTCTACTCTCATGTGAGCTTGAATTTTTATGGAAATGCTGCCGGATATTAAGGCCAGTGTTTGATAATCACAGACATAATTCGAAGTTCCAAAGACCTATGAGAGACATAAAAATAAAGACACCAGTTAGGCAATTCATTTAGAATCTCATATGTTTATTGATGCAGAAAATGTAAAAAATTCGTGATTTAGAAAATCAACGTGCACAAAAAATTAAATAATAATTAAAAAAAGTTAAATTAAAATTTAATAACACAAATTATAAATCCAACATTCGAAAAAATACGATTTTAGTATTTGAAACTAATGCTAATTCCTCTTCATCTTTAATGGAAATCTATAGGCAGGTTTTTTTTGTTACTACACTGATTCTATATTATGTTTTTGTAATTTATATTAACTCTGTGTGTGTGTTTTGTAATTAAATCTTAGTTTACTATACCGGATTTAAATTTCCCCTTGCATGTATCAATGTACTTACCCATTCCAAATTGCAATGGCATCTAGGCGATGCTTTTCACCAATATTACCTTCATCATTTTGTAACAATATTACTTGCAAATCATTATGTATAACCTTTCGATTTTTTTTTTTTGTTTTTTACCGTCTCATTAATTTATAAATTGCATATGATTCTATTTTTGTACCATTTTACTAAAAACTAAAATTTGAACGGACAGTAACTCAATAATATTCAAATTGTATTTAAGAATTATAGATCTTGGGTTTGAATTTCAGCTAAAGTTAACCAAGAAAAGAAAAAGAAATTTCGGAGGAGCAACCACTATTCATTTGTATTAAGAAAATAAAAAAATAAAAAAATAAAAAGAAAAGGAAAGGAAAAGGCTACCAAGCTAGTAAGCCAAAGAAGGCCTTCAATTTGAATGAAGCATATCAATCGAAAGCTTTTGCCTTGATTAGGCCAGCCCAAATGGTTAATCGCTCCGTATAGGAAAGTACAGGTTTAAGTCCTCGTGCCGTTTGAAAGTGATTGTAGTTCTGTGACGTCAATTCAAAAGCTAACAATAAATGAAATTTCTAATCTCCTAAATGGTCTAAGAGGTGACTGACTTGTCCATCCCAAAAACTCGGGTGCAATGCAAATACTATTCTTATGCAAATACCAATAATTGAATTCTCTTTTTTTCTATTTTTTTATTTTAATAAAATAAAAATAAAATTATACTTATTAATAAATACTAATTTGTGTGTGTGTGTCTCTCTCTCTCTCTTTATATATATACATATAGTTGATCTATTTTAATTGCATTGACATTTTTACTTATGTAGCAACTCTTCCATAATTTACAAATTAAAAGAAATAAAAAGGGATAAGAAATAGAAAAGAAAAAAACTATATCAGAATTCTTTAACTCTTTTTAAGATGTTTGTATATTTACTTGAGAATGTTTAGGAGTTAAATTTAAAATATATATATTTTTTAATTTTTAAGAAAATAAAATAAAAATTATGTGAGTACTTTTTATTTTCTTTAAAATAAGGAAAATTTTTTATTGAAAATTGAAATTATGAGTAATTTTTATTTTAAAAAATAAAAAGAAAAACAAAAAATAACGAAATTATTAATATCTTTTTCTTTTCATTTCTTTTTTGAAAAAACAAAGAGAAAATTTTATGAGTTATTTTTTCCTTTCTTCAAAAAAGAATTAAGCAGCATTGTTTTTAAAAAAATAAGAAGAAAAAAACTATAAGATTTAAATTATGAGTTTTTTTTGGTTCTTTTTAACAAAACAAAAAGGAAAGTGTTCCTCTTTAAAAAAAATAAAAAAGATAATTTGAGAGTATTCTTTTTCTCTATACAAGAAAAAATTTATGAATTTGAGATAATATTTTTTCTACTCATATAAATTAAATTAACAATTATAACTAAAAGTCAAAATTAAATCTATTGCTTAATTTCAATTTCACTCAATTATTACAACTAAAAAAAAACTTAGTTAAATAGAATTTTATTTAGGCAATTAATGGTATAAATAATAGCTTAAATAAATAGAATTCTTTCTAATTAATGAATTTTTTTTATCAAAATTTAGCATTGAATAATGATATAAAAAACATAAAATGTAAAATAATTTGATATCATATATTATTATTATTTTTACTTATTCAATTTAATTCAATAAATTTTATATTAATTTAAAATTTTAATAAAATTAAGATTTAAATTCTATGAATATTAATAAATCTCATTTTCTTCAAAAAAAACTCTAATATTAGATATCATAATAATTATAAGAAGACATTAATTTACTCAATCAAAATCTTACATATATTACACGTTACTTAATTTATATAAAACATTTAATTCAATAGTATTTTATATTAATTTAAAAATTCAATGAAATTAAGATTTAAATTCTATAAATATTAATAAATCTCATTTTCTTTAAAAAAAAAGACTTTATATTAAATAAAATATCAATTTTAAGTAGAAATTCAATTTATTAATTCAATCAAAATTGTATATATATTACACATTATTCGATTCATATCACATATTTAGTTTAATTTCATTTTTTGTTGAGAATATAAGATTTTTATTTTAGTTTTAGTTTTTTCCTTTTAAATTTGAGAATACATGCTTTTAAAATATGAATAAAATAGGTTATAGACCTAAGTTTTTCAACCTAAATTGAAAAAATGCATGAATATGAAAATAAATTGAAAAGTTAGGATCAACTTGACTAGACCTATAATTTGCCATACCTATTTTTCTTAAAGAACCAAAAAAAAAAAATTGAATCATGAATTTTATGTAGAAAAATCATAATTTTTACTATTTTGATAATGAATTTTATGAAAATTTTTTTGAAAGAAAACAAAAGAAATTTAAGTAGGATAAGTTAAATTTTGATTTTAAAATTTATAACATTTTTAGTATAACATTGTTGCTTTTATATTGTCAAATGAGTTATATACCTTTTTTTTGTTTCATTTGATTTAATTTTTAGGTGAAATTTAGATTTTTTGTAGTATATTTCTGCATTAATTTTTTTTTTATTGATTAAGGATTCTAGAAACAAAAATAAAAAATGAATCATATGAAACGAAAAAGAGATATAGTACTCATGGTAATAAAAATATATTAAAAATTCATAAAAATTAAGAATTAATTTTTAATTATTCTCTTATTAATTTATTTATACACGTACATAATTTATATATGTTTATATTTATTAAATATATTTTATAATTTTATATTGTTCATTTATATAATTAACTAATTTTTAATTTTCAATATTTATAACATTTTAAAAGTTATATATTAGTATATTAATATTATTGAAAATGAGAGAAAAATTTAAGTAATTTTTAAAAAGAAGATATTTATGTAATAATATTTACTTGATTTTTTTTTCAGTAAACTCTTATGATTTGTTAGTATTTAATATTAATTTAATAATTAATTTATATTTTGTTAGTATTTGTAATAAAATTAAAATTATAACATATATTTAATTTGTTTAATTTATTTAATTGTGATCTTACATGCATGGTAATTTTTTATTTTTTTTAAATACTCATAATTTAGGTCTCTTTTTGCTTTTCTTTTTCTTTTGTTTTCTTTAAAAAATTCTTAATTTTTTTTCTCTAGAAGGAAAATATTTATAATTTCAATCTATTTTTATTTTTCTCTTCTAACTAACACATAAATGAAAATAAATTAAAAGAAAAATAATAAACTCACACATCAATCGATTTAATACTAATGTATATTAATATTACTAAAATTGAAAAAATTTATAATTTTTAGTAATTATTTGAATAAAAAATGTATATGTTGCAAAGTTAATTTAAGTTTAGATTTTTTTAATAACTCTCATAATTTATAGTATTTAATATTATATTAAAGTTTGTTCAATTATAATATTAGATTTTCATTGCTAATTTTTTACATTTGATATTCTAATATAATTGTTTATTATTTGTCGTATAATGTTTGCTTTTACTTTTGTTTTTTGTTAGAATAAAATTCTATGTTCAAAATTTAATATTAATGTATAATTTATTAATAAAAAATTGATAAATAAATATATTTTAACCTTGAATAAAAATTATAAAATTACGTATTGACATCGAAATTTTATAACTTGTACAATAAAATTCATAATAATAAATTTAAAATTAATATTAGTATATTAATTATTATATATTTACCATAAGTTTTATGTAATATGATATTAAATATGAATCATTTAAAGTAGTTGACTTTGACTAGTTATATTATTTATAGAAAGAAAAAAATGAAGTAAAGAGGAAAAAAGAAATAAAGGTAAGAAAATAAAGTAAAGAGAAACATAAATTATAGAGAAAAAAATATAACCAAAAAATAGAGGTTAATGGTGTAAAAAGAAATTGACGCGATAAATGATATTAAAAGTTAAAAATTATAAGTTATAGAGCATTTTTTTGTAATTTTTTAAGGGTTTGTTTTCTAAAGATGATTTTAAAATTTAAAAAGCAATTGGTACCAAATATAATTTATGTTATTTATTTGAAAATAAATAAAAAATTAAAAAATTTGTAATAATATCAAACAAACTCTTAAAAGTTAATTTGTAATTTTTTCAATATTTTAATAAAATTAAAATTTAAACATATATATTATCTCATTTTTATAGTTCTTTTAATTTTTTTAACAAAATTAGTCAATTTTAAATATTAATTTTTATTTTAATAATTTTTAAGTCAATTGATTATAATAATATTATTAATTAAAATTTTAATTATAAATTTAATTATAATAAATATGTAACAATATAATGTAACTTATAATTTAGTTAATTATTTAATTTTATTTCATTTTATTTTTTAATATAAATTTAAATTTAAAAATGTTTAAATTAATTAAATATACTAATTATGGTTAATAGCTAAATTAATTTTAATTTTATTAAATTATTTTTTAAATTAAAATTAATTTAACTTAATTAATAATTATTACAAATATAATTGAAATTTTATTATTTTAATACTTAGGTTATCTCAACGTAGATACAGATGTAATTTTTGATCATTTTCGGAGTGGCATCCGTTGATTGACTTAGAAATTAGGATTCGTCTTTGTGTTATCTAAACAAAGTCTCCGCCTTGTCTCGGCGGCACGCACGCATAAACATTAACTAATTCAGCGGGTTCATCATGTCTTCCGCCGGAGCTTCCGCCGGCGGTGGTGCTGCCGCTGCCGCTGCTGCTGCCGTTGCCGCCAAGTTGTTCTTCTGCTACCAATGCAACAGCACCGTCACCGTAACGGTCTCTCCTACCTCCGACCCGTCCTGCCCTCTCTGCCACGAGGGATTCCTCGAAGAATATGAAAATCCTAATTCGGACCCACCAGACTTCGCCTCCGAGGACCTGAATCCCTTTGGATTGCCTTATGCCGATCCTTTTCCGTCTCTGCTGCCTCTATTGTTCTCCTCGTCCGCCGCAGCCTCCGCCACTAATGTCGACTCTCAAAACCCTAGCATCTTCGGCCCTTCCTCCGGTGACCCTGGCTCCTTCAACCCCCTCGACTTCTTGCGGAACCATCTCCAGAACCTCCAATCCGGGGGTGCTCGCATCCAGTTTGTCGTCGAGGACAACCCTTCGGATCCGGGATTCCGCCTCCCGGGCAACTTCGGGGATTACTTCATCGGGCCGGGCCTGGAACAGCTGATCCAACAGCTGGCGGAGAATGATCCGAATCGGTATGGGACCCCGCCGGCATCAAAATCGGCCATCGATGCTCTGCCGACCATCAAAATCACTGAGGAATCGCTGGATTCTGAGATGAATCAGTGCGCTGTTTGCAAGGACGAGTTCGAGAAGGGAGCTGAGGCCAAGCAAATGCCCTGCAAGCACATATACCACAACGATTGCCTAATTCCTTGGCTGGAATTGCACAATTCGTGTCCGGTTTGCCGGCATGAGTTGCCAACCGACGATGCTGATTACGAGAGCAGGAGGGGTGCGGCTCAGGGGAATCAAGGGACCGATGGATCGAGAGTTAATGGTGGAGAGAATCGGACAGTCGAGAGGCGATTTAGTATTTCGTTGCCGTGGCTGTTTGGAAGACAGGGATCCACAAGTGATGGCGATGCTGGTGGTGGCCAAAACAGTGCCTGAAGATTTTGGATTGAAAAAAATGTGAGTATTTCGGTATCTATCAAACTGTTTTGATTTTTTATTTTTTTTTCTTTTTCTTTCCTCTGCTTTGCAAAGAACTGCTACTTGCCGGCTTGCAATTCTAAGTCCCTACAACAACAATAACAACAAAATTGCTTGAAGGATTTATGTCATAGGGACCTACCACAACTCTCCTCCCTTAGAATTTCAATGTCCCCAAAACCTGAAATTTATATAAATCTAGGTTAATTGGAATAAAATTGCTAATGGTTTAAGAAACTTGCAATGCATGAATTACTAGTCTGTTGACTGAGAAACGTAGAAAAGCCAAAGGAGAGAGCAAAGAAGGGCTTAAGTTGGAGCCTTCTTTCTTTCTTTTGTCAAGAAGCTATTTAACCAAAAAGCTTAAAGTTTAAGTTGTTGGGTGAGACTCAAGATATGGATCATATATTGACTCGAAAACACCCCATCACACACAAGTCTATTAGGTTGAAAGTGTAGACAAAACACAAGTTTTCATTACCTAGCAAAAATTACTAATGTAATTAGAAGAATGAGGGTAGTGTGGTTTAAATTCAGGATTCTTGATTAGAAAGGCTTTGATACTATGATAAGAAACTCTTCAACTCAAAAGCTTAAGCTTTTGGGCGAGTCTCAAGATATGGACTGTATATTAATTCCTAAACACTTTTTTACTTGTAGAATGGGGTTGATTGTTTTGAAAATTGCCTGAGTAATTTCAAATGTTGATTTAGTTGTACTTGTGTTCGCGTTTGGATGAGCTTGAGTAAGTTGAAGATTTGAAAGCCATGTGCAATTGTGAGCTTTTTATACTGCAACACTGTAGAGAGAGGCTGTTTGCAGTGGACCTTCTTTAGACTTGACAATGATAGAGCTCATTTGCAGGGTGCCCTCCAATAGACCTTGTTTGCGGACTGGTTGCCTGTGTTTAAAATACCACTTAATTCACTTACACACAGCCACACCCAAAGTTTGATTGAACTCATATGATGTAAGTTCGATTGTTTGCTGGATTTTTGTGAGCTTATTATGTCTGTCTTTTTATATGCCCATTTTACCCATTGATGGAGTATTTTGTCAAAGTGAATTGTTTATCCAGGGCATCCAGCAATAAATTTTTTCTTGTGTGACAGTGTGTGCAACAAAGTGGGGGTGGGGGGATCAGCTGCCACAGTATTTGAAAACCATTTTTAACAATCAAGTTGTTCATCACTTATGAAAGTGGAGGAAACACATGTATATTGTGGATTATTATGTCATCTACTGTTCAATATTCTATATTTCATTGCACACTGTTGGACTTTTTGCCATCAATTTTGTGATTGATAGTCAGTATGGTGTAGGAAAGGTCTCATACTTTTTCGCAGCTCAACTGGTTAGGCATAGCTTCCTGTTGTTGGTATTGTTGTTGATTGGATCTTCTTCCCTTCTCCTCATACTCTTCTTCTTCTTCCCATTTTTTCTAGCTTGTTCGGTCATTTGCTTGTATATTGATGACCTGCTTGAAGTAGGTAAGATAAACTGATATGTTTTGCATTTTATGCTGTGTGATACTTACAAAATAGCACCCCTTTCTGATTGGGGCTGTTAGGCTTGCAGCAATATCCTCAATGACTACTTATATCTGTCTCAATTGCTAACCTGCTGGAGTAGTCTGCTTCAAACTTTGGGAACTTGTTGGTGTGTTAAATTGTTATGCATTCTTATCATACTGACCTTTATATCTTCTCACATATGGGGACATTTATTAATGTATAAATTATCTAGCTTTTCTGGCTATCGAGGATTGAAGGTTATGCCAGATCTTCATCATGTCGAAATATCTACTTGGATTGAAACACTCGAGTTTTATATCTAGTTAACTGTGAAATTGATTCTTTATTTCTACCATTGTTGGAAGAATCCATTTGGGCAACATTAGTAGTTCTTCATGCTTTTGTAGCCAGTAGCTTACAAATAGCTTTGTGTATATGTGGTGTCATGACTACTTTTTGTTTAGGATCTAATCTTGGAAAGGGAAGTTATCTGTGCAACAATAGACTGATTGTTGCTGAGGGGAAGTGAGATAACATACAAAGATCAGAGTGTCATTTGTTTTGTGACTTCACCTTATATCTTATGTTTTTTTTTTTTTTTTTCCTTTGAATGAACAAGGAACAGCAAGGGGCAGAAAAAAAAATTCTCCTCTACCACCAGTGAGTGGCATTGGGGGGTGGGAGGAGTGGGAGAGGTGGAGAGAGAGAGAGAGAGAGAGAGATTTTGCTGGCAGGATGTGATGAAAATTGGGACTGCAACATCTGGGACTTTTCATTTACTACTGCAGAGGTAGTCAAATGGGGTCAAGTCTTAATGCTTCCCAACATTGATTTGACTCTGTTTTGAAGTCACTTTTGACAACACATGAAGCCTTTGTATTTGGACACAACAAGAGGATACATTTATTGTTGATGCTGGGAACGTAATCCTGTTGGCTTGCAATCTCAAGTTATCTTATTTGACTAGAGAATAGCACCCAAGTTTTATTTTCTCTCAGTACGCAGATCTATGGTAACAGTTTGAGTTATATGTTGGCCTCAACCTACTTTGCATCCATGTTTGTTGGTGCCAATGTAATAATTAATACTTGATGTGTCTCCCTGCCTTAAGGTATTCCAAACATTATGAAGGGTGATGTTGTTGAGCATGTGTTTATGTACCTTGATTGAGATTTGATGGCTTATCTATATTGGTAAAAATTTCTTTTCTGTCCAGTAATGACTGTAACCTCTAGGATCTGTTAACAACTGACTTTTGTTCTTTGACTTCTGCAGCACATTACATGTGGAGAAATTACGGAGTGAAATCTCCGCAAGGAAAAAACCCTTGTAAAGGCTGGAAACTGGAAAGTGGTGCTGTGTGTAAACATGAACATTATTTGAAATTAGCTGCACTATACTTTAAAGTTACTGAGCTGGTAGTTTCTATGATTTTATACACATTAATTTCCTACATTAGTCTGATGTGCTGAATTTTTTTTTTTTTTTATTTGTTGCCTTTTGGTGGTTGTTTCATTTTGTTTAAGCCCACGAGTGCCAGAGCCCAGGGTTTCAAAACCTACCTTCAAGTTCGCTTACAATTTGCAACTATTCCCTCTGCACTTTTTGCTCCATAACAGTCGCATATGACTTGAAACTTTTGTGGCCCTTGTGTGCAGGAACGGGCTTCTATTGTATTGTATCAATTAGGAAATTAATTTTTATATATTCAGTGTACGTGATGGTAACAACAGGTAGGTTGCCCTATAATATAACTGTCTTGTCACAAATATGATTTGGGAAGATGGTAATATTACTCCGTTTGAACAATAAAGTCATAACTTTAAATTTAAGTCAGATTAATTATATAAGTATTTATTTTCTTTGTGTTTTTGTTATTACATTTGATTTGAGCAAAGTTTTGGTGTGATTTAATCGTTTGAAATATCTTTACTAAAAATTCTCAAGGCCTTGTTTGGTATTATGGTGAAAATTGTGTTGAAGTGTAATAATTATATTTTAAACCTAAAGTAATTTTAAAAATGTTTGGTAACTTTTCTTAAATAGTGTTTTGCAATTATGATGTTTTCTAAAATCTTGATTTTAAAGAAATAATTTGGAGATATTTTTTAAAAATACTAAGAGTGTTGAGAAAAATTTAATAATTACATTGCAATTAATTTTGTGTTAAATGAATAAAGTTAATTTTAACAATTTTTTTTAAATATTAAAATTTTTAATGATTGTACTACAATTAATTTTAAATTAAACAAATAAAAATAATTTTGATAATTTAAGAAATTATTTAATATTGTTACTATGTAGATTTTGTTTATTCATAAAAATTTAAATTTAATAAAGTTTTTTATTAATAAAAATATATTTTTTGTTTTTATTATAAAAAAATATAAATTTAGTAAAATTATTTTTAGTAAGAATCTCTATTCTTACATAATTCTAAATATAATAATTTTTTTAAATTAGTAATTTCTTATGCAATTAATTTACTTTTTTTTAATAAAATGTTTTGGTGAGTTTTTACATCTATATAATTTGATAATTTTAAAATTTTTTAATTTATCTAATCATATATTCTCAATTCTTCTTTTTCCCTCTTATTTATGGTTTTTTAAGTTTTTTTTATTCATATTTGTTAAGTACTCTTGATATAAAGGTTAATATTTTTAATTTATTTTATATTAGTGATTATTAATGTTAATAATATGATATTATCTTCAAAAAAAGAGTTGTAGTAAGATTAATGATAATGAAAATATTATTATATATTAATGTTTTGTTGTCTTTGTAATTGTCAAATTTTTGGGTTGTAATTACATAAATGGACAATTATAATCAAATATCTTAGGAGAAATATTTATAAACTTAATAACAATTTTATATGATGAAATTATATTTATTTAATTAATTAATTATTAGAGTTAAATATTGAGAAGTTATAATAATATATGATTATTATTTATATTTTAAATTCAAAACACCTTAATAATATGTAAAGTACTTAAAGTTTAAAGTTGGTACTAATAAAAAATTCACATTTTCTCACCAATGTCATTTCAAAATAGCAAAATTTTCACAAAAAAAAAAAAACTTTACTTATTCACTAGAAACTAATTAACCTTTTTTTTTTCAAATATAACGTCAATTTTCATGGCAAAAATTACTAGTTATATTTGTTATAAAGATCTCTTAAGAGTTAAATTAATATATAATTTAAAAAGAGATGCATTATTATTAATCATATTTTTTATAATTATTTTACATACTAATAATTATTTTAATAACAATTTTATCTAACAAATAAAATTTTATTAATTTTTTTTTCATAATATTTTTACTACTATTATCAAACAACTTATAATTTTGAGTAACAGTAATTTTAGTCGTAGTATTCTGATTTATAGTATTTTTATCCACACCACTTTGTCTTACAATATTATCAACATAATTTAAGTCAACTCATTTTCTCTTTTATTCTTTTGTCATTAACCTAGTTTTGGTTGTTTCTCCTAATTGAACCATTTAAGTATACATTTAAAATGTTCACACAAATGTTATTATCACTTAATATAGTAGAATAACTAAAATTTCATCTAAGCAGTTTCATTTTGACACTCATTTTTGGACATAATGTTGTGTTACAATTCAACACTTGCTACCATACCATATCATTAGTTAAATTGTTATTTGATAGAGTTTACATTTCACTTTAATAAAAAATTTAATGTCACACAAAATTTCAATGATATACCTTTATGTTAGTTCATTTTCATTTTTCTTTTCAGCCATATGAATAATAAAACCTAAAAAATAAAATTGATTGCATTAAAGAGCTATGCACCATTTAGTATCATAATGTGTCATATCATTCTACTAATATTACCAAAAATATAATGCATATATTCTGTTTTTGTGCATCTCAATCTAAGAGTCCTCTCTATGTATGTATCAATCTAAAGTGTATTCGAAGGGTGAGCTTCAGTGTATCAATAAAGTTATTCTATTATTAAGCTGAAGCCCACAGGTTCATGTATTTTTTATGAAATACCCCATGGTTCCCAATTAAATTTGAGATCCCATGTTAATGTTTTGGTTGTTGTAGGAGTTTCTAAATTAGTTACATTCTAAACCAATCATTTTATTAGGAATGAGTCTTTGAACTAGTCACATTCTAAACCAATTTGCCAAAACATTTGATTGTATATTATTTGAGGAGACAATTATAGTTTTGTTCTAAATCTTTCAATTTTTTTTTTAAATGCAATCCTAAATCTTTGATCCACCTTTTTTTTAAACATTATAATTCTTCTTCAATTGAGTCTAATCAATAAAAGAAAATGATCAAACTATTAACTATGTATATTAATTGAATAAAAAATACCAAATATATATTAAAACTGTATTTTTCACCAAAAACCAACTCCAAATATAAACCGCTACTACCGCCACCATCACCCCTCATTGTCTCCACTTTTGCGTCCGCCAAAAATGACAATTACCTCCTCTTCGGCTAAGCCGTTGCCTTCTCCTCCTTCTATGCTTCCTTGTTCTCCTCTCTTACTGTCTAAGCCCAAGCTGAAGATTGCCTTCTTCTTCCTCGTCAACATCGATCTCCTCCTTGCCTTTACCTTTTCAAAATCCATTTTATTGACATAAAATGGTGGCAGTGGTTGTAATAGTGGTAGTTTTTATCGGATTGATTTTAGATAGAAAATGTGTTTTTAATTACTATTTTTTATTTTTTTTTATCTAATCAATATACCAATTTAACAATTTGATCGCCTTTTATTATCAATTAATTTCAGTTGAAAAGAAATCAAAATATTTAGAATTAATTAAAGTTACTTAAATGTTTAGGACTATATTGAAAAAATAAAAAAGTTAAAAATAAAAATATTCTTATTTGATTATTTGACGAACTTTTGAAGTTATCAAATAGGATAAAGAAAACATTGATTCTAATTTTTTTTTTTAATTTTTATAATATAATTCTAAACATTTGAGCAATTTCAATTGATTTCTAGATGTTTTGAGTTTACTTCAATTGAGAATAATTATTGACGGAAAGAGAGTCAAGCTATTAATATCATATGTTGATCATTCAAAATATGTATAAAAAATATATACGTATTTGAGTTTCTTCAGTCCTAAACCTTTAAAAATGTTTTCAATTGATTTATAAACTTGTTGAGTTTCTAAACCAACCATAAAAATTTTAAATTTGATTTTAACTCATTCACTTTTTGGACTAGATTTAATTAAATTGTTAAATATTTATCTCATTCCCTTTTTGGACTAGACTTAATTAAATTGTTAAATACGAGTTTGACTTTACGCAATCATATAAAAAAAAATGCCCAATTGTGCCAAAAGAAAAAAAAAAAACACCCAAATACGTCTAGGGGTGTTTTTCTCCTAATTTCTTTTGTTTCCTCCCACAAATAAAACTTGAAAGCCCTAATTTCTCACTTTTGCACTAGGGAATTTCACCATACAAGCCTTTTGTGACTCCAACAACATTTGACACACAACTCTCACCTACGCTGATTCTTCGCCCTCTGAGAGAAATCTCGCATTTGATATGTTCCATATCGAAAGTTCCAATATGTCGAGTCTGGTGTCTGGCTGTATGGATTCTGTTTTTAGTTCTAGCTTTGACGAAGAGTTGAAAAACATTGTGTTAATAAAACCCCAAAACTACGTACTTGGGTTGCGCCTTTAGGAAAACTGGGGAATTTAGGGTCTTCAGGTTTTACTTGTATTGTGGAAGAAAAAGTAGGAATTTTTTGGAAAAAATAAAAAAAAAAAGAAAAGAAGGAAGGAGCTAAATAAGTATGTGTGCGTATTTTGATGTTTTTGGACGTATTTGATTATTTTTTATACATCCTCCACAAGGTCAAATTACATAGCTAATGGTTTGACTAAATTCAGTCTAAAGAGATATTTAGATAAAATCAAATCGAAAATTTTATTATTGGTTTAGAAATTTAAAAAGGTTTAGAATTCAACTGAAAAAGTTTAAAAAGGTTTTAAACTGATTCGTAAACTCAAATATGCACTACGTATGTATTTTCGTTGGTTTATACATATTTTATACGGTCATGTGCAGAGTTAACAGCTTCTTCGCCGTCTTTACTCAATAAATATTCTGTATTGAAACGGAGCAAATCTCCTTAATTGAAATGGAGCAAAACGTTTAAGATTCAATTGAAATCACTTCAAATATTTAGGACTATATTGCAAAGATTAAAAGACCAATTTTTTGTTTATGTTGTTACCAAACTGAAAATTTTCTGAATTTTGAACTCTCATTTTGAGCAAGTTCAGACTGCAAACTGAATGTATTGATAATAAACTGCTTGCCATTTACTTATTAGGCTTTACCTGGTAACGGAAACGTGAATATTAGGATTGACTCTCATTTGTTTGGCTGCGGCAGGGAGATCATCAGATGATGCTACAATGTAAAGCCCTCAAATTTACATAATAAAAATATCACTTTATTAAAGATACATACTTAAGTTCTTAATCATATCTCCCTGAGGGACATCTTGGCCTTTTCTACAAACACAAAATGCTATGTGTTCATAAATGACAGGAATGATTGAGAAGATCAATCTCGACCGGCTCAAAGGCATTGACTAATTGCAATTATTTTCACCCTAAACAGGAATCAGGAATCAAAATCTCCGCCAACAAATAGATACTTGTCGTCTATGCAAAGCAACTTTACTACTCAATATTTCCACCAATTGCTAACGGGAGACAAAGAAACAAGCCACTTTAAACTATCAGAATCAAAGATTTAATGATCTAAATTAAGGCTCAATGCTCCTATATCAGCCAAACTTTATTTAATTCACTGCAAGCTATTTACCATCTCACTCTCATGCACCAAACGAATCATATTCCAAGGTTCTCGAGCAACAATGGACAGGTTTTCTCGGGTGGTCTCGCACATGTAGTATCTTTCAAATATCCGCACGAAGTATCTTTCAGTGATAACCACTCGGGGCAGGCGCTTCTCTCAATTCCTTACCTGATTCTAGATATCTTGCGTGGAGATGTGATGAAGTGTCAGCACAAAAAAAGAAAGAAACATATAATAGTCAAAGACCCTGGGATATTGTATCTATCAGAAGGAGAGGACAATTATAAATTGTTGATGCAAAAACTAACATCAATGAAACATAACTATCAAGACCATGAAGAATGTTGTCAAACCATTGTGAGACATGCATTGCACTATAGCTCCTTAATAATTTCTTATTCCTGACCATCAGGGGGAAGGCAAATCAGAAAATTACCAAACCTAAGACTCTACCACTGCAATCTGTACTCATGCTCCTACTTATCATATGCAGTATGTGACATATCAACAGTCTGTGTGGTGCAAAGCAATATTCCTATTTCCTGCATTGCACAAGCATCTCAACACATCCAAACAGAATAGCAACTTGGTGCTATATTTAATTATGCATGAGGGAAAAAAAAAAAAATGAAATGATAGAATGCTTACATGCCTTTGACAAACCCAGAATAAAAACGTCCCATGAAAGGAAGAAGAAATAAAAAGAGGCATAAAATTGCACATTTTTTAGCAGAATAACTGACTCTTAACATGTTCAAGTGATAGCTATGCTTTTTTCCTCAGCGTATTGCCCAAGAGTGCTTATTTACACAGCAATCAACTTGTCTAAGAACATTCACCTAAGATCTGTAGTTGCTTGCCCCCAGATATTGAATAAATTTAATGAGTAAAGAGAAGAATACATTAATGAAGTCATTAAATATACTGGTATGCGGTCACAATCAGACATTAATCCCAGTTCTCAAGTCTTTTTCTCTGGAATTTTCAATGGCAGCTTAAAAGATATTGCAAACACAAGTGAGGAAAGAGTCCCATACTTGTAGAACTACAATCACCTTAAAAGTTTGACCAAAATCAACATATCAAGAAAATATAGTTAATTGCTGGAGGGGAATAAAGTGATGGTGTGATACTCACAGAAGCAAAATGATTGACATCATTATGGTGAGCTTCATCAGCACGAATCACAGTAATAACATCCTCAAGAGTTGCATGCTTTGGCAGCCTCCGGTAGTCCATTGCAATAGCAGGAGCTGGAACAATTTCAATTTTACTGCCTTCGATACCTTTCAGGTGCTCTGTGTATGAGTGTATGGCTTCCTCTTCCAAATATCCAATGACTCTGTGCGCCAACTTTGGGGAAAGTAGATAAACCACAAAGTAGGCATTAAAGAAAACTACCTAAACAGTAAGAACCAGGAGCCTCTCATACCATTTGGGTTACACATGCTCCACCATTGCCATTAGGTGCATCCTCTCATTCTCTGCTTCCTCAAGCGAGACTTTAATCCAACCTCCACTTTGCTGGAACTAGCAGAGGGACCTTAAGTGGAGCGGCATACCCCCTACCATGCCAGAAACAGCTGCCACCGTTTCAAGCTTCATTGCACAACAGCCATACCATCTCTGCAACATATGAATAAATATATCAGGCTAAAACAACATAAAATTGTTTAAGGCATTGAGCTACATCCAGTAAAAGAGAAATTGAGGGCACTGAGTTTCTCATCCGAAGAAAGGGCTATCCATGACACTACCTCATCAATACGAAACATTCAGAGCATTCAAATGTGCAATTATCTGCTTGAATGTTGCTGTCCTGTGATTTAATTTTTTTAGCACACAGACTAGTAGGGAGCATTATGATAATCCATGTGGTTTGAACTCAAACAAAGTTAAACCCACCTCTTCACATTCCTATAGTCCAATTCAAACATCCCCAATGACACGATCATTTTCATTCCATTTTGTTCTCACTTCCCTTCCCAATGAATACCATTCCTGGCATCGAAGACCCAAGTTCTATCAAGAATTATTACCTCATAATTTTTCAAAAAGAGTACTCTAGCTTGACAACTCAAACAAGGAAAAATATAGGGTTGCTACATAGGCAGACATTCTAAAGTGCATAAAAAGCTACATTAAACTGCCACATAGAATTGACTGCGACCATCAGTTCAGAAATCCAAAAAAATTGGAAAAAACGATTAAGACAAAATGGCATAATAAACTTAAAAAGTAAAGGAAAAAGAAAAGGAAATCAGACCTTAAAAAATATATCAGTTGGCATTCGAAGGAATTTCACGGTCTTCAATGCAACTTTATCCAGAATTGTCTTCGGCGCATGATGCTTAGACAGATCTATCGATGTATGCAAGTCTCCGATGGCTTCTCGAAGAAACTCAAGTCTCAGATTACTATTATTCTTTGAATAATAATAATAATAATAAAGCTTCTTAACTGAACCATGAAAGGAAACAGAATTAAAACTGAAATCGTTTATCATTACCATGAAACAGTTCCAAGGCCAGTCAGTCACGTCCTCTCTCGTGATCCTTGGCCTCGTTATTCCCCAGTAGCTAGAAATCACCGCACCCTCACTCGTCTTTGCCGCTCCAACTCCTTTCTCCGCCTCTTTCCTCACCGCACTCTCCTTCCTCTCCTCCTTCGCAGTAACGGCTGCCTACGCCGTGGAGTTCATCATCCTTCTCCTCCTAAAATAGAACACTCCAGGCGACGCCACGTTCTCCGCCGTCGAAGTGAATCTTCAGCTCTGGCCACTGTTCGCTAAAGCGACTCGCATCACCGACCTCGCCGCGAAATGGTTCTTTTTCAAAGAAAGAAGAATTTGAATTTCCTTTTTGATTATTTCCTCTTTAGTAATCTCCATGATTTCATTGAAATAAAAAATTTAAGAATGTTGAAGCCTACGCAGGGTAAGGAAAGAAAAATGAATTGATTTTTAACTGTCATAGTTACTCTTGAAAAAAAGTAAAATTTATTATTTTTAATAGTATTTAGTAGAATAAAAAAATTATAAAAGATTTATTAATATACGAGAGAAGATAAAAGTTATCTTGAAAAAGAAATTTATTTCTGATTATTATTATTATAAGAACTTGTATTAAATACTACAAGAGTTCAAGGTACCGAAAATGCTGAAAATTAGCACAAGAAAATTGTCATGATTCCAAATGATATGTAAGAAGTTAAAAAAATAATCATAACTTAATTTTTGTAAGAGAATTATGAATATAGTTGAAAAGTAGCATTATATAGAATTAAAAAATATAGTACGTATGTTAATAAAATTTAGGAGGTAACTTAAATGAAAAGTTTTATATGATTTGGACAAAATTTGAATCCACCTTATCTTAGAGTTGAATTGGAGTAAAACATCAGATAAAGTTGATTATAAGTTTAAAATTGAATCTTACAAAAGTAATAAAATGAGTTTTAGTAGATAATTATAATTTTTAACCTAATAAAAATAGAAATATTAAATATTTTAAGTGTTTAAAATATATATATATTATATCTCATTATACAAATAAACATACTATGGTGTTGTAAAATAATAGTGATATTAAAATGAGAAGTAAGTCTAATGATGACTTTACCACCATTGAAGGATGTAATTGATGGAGAGGAATACCTAATCTAAGGGAGATATGTTAGTGGTTAAATGATCATTAAGTGCACAAATCAAGAAAGATGAAGTGCAAAAAGATAATATCTTTCATATGTTAAAGATAAAATATATAATATGATCATAGATAAGAGTAGTTGTACAAATGTAATAGCATTACATTAGTTAAAGAGTTTAATTTACCTATCATGAAACACTTTAAATCAATAAATTTTAATGATTGAATAAATGTGGAGAAGTTAAGGTAAATAAGTAGGTGTTAGTATTATTCATTAATAAACGATATACTAATGAGTTCTTATGCGATGTTACAACCATATAAGATAAGTATATATTTTTTAGGAAAATCATGACAATATGATTACATAGTGTCATATTAAAAATAAGATATATAGTATAATCATAGATGAGAGTAGTTATATAAATGTAATTAGTACTATTTTAGTTAAAAAGTTTAATTTATCTACCATGAAACATTATATATCATATAAATTTCAATAGTTAAATGAATGTAGAGAATTTAAAGTTAGGTGTTAGTATTATTTACTATTAAGAGATATACTAATAATGTTTTGTATGATGTTGTATCCTTGCAAATTTAGTATATTTTGTTGGAAAGACCACGACAATATAATTAGTGTGTAATGCATGCTTTCTTGTGATAAATAATAAATTTATTACTTTTGTACATTTGACACTTAAACAAGTTTATGAAAATTAATTAAAGATAAAAGAGAGAGAGAGAGAGAGAGAGAGAGAGAGAGAGAAAAGTGAAGGTTGAAAGGAGAAAAGAGGGAATAAAAAGAGATAAGACGAAGAAAAAATAAAATAAAGGTTAAGTGAGAAAATTTAAGAGTTCGCATATAAAAAAAATGATATTAACAAAATTTTTTATTTGAAATAACTTATGATTATATTTTTATATAAGAAGACTTATTTTAGTATTAATGAACTAAACCCTTTTTTGCTTAATGTTATTATTTCTCTTTTGTAGGAATTTGGTGATATTTTTCTAAAAGAACCAAACATTTTGCCATCTTTAAGGAGAATAAAACATTAAATTGAATTCATCTCGAGTGCAACAATTCCAAACTGACTGATTTGTAGAAGTAGTCATGAGGAAACAAGAGAATTTCAAAGGTAAGTAAAAGAATTTATAACCAAGGGATATGTAAAAGAGAACATGAGTTTGTGTATAGTTTCAATATTGCTTGTGCCTAAAAAGGATAAAACTTGAAAGATGTGTGTTGATTATATAGTGATCAACAAAATCATTTTAATATATCGTTATCCTATACTTATATTAAATGATATGTTAAATGAATTGTATGATTTATATGTCTTTTCTAAAATTAATTTGAAAAATGAATAGTACTAAATTAGGATGATAAAAGAAGATGATCAAAAAACAATTTTTAAAACTAAATATGATTTGTATGAATAGATTGTTATGTCATTTGGTCATATTATGCATCGAGTGTTCTTATAAGATTGATGAATAATGTACACGGGCTATTTAGTCTTACTAGATTGGATGATATATTAAATGAATTGTATAATTTATATGCCTTTTCTAAAATTGATGTAAAATGAATAACACTAAATTAGGATGAAAGAAAAAGATAATCAAAAAACAACTTTCAAAATTAAGTATGATTTGTATAAATGGATTGTTATGTCATTTGGTCTTACTATACATGAAGTATTTTTATGAGATTAATGAATAATGTATATGAGGCATGTGAAAAATTGGGCTTTGGGAAATTTTATAAGTATAAGGGTTTGTTATTTTGAAAAAATCTTTTATGCATACTTATAAGTTCTTTGAAAAGGTTAGTTATGAGGGAAGCATATAAAGATCATTTAATAAGTTATTTTTGAGTTAGAAAAACCCTAGATATTTTATTAAGTATTTCTTTTAGCCACATATGAAACAAAATGTTGAAAGGACGTGTGAAAAGTAAATAACATGCAAATAGGCTAAATTTAGAATTTTATCTTATGGCTTGTACAATCCTTCACTTATACCTAATTAACTCTAAGTTGATATATTTATAAATTTTGTTCTAGAACTGTCATGATTAAAAAAGGGGAGGGATTCCATATTTGTTATTATTGATAGGTTTTTAAAAATGACACACTTTATCTCATACTATAAAATCGATGATGTAAATAATATGGTTGAATTGTTCTTTAGAGAAGTAGCACACATTAATGGCATGCCTCAAAGTACTATTTTAAATTGTGATATAAAGTTCTTGAACTATTTTTAAAAGATTTATAGGGTAAGTACTAAATTGTTGTTTTCAACTATCTGTTATCCATAAATAGATGGGTAAATCGAAATTGTTAATCAAACTTTTTCTACTTTGTTACATACTATCATTTAAATGAATTTAAAAATATGGGAAGATCATTTGTCCTATGTAGAGTTTGCATATAATAGGAATATTTATTCTATTATTAGTTATTCTTCATTTGAAATTATGTATGATTTTAATCCTTCGATTCCTTTAGATTTGAAACCTTTACTTGTTGATGAGTATGTTAGTTTAAGTGGTGAACAAAAGGCCGAAATGGTAAGAAGTTGTACAAGAAGGTATGACAATAAATTACAAAATAAATTAAGTAATATGTATCTCATGTCAATAAAGGGTGGAAGAAAAATGATGTTTGAACCTAGTAATTGGATTTGGGGGCATAAGTGTAAGGAAAAGTTACTGATTTAGAGGCATTCAAAGTTATAGTCTAAAGGAGATATTCCATTTCAAATGGTAGTACAGACTAATAATAATACTTATAGGTCAATCCTTCTTGGTAAGTACAATATAAATGTAACATTTGATATTTCTAATTTTTCTCTTTTTGATGTAGATGATGATTCAAAAATGAATTCTTTTGAAGAGATGAGGAATCGTGTGATCCATAGAGGAGTTAATGCATGAAGGTTTTTTAAAGATCCATTAAGCATTTATGAAAGACTAATGACACGTTTAAAAGGTAAAAGGATAAAGCAGCATTTAGTAGGTTAATTGAAAAAGTTTATGCCAAAAAAATTAATTCAAACTTGAAAGGTGGCAAAACGTATCTTAATGTGGGTTGAAACTTTATTAATGGTATAAGTATGTTGAATGAGATTGTGTTAAGTGATTGTAAGGATTTTTATAATAATCCCTAAAAAGATAGGAGTAGATTTATTATCAGCCTATTTAGGAAGTTTGTTTTTATTTTTAAAGTTGTTAATTTAACATATAAATAAATTTAATCTTGATGTTAAAGGACAGATCATTAGGTGATATAAAATGTGAAAATTTTCTTCTTTAATTCTTTTAAAAACTAAAGAATTTATTAAAAACTAACTTTTCTTGTGATATTTAACCCAATTTATTATTCATAAGCCTGTTTTTTTCTAAAGTGTAACATCTATATTTTTCTTTGTACCTTAAATTTGTATTCCTTTAAACATTGAGTTTAAGTCTTGTGTGATTAAAATCTAATTTAATTTTCTTAAATTCTTATTTGATTTCTTGTACATGTTAAGTCCTTAAACCATATTTTTTAAGGTTCACATCATTTTTAGTTATTTTTTCTCTTATTTATTTGCATGAAAGGGAAACGAAGTGTGACAAACATTAATAAAAAGTGAGATTGGTATGGGTTTTTAGTTATTAGTTTGAATTTGTCAATCTAGCATACTTTATCCTTTAAAAGGTGGGAGCATGACCCCTAACCAAGTAAAATTAATTATGTGCAGCATGGAGTTAATCTAGTTCTGGCTTCTTTCTTTCTAATTGGCTTGTTATAGTGGTAATCAACATCGTGTGTTATTGATTTTGATGAATTTTTTGCCCTTGCTTAATTGTACAATTACTAATGATATAGTGAGAAGATAATAGTGTGAATATATAGGATCCTTATAACTTGTTATGTTCCATTCAACAAAAGACTAAGATGCCCTTTACTTTGTTCATAATCATGTTTTTACTTTTTTTTTGTTCATGCGAGATAATCAAGTGACCCAACAAAAAGATTGGGTGTTGACCACTCATATAACTATTAGTCAATATCATAAATGTCTCTAGTTGGTATCAACCTTCTAGGCTACCTAGTAATAAAGAGGCATAAACAAAGCCAAACATAAAAAGATTCCTCTGTTGTCCCTTTATGATGTAACATAAAGGTAAAATATTGTGTTGAAAAAAAATTATTTAACTTAAACTTTAACAATTGAAAAAAGTCACAAATATAAAATAACTATTTAGATTTTTTTAAAATTTTTTCTAAAATAACTAATTAAAATTATTAAGAAATCATTATTTTCATTCATGTCTTCTTAACTTATACTTAATCATAACTTAAACTTTATAAACTAAATATTTATTTATTTTTTAAATCTTTTGATATTCACCACTTTATTAAAATACATGGTGACACATTTGTGTCAAAATATTTTTTTGTGTAATTCTTTAAATTTAGAAAATATAATAGATAAATATAATTTAGATCTTACCTTGTACTTAGAGGAGGGAAAAAGGGAAAGAGAAAAGAAAAATGAGGAGAAAAGAAATTATATTTATATTTAAAAAATATTTTGAAAAAGAGAAAAATTAATTATCCTTCTTAACTCTCCAAATGCATCATTATCAAAATTAAGAGGAAAATTATTGATTATCCTACTTAATTTATAAAATAATTAATTTATTATAATAATTCTTTAACAAATATTATTTACATTTTCTTACTTTTTATGCTTTTTTAAACAAAAAAAAATAGTTTTCGTCATTATATTATCCTTTTTCAACACATGAAAATGATGAAAAATTTTCTTTCTCTTTAAGTTTCCTCTATGTCATTTTCCTCTCCCTCATTATTTTCTTCCATATTTTGTTATCCAAAACTACACATGTTTAGTATAATGGCGAACAAAAATAACATAATAAGAAGAGTGATGAAATTAGATAGTGTCAACTTGGTGCACTTTTCTAATTCGTCATTGTTTGAAAAAACAATGAAAAAAATTTATCAAACTAGTCTTTTTTACTCATACTACTTGCGAACATGTATAAATTTTAATTCTATTAAATACAAAAATTATATGTATATATATAATTTTGAAGACAAATATATACAACACTTATTGTTATGAAATTATGTGTATATATATTTAAATAATTTTAAATACAAATATATAAAACATGATTTTTATGAAACAATAAAAATATAGTTATGTTATATGTAGTGTTTTTATCCTCGACGTATTTTAAAGGTTTCTATCAGCTTAATAATTAATCGCATATCCCACTTACCTCTGCAATTGTTTTCATAAGACAACAAATAATATTTGATATAGGGTGACCACAACAGGAACATTTTGATGTTCTGCAGCATAATCATCAAAGGCCAGACCTTGCTTTTTCTGCTATGAGTTCAAGGGTGAATGTGCCAACTAAACATGATGTAACTAGGAGACATGCCAGCAAATCTAAAATGTTACAAACTATGTCTATTAGAACATATTACACGGAGCCAAGACAATGAAGTTGTAAGCAAATATGTATACCTAAAATGCAGAAGAAGTGCAAGATCGTTACCTGGAAGGACACAATTGATACAATAATTTTTTTTTTCTTTAAAATTGTTAAGTCCTTTGACTTCTTTTCTTTAATGAATGTTAACTTTGCTCATTGTTAGTGGGAAAATAAGCTAAATAAATTACAATTTATCAGCTTGCAAATATTGCTTTATAACTTTTATATATTGATTTTTTATCAAGTCAAGTAAAAACTTGGAAATCCAAAGATTGGTTAATTAGATAACCTAAATATTTACTTTACGACAGAAGTAGAAGTTCAAGAGGTAGTAATGACAATGGAGTACAAGAGTTTGATTTGATCCCATGGAATTTACTGTCCTATGCCAATTAAAACACAGTAATAATTAGTTGTAGAGAAATCTGCGATGGGGCAAGAGCATAACAAAAGGAAAAAATTTTCATGTAACAGACTAATATTACATAATTAGATATATTTTATAGATACTTTCTACCCTATTGTTTAGAGTTAAAAAGTAATCAAGAGACTTGAAATGTTGAACCAACCACTCTCTTAACATGTGTTTGGCCCCAAAACTTTTGCATATACCGAATCGAAAGCTCTACAGCTAGTTAAAGAAAATAAACCAAATGACAATTTATGACTTGTATTATTGCATAAACAAAAATTGCAGAAAAAAGAGGGTGAAATACTAAAGAAGCAGAGAAGAAATTGGGCCTAATGGCACATTGAACAATATCCTTGGATGAATGACTTATTGTGACGGGTGTATTAGAGTAAAAAGTTGGGTTATAAAGAGTTGATTTTTAAGTATAACTCAATTCCTATATTAAATAATAAGAAGAAGATTTTATATCATATAAATGCGAATACTATATAATTTAATAAATTATATCTTAAGGAGAAAATAATGGTCCCGTAACATTAAATTGGGATGTCAAATACATGATAGTCAATGAAGTTGATGATCTTGGTTGTTTAACTTTTATTGTGGGAGGCATCAAGTACGAATCATTATCATTTTCGTTGCAAGCTGAGATGGCTTTATGTGCAAACCTGAGCCATCACTTAACGATGATTTTATCAAGAGCATCGTAAATGGAATGTAGCAAAAGATTCTCCAAGTCTAAAAGATAATGTGACATTAAGCTCTTAAATCCATAAGGCATGTTGGGTTGGGTTATTAGAATGAGCATATAAGGTATGATTGACCTCGGGTCGACGACCAAACAAATATTTGTTTTGTACGATATTACTACTTTACAGAATGACTAGGCTTCCCACAAATTTGAAAGATTACTTTTGTTGGAAACATGGTGCTATCCCACGAAATATACATCCTTTCTGTTTTCGTGAAAGGTTTTCACCTTGATTTGTATTAGGTAGGCTAGCTGAAGAGTTATGATTCTCGCTGGTTTTCACCCTTGAAACTAAAGGCTTAGCTATTCATTTTCTTTATGGACTTGGTTGTTGTCATAGATACATTGTAGACTACTTCTCCAATGCCTCCATATTCAGGTGGATAAGCTAGTTAATATTTAATGCATGAGATTGTCATCTTTAATAGAAAGATCAATTCTGTGGAGTCCATTAGCCATTATTTTCATGCATTAGGGATGCTCTTCAACGTAATTGAATTTATCGTGTAATGGTGAAATTAAACGTATGACATCATGCGGGCTCTTGATTTTTGGCAAGAAGAAGTAATGCGTCTGATATGTGTTGAATTGCAAGGAATTGAGCACGTCTTAGAAAGGAGTTGAAACCAAGGAATAGTCTAAGAAGGGATACACGGCTAAGGAAGCGCGAAGTAAGGATGATCGGGAAACAGTCGGAGATGTTTTTAACGGCAAGATTCAACTGGATTGAAGTCCAAGATAGTTACTGTGCAATTCATTGTTAATTCGTCCGATTCGTTTGATTGATGTGATTGTATTTTTAGCTATAAAGACTGAACCACGACATTGTACAACTCAGATTGATTGTTAATTTAAAAAAAAAAAATTCTATCTTCCTTAATCCCGGGTTTCTCTCTCTCTCTCTCTCTCTTTAATCTCTATGCAAAATCCTCCATTATTGAATCTTCGAGCTCAGAATTCCTTTTCCATTCCTTGGCATTCCTTATTTCCCATCGAAGTGGTATCGGAGCTGGTCATCCTTGGCTGGTCACGAAGGTACGTAAGAATGGCGGTAGGAGCCAGATCTCATGATTTTGGGTTACTAGATATCAAGCGATTAGAAGAAATGATTAAAAGCTTGACAAAAGATGTTGTAGCCATGCAAGAAAGCCAAAAAAAGAACATGGCTGAGTTGAGAGGTTTCTGCACAGGAATTTTTGCTGAGAACTAGTTTATAAGTCTCAATCAATTTGCTGGTTCTTCTTCCAACAGAGAAAATCACCTGTTCTTTAAGAAGCAATTCAAGTTGGATTTTCTAATGTTTGACGGAACTGATTTGCACAGATGGTTGTACAAGTGCAAATTTTCTTTTGGTTTTTTTTTTTTTTCAAAATTGGATAGCTCTTTGGAGCAGATGAAGCTAAAGGTGGTGCTGGTCGTTTGGGGGACGTAACATTAAAATGACACAGAAATTTCATTGGCAAGAGGTCCAATGGTGAGCTGCCCCAGTGGAAGGAGTATATGCAGGCTATTTCATTAAGGTTTGGCGTTATTGCATTTGATGATCTTATGACAACTCTTTTGTCTCTTAAGCAAACAACTACTGTGGTAGAATGCCAAAACTGCTTTGCTAGTTTTTACGGTAAAGTATAGCTGCTTAAAGAATAAACTGTTTTGAATGGGTTAAAGGAGAGGGTGCCAAATCCTATTAGGATGTTCACGCCTAAGAATTTGTTGTAGGCCGCAGTGCTAGCAAAACTATGAGAGACCACCGATGCTATCTTTGGCCAAAGATCTTGTCCTATTAACAGGTCCACGGGGTTACTTCCAAAGCCTCAATTTGGGTCTAATAGTACCTCTTTTGGTATGACTTATGTACTGTAACCAATATTGAAACTTTTAAAACTAATTGGCGGTTTAAGGGGACAAAGGTGAAGTTAAGAGACACGAAGGATGTAAGAAGGGCTAAAGGGTTATAATATTGGTGTGATTAAAAAGTACAAAATAGGTCATAAGTGTAAACATGGAAAATTTTTCTTGATTGAAGTTGTTGATGATAGTGGTAAAGAAGAATTGGAGAAGCTTGTGGCTATAAGTGTTCGAGCAAAGTAAGTTGACTCTTAACTTAAATTTCACTCAATGTCATAACTAGTTTGGGAAACCATGATTCTAGAACCATAGGAGTCACTTGCCATGTTAATTCTAAACCATATATGTCTAGATAGATTCAAGAAGTACTCACATTTGCTTAGATTAAGAATTGGTCAAGAAATTAGGTTGTAACATGGAATCAATTGTGAATTTGAAAATTAATGTGGTAAATGGTAATGTCATTCCCTCTCCTCACATTTGTAAGGGGTTTCAATGGAGTTTGTAGGGTGAAAATTTCTCTACTAATGTATATCTTACTCCTAGGAAGTTGTGACATGGTATTTGACATCTAGTGGTTGAAAACCTTAGGGAATAACAACTAGAACTTTGATGAGTTAAGAATAAAGTTTTGCACTAATGGAAGAAGACATGTATTGAGAGGAGCTTTGGATCTTGTATTTAAGGAAGAAAGAATAGTTTTCAAGACCATGCAACAACCCTTTTAGCAAGCTACTATTTAATTCTATGGCTTAGTGGAAACACAATCTAATATGGAATTCTTTATTGTTACTACTTTTTCCATAGGTCAAGTCACTACAATTATTACTTTAAATGCCTTACTTGAGCAATTTATGGATGTATTTTAGGAGCCTCTAGACCTACCATCTCATAAGAACCATGATCATAAAATTCTTTTGTTACTTGGTGTTTAACTTGTCCACTTTAATCCCTATAGATATCTTGTATTGCATAAGGATGTCATGGAAAAATTGGTTCAAAAAATGATACAAACATGTATTATCTAACCTAGTTGTAGTCCATTTGTATTTCTGGTAGTCTTAGTCAAAAAGAAAAACAATACTTGGAGATTTTATGAGGATTATTGCAAACTTATGGATTTTTACAAAGTGAAACTTATAGTAAAAGATAAATTCCTAATCCATTTAATAAAAAAGCCACTTGATGAATTAGGGGGAGCCACCTATTTTTCCAAATTGGATTTAAGGTCTTAGTATCATCAAATAAGAATATATTTAACTAATATGCATAAAATAGCCTTTATGAGATAACCTTTATAACTCATAAAGGCTATTATAAGTTTTTAGTAATGGCATTTGACCTTACTAATACACTGGCTACTTTTCAAGAATCAATCAACACTATCTTTAGACCTTATTTGAGGAAGTTTTAATGACATATTAGTTTATAACAAAACTTTATTTGATCATCTACAACACCTCAAAATTGATTTGTATTTGTTAAGAGATAATAGTTTGTGTGCTAAGCCCTCTAAGGCCAAATTTGCTTTTCATGTTGTTTATAAGGTGGAATACTTAGGATATTTTATTTTGCATTGGGTGTTTCTATTGACCCAAAAAAGTGGTAGTTAGTACCTTTAACAAATTTGTTAAAGAACAAAGCTTTTTTATGCTCTTTTAAAGCAACTATTACCTTTAAAGTTTTATATAAAGCTCTTATTACTGCTTTAGTTTTGGTTTTTGCTAATTTTAGTAAGGAATTTGTTATGAAAACTAATGCTTCAAGTCTTGGTATAGGGGAAATTATAATGCAATTAAAGCATCATATTGCTTTCATTAATAAAGCATTCTTTATACAACATTTGGCCTTGTTTATGTATGAAGATCAATTAATGGTTATTATATTGTTGTCATCAAATTGAGATCATTTCTTTAAGATAGACATTTTGTGATTAAAATAAACCATTGCAACTTGAGGTCTTTATTGGAATAAAAACTTACCATAACAAGTTAGTTGACTTGGCTTACAAAATCAATGTGTTTTAATAATGAGATCATGTACAAAGAAGGCATGAAGAATTTAGCAACTAAAACTCTTTCTCAAATGCATAATTTTGAACTATAGTGTTATGTTATTTCTATTATGTCATTAAACCTCTATCAATCTATTCAAGTTACTTAGTAGATTGATATAAATTTGCAGTAACTTATTTGTAAGTTACATTTATTTGCAATTTATAGGGTGCAGTTTGGTTAATACACCTTATGATTGGGATCATAACCGACTACTTTATGGAATGGTAAGCTAGTGGTTAGAGATAATTCCAATTTGTGAAGGCAACTTACCTTTTATTAGCATGCAAATCTTAAGGTTATCACTTTGGGTCAATATTACCATTAAAAAGTTAGCTATCATGTTCTGTTGGAAGGGGTTAGCAAGAGCTATCAAGAATTTTATGAGTAAGTGTGACCTTTATTAGTAATGTAAGTATGACAACTTTGCTTATTCGGGGTTATTGCAACCTTTACCAATTCTAAAGGGCATATAGAAGAGTATCAATATAGATTTCATAAAGGGATTATAAAGATGTGTAGATAAAGAATTCATTTTGGTAGTTGATAGATTGAGTTAAGATGCCCACTTTATCTTTTTGTCTTATCCTTATACTACTAATTAAGTTGCCAAGCCTTTTATGGATAATGATTTTAAACTTCGTGGGTTACTGGAAGTTTAAAATTCTTATTTTCCTTAATCCTTTGTTTCCTTCTTTCTCTCTCTAACTTTTATGGGTTACTTATCAATAAAAAAATTCCAATCTTCCTTAATCCCTTGTTTCCCTCTTTCTTTCTCTAACTTTGTTCAAAATCCTTTATTATTGAATCTTTAAGCTTAAAGTTCCTTTTTATTCCATGGAATTCCTTGTTTCTAGATTAACTCCCATTAGGATCTTGATATTGTTATCAAACATGCTCTATTGTTCATGATTTAAAGATTCTATTTTATCTTTGGTGATGGTTTTTAAAAGACAAGAATTTATACCACCATTAATAAGCCTTAAAAGACCATATTCTATAAGAAGTGTGTTGAATTAAGTTTTCAATGAATTAGACATGGCCCTAATTCAGTTTGGTTGTGATTTGATTCTAAACTATCAATTTTAATCTATGGCTAAGGGAAATCGTAATTGAACTGCAAGTTAACGGTTTGGTTATGGTTTTGGTTTTGTTCAAACCATCAGTTTTGGTTTTAATTTTAGGTTCCTATTTAGTTAAGCTAATGATTTCAATTTGGTTTAAATTAAGCTCTATTTGGTTCAATACTATCTAGTTAGTTTAGTTTAAACCAATTGGGTTTAATTCAATCATTGTTGTTTCTAAAAATTTAAAATATTTTAACTTTTGAATAGATAAAATTCATACAAACCATTATATTAAAGATAATCTTAATTATTGATGCAACTTATTATTTTATTATTATTATTTTTTTTTCAAAATAATCATTGTTTCAAAATAATCATTGTTTAACCAACAATTTAATTGATGATTTTGATTTCAATTTGAAACTGTCTATTAAATTGGCAATTCATGGTTCCTAAAGGGGCAAAACCTTAATTAGATTGTCTCTCCCGATAGTTTTAATTCAAACTAAAATCAATTGATCTTATTATAGTTCAGTTTAGGTTTGAACCAAAACTATGGCCATGTTTATCCTGAAAAATAATTGGTAGGTGTTACTTTGAAGGGGATTTACACAATATTAATTAAAATAGTAGATATTATTGATAATAGATGCTATTTAAGTGGATAGAGGAAAAATTTCAAGGTTTTTTCTTATAAAGGTCATGATTTAGATATTATGATTACATGTATATTAGAACTTTATTACTCTAATACCATTAAGAATAAAGTCAATATAATAAAAAGGAAAAACTTATATATTGTTTCTATATTTCAAATGTAAGGTATTGTGCTATGTAATTATAGTTTTTATACTTGACCTAACCTTTAACCCAAACAAAAGGCTAGGTTATTAGGTCATTAGTTTAAACATGGGTGAATAGTTGAACCAACAATTTAATATTTATTAATTTTATTTTATTTATCAAAGTTTCATTAGAATATTTGTATTGAAACAACAAAGCCTAAATAGGTAAACAAAAGGAAGGAAGAGGTGCTAAGTACATACAACAAATAATTTTTACTTGTTAATGTGTTAGTGATGACTCAAACGATTTAATGTTACAAAAAGGGGGATGTGTTAATTTTTATAGCAAAGACCTATACTTTTATTAATAAGCCAATGATGTGAGATAGTTATCGTAAATGCTAGCACAAAAACTTAAAAGATTTAGTGCAACATGTGGGATAAAAGAAAAGATAAGTTTTAAAAAAGACTTAAACTTTTAAGAATTTTTAAAATTAAGTCCTAAACTTTTTTGAGTTTTTAGACAAGTCCTTACCTATAATTTTCATTTTATATGAGTAATTTTTTTGATAAGAATTTGGCCAAACTATTAGATATATGGTTTGACTTAGTAGAGACCGTATAATAAAAACCCAAAATATATTTTCAAAATACATTCACATGCATATTTTGCTAAATTCTCCTTTTTCCTAAAGTATAAAAGACAAAAACTCTAATTTTTTTTATTTTCCCAAATTTATATGGAAAAAATTTAGAATTTTTACTTTTTATATGCAAAATAAAAGAGGAAAATATAGCAAAACATTCACATAGACATATTTTTAGAGAATATTAAGGGTTTTTTATATATATAATATTCATTAAGTCTAATTATGTATCTAACTATTTAACTAATGTATGTGAAAAAAAGAAGTCATATATAATAAAAATTAAAAGTTTATGACTAGTTTGAAAACTCACAAAGATTTACGACTCAATTATAAAAATTCTCAAAAGTCTAAAACTCCTTAAGTGCTTATTCCTATGGAATAACTATTCCATTTCACTAAAAATAATGTAATGGGCGAGAGGACCTTTAGAATTCCTTAATTATAAATTATCCTATATCATTGCAAATAATGTAATAGGGGAGAGGGTTCTTGCTACAAATTATTAGTCATCAGTCTCATTTACTGCTACAACCCCTCAATTATAAATTATCTCATGTCAAAAGTCTAAAACTCCTTAAATGCTTATTCCTATGAGATAATATCCAATCTTATTGCAAACAATGTAATAGGGAAAGGATCTTAACTATAAATTATTACTAATCACTCTCTTTCTTTTAGTCTACTTTGAACCTTTGTCAAAGTTTAATGGGTTGGGACAAAATAATTCTCTCCTAAATGTTTAGTCTAATGTTTTTTGGTCAAAAAATTTTAGTGTTTTTGAGATTGGAAATCAATCATCCAATTTATCAAGCTAATCTGTCATTAATTGACTCAGTTCATTTTGGTTCACTTGGTTTTTTTAAAACTATATGTATAATCTTTGCACAAGAAAGGAAACTAAGGGTCCTTTTTTTGCAACTTTTCCTAATTTTTTGACATTTACAAGTCCAAACAAATGTGGTTAATAGAAAACAAAAACCTTAATAATTATTGTCCATGACACAAATTCAATTTTTTTTATATATAAACCAAATATAATAAAATATTTTCTAACCAATTTCAATGTAATAGTTCAATAACAAGAAATAATCAATTTTTCTAGAAGATGTTTCTAAACATATATTATTTTCTTGTAAATAATTCACCATAATTACTTAGACTATGAGTTATACTTATAAAGAAAACATATGGGGACATACAAATGATGAATACAACTGGACATAATTAATAAAATAATAGAAATATCATTATAATAATATAAAAAGTAAGTTAATGAAAAGAAACAAAAATAAATAAATATTATTTTTATTAATTATATTAAGTTATGTACATTACTTTTGTATCTTTGTAGTTTCTTTGTACTTATAATGATTTTGATGATTTATTCCTTCATTGACTTAAATGTAACTTGTTATATTTAATAATAAAGATGCATTTTGTTTCCAAACCTTATATATGAGATGCATAATATAATTTTTTCTTTCCTTTAATACTAATTTGACATAATCTTTGGATAAATCTATGAAATATCCTTTATTACTTATTTATCATGATATACAAAGCAATATTCTCACTTTTTTTTTAAAGTATTTTAAAAATCAAAGAATTAAACACTTAATAAAAACTACTTATAAGTCTAGTCCTATTAAATTTGCTTGTTAAAAGGAAAAAATAAAAATAGTAAGATTTTTCCATAAGTAAATAATTAAAGTTAAAAATGGCCTATTTTTGTTAAATGGTCAACAAATATATTAGTTTCCTTATAAAAGTTCCAAGCTGAATATCATATTTCCTTGTATTATAGAAGAAGAGTTGTGAGCAGTGAGACATTTATATCATGGTTTGCATCCGAAGCAACATTTTAAAGAGAGTTTGAATCCATTCATACTTAATTGAATGCTAAAAACTAGCATAAATTTAGTCATTCTCTAAGAGCCAATAACTTTATAGTTAAAATTAACTTTGTTCTTATGTTCAACAAAAAATTTACTAGCTAGTAGCATGTTAGGAAAACGTGTGAATCCAAAATTAGAGAGAAATCTGAATAAGGCTTAAGTAAATAACATACTTATAGGGTTGACACCATATCTCAACCTAAAATTTTAAAACATTAGGTTTTAAAACATTAGGTTTATGGGTCCTTCACACTTATATGTTAAATGTTCCTTCTTCATAATTCCAATGTGAGATTTTTTAACAATACAACTTATTTAAGATCCCAACAATCTCTTTCTTAAGGATCTCAAATGTGAGTCTTTTTCAATATAAAATTCTTTAACCATATAATTCATACTTAGAATTCCAACAATCTCTCTTATAAGTGTGAGTCTTTTTTATATTAAGTCTACTATTCTTGAATACATTAAAAGCCTATTACTACTTCATCAAGTCCATTCATTAGCCAACCATACTTTATTTAATCTTAAAGTGTGCATCTGTTAATATTTCAAAAGTTAAGCTCAAGCACACATTTGTTACTACTTTTGTTCTATAATCGTACCTTACCACTTTACTTGGGTTGGCTCCTAATGGGTGTAATCTATCTCTTCCTAGGGAGAAATTTGATTAAAGTCCAAGTAGCAAACTTGTGGGCTTTATACCTTATCCCAATCCAAAATTTTAAGGCATTGGATTTACGAGTCTTTCCCACTTATATGTTAATTTATTATTTTCTCTCACTTTAATATGAGATTCTTTAACCACATAATTCACATTTGAAATTTTAACACAACAACCTCAATTGTCTTTAACCAAACCTTTCACACTTAAGAGTCTCAAATTCTATATATTACTCCTATTAATGTTTAATTTAACATGAAATTCCATTTGATCATTATGTTATAGCAAGCCTCAATAAGATTACAATATGACATTAATGACATTAATGCAAAAATGTGAATATTATTTGAACATCTATGTAAAAATTAACCCTTTAAATTTTTCCATTGCATCTATGCACGATATAATTTTTGGTTTTTGTAAAGCAAATTATCAATAAATTTTTTAGTTTTATTAAAATTGTGCTTAAATGTCCATAAATAAATGTGCTCTTTGCATCAACCTTTAAACTTTACAAGTGGGGTATATAAGGACAAATGAACTCTCTAAGTACAATTATTTTAAGGTTAAAGTTAAAAACAATTATCAATTTTTTGTCATTTTATAAATGTAGTACCAATTTTAAAAAGTAACAATTTACTCCTTGTAAAATTTATTTGTAACAAATCTAACATGCCATCACATTCCATGAATAAAATTTGCTTGAATTAGTGATGTGGCAAGAAGGCCTAGCAAAAGTTCTAACATGGAGAGAGAACAATGATTGACTCAGTGCCACATAAACACCTAACAATCAGTGGGTCGTTAGATTAGTTCAGCCCAAACCACTAACTTAGTTGAATTAAAATAATGAAAACTGTTAACATTAACCTTAAATTAAAAAGATAAGATTTTTTGAATTTTAGTTGGATGAGGAAAAATAAAAACTAAAGTTGGGATTAAGGAACCAATAGATCAAAACCCTAAAAAATTTAAAGAGTGCTAAGAGGAGAGAAAGAGAAGGAAATGACATCCAAGTAGTATTAACTTTGATTGGTTGACTAAAAGTGGGAGAGGGAGAGAGAGAGAGAGAGAGAGAGAGAGAGAGAGAGAGAGAGAGAGAG
>JAHLGP010020640.1:7629673-7859640 GCA_020141445.1 Bruguiera sexangula | reverse complement strand
GAGAGAGAGAGAGAGAGAGAGAGAGAGAGAGAGAGAGAGAGAGAGAGAAAGAGATAAAGCTACTTGATGGAGGATATGGTCCTACGTTGCAAGAAAAGCTATGAATTAAAAAAGGACGTGGTTTTTAACAATTGTTTTTAATAGTCATCTTAGAGACAAATATTAGTCAATAAGGAATAGGTGTTGTTTCATTTTTTTAGGTAGATTGTGACTTTTAATTAAACTATTAGTTATTGAGACTTTTGAGGTTAAGAAAGTTAAATTGGTTGAAATCATATTAGGACATTTTTTTAAATCTAATAATCATGAAGGGAATTTTTTATAGTGGGCATTATGGGATATGAAATTTGAACAAGAGTTTAATAGATTAGGTTTTTTTTTCAATTAATTTAATAATCATAAAGGGTAATTTTTATAGCAAGTATTATGGGATATGAAATTGAAATAAGAGTTTGTCATATTAGGGATTTTTTCATTAATTTAATATTTTATAAAGCAATATTATGGTCTTACATTCTATAATGTTACATAAGATATAACTATATTAGTGTATGGATAATTGTTAATGAGTTAGATTATAAAGTCATTGTTTAATATTGTAGAATGTTGATTAACATCATAATTTATCATGGTGGTAATATGGTACTTAAATCTGAGATGCAATATGTTGGTAGTAAATGTGAAGTGCTTAAACCCATTAGTATAAAGTATTTATTTATACTAAACATAAAAGTTGTAGTAAAGAAGCATGAATACAATAATGTTACTGATTACATGTATAAGTTTCCATACGAAAAAATTGAGAAGGTTAAGCCACTAAAAAGGACCTTGGACATACCATTGATGCTAATGTTGATAGAGATAACTAATTTAAAAGAACGCAATGTGCAAATTTATGTTTTACAAAAGGTGGATAAGGCACAAGTAATTAGTGACACTTTATTATTATTTTTTGATAATGAAGTTTAAATTGTAATTCATGGTATGAGAAAAGTTGTAGAAGAGGGTGTGCAAAAGGTTGTGGAGATAAAGGTTAGTGAAGGGATATGGAATGAACATTGTAAACATGATATGAAAGATAAAGAGGTGAATGGAATATTCCCACAATCTCGTGAACATGTTAACATTGATTGTACTAAACAAGTGCAATAAACAAAAGTAGAAAATATGATTGAGTACGAATTTATAGTACATGAAGAACTTGTTACACAATTAAATAATATACCTTAATATAATCAGTGGTATAATGACAACATCAAAGGTCATATAAGAAGATAGGGGTAGCTCAGACAAAAATTATCCTAACTTTATTCCTGATAAGGATAGTGACATTGATGATGAGCTAGAGCATAATGATTTGTCAATAAATAATAAAAAGTCTATAAATGCTAAAAAGAAAATGATGAAAATAAAGAATAAGAAAGCAAGTGGTTATAAAACATATGTTAAACCAATATACAATGTGCCTTAAAGGCCAGTAAACATAAATGGAAATATTGTACATTACACTAATAAGTAATTGAATTATAGAGTGAATATGAAGACTCTGATAAAGAGGTAGAGACCACTATGATGAACAAAGAAGATGATTTAAATGTTGATAGTTAGAGAATAAGAAGAAGAAAAAGGTATAAAGTGTATAAACCAACTTGTGATCACAAAATTTTAAAGTTTAGTACCAAGATGAGGTTTAAAGGTCTTAAACAATTTAAAGATTACATCTAAAGGTATGTAATGCTTAATGGTTATGAAATTATATGGCTATAAACTAATGATGATAAAATAAGGGTTAGATGTATTATTGGTTTTACTTAGAGAATCTATGCAAGTTAGGGGAGGACTAAAAAGATATTCATGGTAAAGTTATTTGATGCATATACATGTTACAAGGTATTAAGGAACAAACAAACTTTTTTGAGTGGTTAACATAAAAGTACTTGTAAAATTTTTGAAGGAATTTAAATTGGTTTATGCGTGAGATGTGTGTTAACATTAATGAAACATTTGCACTTATTGTTACTCAAATGTAATGCTATAAGGCTAAACATAAGACCCTAAACATGTAATTGGGCTAGAACCAAATCCATTATCTGTGGCATATAATAAGCAAATTATAAAAGAAAAAGACAAATGGAACAGGGTTTTGGAGTTCATCATGTAACAAAGACAAGAATATTGTATACGAAGGTAAAGTTACATTCCAATATGATGCTTAAGATTATACTTATTTATTGTCTATTAATTAGCTCTTTGTGTTTCGTGATTCAAATACCATCCACTCGACCTAAAACTTTGTTTTTCACACTTAACCAAGTCTAAACCAATGTTTTACAAATAGTTACATATGCAATTGCAACTATTGAAGACATAACAAGTGTGTAGCCAGGGAATACTAAATAAAGTTCAAGTAAATCTCCAAGGCTATTTCATTAAGATAACTATTGATAGTAGTCTTAAACAATAATAAGATGACTATTTCTGTTTGGTCACTTTGTTTATTTTAACTTTTCATTATCTAATAGGACATTATACAAAACTTTCCGTCTTTTTTATTCTATCCAAGTTTAATGATTATGTAATATATGCACATTAAAGACAACATATTCCTTTTTTGAGACCACTTACTACCCTTATTAATTATAATTGATATATGGATTATTTTGTTACTTTAATGTCACAGAAACATATCAATATATCTTTCATATGTTATATAAATAAAATTATATCATAGTCATTTATATTGTTTGTTTAATAAAAGATTGTAACAAATTATATATAAATTGCATAAAAGATTATTGGTGTTGTTTAGAATATTTTGTTATATAAATTATAATTATACACTATTGATTGTTAATCCTATATAATATACAATCAATTTACAATAACATTATCATTATAATAAAAGTTTTCACATTTCCTCACTTAAAACATTATGACAAATATATAATTATTTATTTATTATTATTGACCTTTAACAAATAAAAGGCAATAATGACAATAATGAAACTTTATAATACAATGCATGCATTACAATTTTTGTATTCCTTCAAATTTGCAATCTTTTGTACTAATTTCTTATTTTCCATTTGTAGTTTAATATATTAAAACCTTAATTTAGCCATTTCTTTACCTAACATTTGGATTTCTTCATTCCTCAATATAATTTCAGTTTCAAATTTCATAACCCAATTATCTATCTCAACAATACTATTAACTCTTGTTTCTAAGTCTTTGTTAATCTCTTTGGAACACTCTCTTATTTTTGGGTTAACTCATCTAAAAGATCAGCAATCATCATCCTTCCACAAGTGGCATGCCAAAAATATTCTTGTAGGATTATTTTGACTCGATGAGGTATAAATTTGAGCTGCAACTCCATGATGGCATAACACAAGATTTGTACTACTTCTTACTATAAAAAGATCTAGTAGAAATCTCCACACTTTCGCTTCTAGCCATAATGTTGATCTTAGTGAGGAATGGTTTCAATCAAAGTTATAATACCTAGGATGTTATGCTTTTTCGTCTCTCCCTTCAGCACTCTTTCAATTTTTATAAGTTTTGATTCATTGGCTTCTCTATTCCAATATTACTTTTTGTTTTTATTGATTCAATTAAAATTTAAAAATTCCTAATTATCAAAAAATTTAACAATTTTCATTTTTTTAATTTAACTAAATTAATGGTTTGGGCTAAGCCAAATCTAAATGGCCTATTGACTATTAGGTGTAAGTCAACCACTTTTCTTTCTCCATATTAACAATTTTGTCATGTTTTCTTACCATGTCATTGGTTTAAATAAATCCCATCAATAAAATGTGATAATGTGTTAGATTTGTTACAAATAAATTTTATGAGGGCTAAATTATTACTTTTTAAAGTTAGTTCTAATTTGTAAAATGATGAAAAGTTGATGATATGTTTTACATTAACCTATTGCTTTAAGACAAAGGACAATAAGTACAAGACAAGTTATAGACAATAAGACTCACTTGCAACAATATATTTGACACAGCAAATACATCCCACCTTTTTATTGTTATTACAATATATATTTCATAGTCATGATTACAAGATTGAAAGAAAAATGTTTCAAGTAATTAAATATGTCTGCCTCATTTGAAATGTGATAGGGATGGTTGTGGTTAATCGTAAAAATTATGATAATGAGCTAACTCACTTGTTATTCTAGATAGGAACATCAATAACTTCATAAAATGACTAGGTTGAGAAATTATGCTTAAAGTAGGAATCTAACTATTTTAACAATTAAGACAAAGTAGGAATTTGAAAATATGTAAGAGGGCCAAAAGGCAAATTAGTGTGTTAAATCATTGTAAACTAAAAAGAATGACAAAGTACACTCAAAAGACATATGAGAACTAACTATGATCTTCATCACATATAGTATACATTCACTCATAAAACTATGAATTGTGTTAATAAAACCAACAATACGGTGATATAAGAGAAAAACAAGTGAACTCTAATGCTCTTCATAAAGGATTGGCATAAAGCATAGAAAGGAAACTTCAATTGAAATGCAATTGTCATTTATTTGAAGAGAAATGAAAACAATGTCATATCATTTAACTAAAGATAAAAATTTTTGCTTTTACTCTGTGTCAACTAAGTATAACTTACAATGTTGTAGTGATGAAGGTCTACGTTATCGTTAATGAATCCTTATACTTTCCCCTTCCATTCATTGAATAAATAGATTAATATTTCATTTTTATTGCATTTTAATGTAATTGTACGAAACACTTATGTCTGCGAACAAGTATTAGTATAAACAAACTCGATATGATTAAATAGTACACATTTAGATGAAAAAAACAATTACTAATAAACAAGGCATAACATTCCAACTTAGATTAATAATATATCTTATTAGCGTGTCAACCTTGTATAACCACTTTTTATTAAATAACCAACATGCAAACTTCATAAACTACATCAAAAGAAAATAAGAAGAAAAAATTCAGTTATCAATCACATATTCCCAAATCAAGTACGTATCCATTACTTAAACAACATGCACATAATCAATACACTAACCCTAATGCTTAATCAACCTTTTTTACCCTTGTAATGCTATAACTCCTTTGGTGACAAAACTCACCCCTTACCTTTACAAGTTTCAAATATTTACTATTATGCACTCCATAATAGCAATTCATATGTGTGGCACATTAATAGAAGTCATAATTTAACTAGACTAAAAATTTTACAATGAAGTAAAAACTACATTTTTACTGTTACCTAGCTTTATTTGAATGAATCAAATCAATCAACTACTTATTAATGTCAAACATATTCCTCTTATGGGTTGACATTTTAACTATTAAAGGATTTACTTCTTTTGAGGTTTGCTTAAACTCCCACCAGTATTTATTGCGCATGTTTACTTTATCTTTGCTTTTTCCCTGGATCGTCTTCTTAACTGCAAAACACTTTTTTGTTGACAATAATATTGGGTCTAAACTAACGTTTCATTATGTTTAACTAAGTTTTCAAATATACTAGTTTTAGCAATATCCAAATCACTACAAACTTTTTGCTTCCCAAGAGGATTGTTGTCATTCTCCTTCTTGGGCATATCTTACTCCTCATTAACACTATCATCCTCAATAACATTGTCATTAGCATACTTCCCACTAATATCCTTGTATGCATCAACATTGTCACCATCTTCCTTATGATTGTCCTCACCCTGTATAACATTTATCTCATCAACATCCTTAACATCAATCTCATACTTATCTTTATTTATGGTAAATCTTCTCTCCTATTGAGAAAATTATGCATTTTATTAACTAAGTTTGACATCACCTATTGATATACTCTATCAGGCACTTCATCTCTTCCACTTCATGTTGTCATACTTTTTGCTCAAACTCTATCAATTTCATATTCATTAATGTCACTAACCTTTTATTGTTGCTTCTTATCATCATCATTTTCTTTAGTCACATTCAACCTATGCTCATCATATATAGATCCCTTCATAACCTCTTCCTTATCCCCCCTTATGCTCCTTCCTCATTATCCATCAAAACATGATTAATAAGTTTCATACTCAATTGATTGATATTCTTAATAAAATTCCATCGAGCTTGTTATTACTATTCACATTCTTATTCTCATCATTCTTTTTATTTTTCTACTTATTTATCTTCTCATTAACACAAACGTTATTAATGGCAATATTAAAATTCTCTTTAGGGTTCTCATTAAGATTATTAACAAGTTATTTATCAAGATTCTCATTTTCCTTGTCTTTGATATCATCATTACTTTTTCATCATTAAGATCCTCATTGTCATTGCTCTTTTACATCCCTATATGATAATCTACATCATTATCCTATAACTAATTATGATAAAAAAGAATTAACTTCACAACATTATCAACCTTTAATGTTTTAACATTCTAAAGTGTTTATTGTTCTAGTGACTTTATTGATGGAAGTTTGATCCCTATACTTGGCTTTTCTTTCTCTTTAACTCCACTTCTTTACTTATGATAATTTTTTCTTATCTTTTAAATCTTAAAAATTCATTTACTAAGTGTTAAATTGATAATAATAAAAAAATAATAACCCTCATATAGGTTTCTTAACCTGAGTCCTAAATAATTACTACTTGCGTTCTTGGTTCACTTCCTTTAAAAGGGGTTCATTCTTCTTAAATAGATGTGATTGACTATTCATTACATCACGAATTACTTATCTATCACATGTCAATTTTGACAATCCAATACAAATTTCTTATCTTTATAATTATACTCGACCTTTTCTAAATTCCTTTGTGTGTTAGGTATCCACTTTCAAAACTATCTTTTTGGTCACATCACCTAATATTGTTAAGTGAAAGTAACTCTTTCATTTTATTGCATATTTAATATTAATGTAATAAAGGTAGAAAATCTATAATAGATAAATGCAATGCATTAATTAAATTGGTAAACTATTTAGAAAGCTTAACAACCGTAATTTACTATAAACATTTCAAAATAATCAACATAACCAAGCCTTATATTGAATTACAGGTCATATTAAAACTATTCTTACCATTAACACAATTGCACATCCTTTAATATCAATACCATCCCCTCTCATAACTCAGTACTTTCATGCATGCTTGCCTAAGTAATCAAACATATATCTACCTAACCTTTTCAACATCCCTAATAGCTCCTGACAATTTTGTAGAGATCCCAAAATTCACACAAGGACAAAAAAAACATGCCCAAAATGTATGACAGGAATGACTTTAAATTTCTACTCACTTATATCCCTTATAAGCATTTTCAAGAACTTTACTTTGTAAACCTACTATAGCATATTTTTTCTCGAAAGCTTCCATTTCTTTCTTCTTGAGTTGCTTTAGAACTTCCTTAGGGCCATTATGGATCCTAATACCTAGACAACACTATTTGCATCAACAAACTCTTCAAAATTAAGCCAAATCTTTAATCTTTTTCTATTAAGGTCGAACTGCTTTATCAACAAACTGTATAATTCCCTATTCAATTTAAAGTTACACATAAATATCAATGTCTTTAAACCCATATCATTAACTTATTTTCACTATTAATCATTTAGAGTAGAAATAACCCCAAATTTTTGGTATGGATAGCATTGGATGATAAACACCTATGTGTACCCAACAAAGTAATCGAACAAAAATCAATACAAATTACCATACAAACTTATCAAATAAATACTTATAACCAAAATAATTATCCAATCATCTCTAATTTTGAGAACCAATGTTGGAAATGAACTTATTGAGTAGTAAAATATTGATAAGGGAAAGACATGGTCTTGTTATAATTTTTGATGATGACAAATTAAGATTGCACTCTAGTATAAAAATCAAGTATCACAACAAATAGGGGCCTAAGGTAGCACACTGCAGATAACTAGAGGCTTATATTACAAGTAATTTTCTTGTGTACCACTTTTAGAATATTCACCACAACATTGATGTTTTTTCAACTCCTATATAAAGTTAATTTTACAAAATATTCTTTTATTAGTAAATTTCATCTTTTTATATCGCATATAAACCTTCTATATAGTACTGATTCCCTTTATTATTATACTCACTTCAATAATGGCAAGTTCCCAGTGTTTTAATCTATAAATTACAACAATTATTTCATTACTACTTTAATCTCTTTTACCTTTCCTTTATTGTGTGTACCTTTCTCCCTTAACCCGGTCTTCTCTTCGTTTTTCACTCTTCATTCCCCCTTAGGCTATCTTTCCTTTGCCACGCTGATCTTTCTCTCTTCTGTCTTCTTTATTACTTTTTCAACCATATTTGTTTCGCTTTTTTTAATTCTTCTTCTACTGCGTAAATCTTTACTCCTCAACCATGTCTTTTTACTTTGTGGAACTGTCTCCCCTTTCCTTGTCATTTCCTCAACGTCCTTCACCTTAACTATATAAGATCATATTAAGTTATAATCAGAAATTTACATAAAGTTCACACTACATCAAGTGCTGTTAACTAACTATAAATTACTACAAAAATATGCTTCCTATACACTATATTCTGTCATTCTTGCTGCATTACAAATTTTACAATATATATTGTCCAACGAACATAACATTATCATTTCAATAGTGCAACCATTAACGCTTATGATGCAAGAATTGTACTAACACACAAATTTCAACACACCATGTTGCCATTACCAACATTATTTGGAACGTCAAAAGTAAAGCATCTCCTACAACCAACTTTTATACGTTGCTAAAGTTTTAGAACAGAGTTAATCAATTTTATAAGAGGAGATGAATTAAGTAAGTATTAAAGAATTTGGAAAAATGAACGGAAAGCGTTGAAAGACAAATATATGAATTAGAAGTACTAGAAAAATAAAAAATGTAAGAATATTTTATAAGTGAGTTTATATTAAATATCTAAATATGTCGTGACAACTAGTGCAAGATCTCTCTTGGGAGGAGAAAGAACGTGTGATGGATAAAAATAGCGAATTATCCATTAGTAGACTTACCCTGTATTTATGTGTCATCAAAACCAATGTTTTTACAAAGCTGAGACATAGAAAATAGCCTTCTTAATCCCATCAAAGAGTGATGTCCAAAAAACTTATTTTTTGGTACGCTAAATAATAAACACAAAAAGCTTGTTATTTTTATATACCATAAAATTCAGTGGTGTTAAATATAATTCTAATTTCTCACAATTTTAGAAAAATCTAGTGACTCTTACTAGATATTATAAAATTTGCTCTTTCACAGTAACGGAGCAATTCACTGCATAATGTGAATCCAACACGATTATCTCTTGTCGGACCCCACCACTGCTTTTTCACTTTTTTTACCCATTATTATTCTTTTTTTTTGGGGGGGGGGGAGAAGTGGGGTATTATTTGTATTTAATATAATATAAATAAAAGTTAACTAAATTAGATTTTGTACATCTGTGTATTACCTATAAAGTTAACAAACTTATGGAAATTTATTGCAAAAACCCTCCAAACTTTCTTATCATCCATCCCACTAACTTCTACAAGTGACGAGTTAGATGAAATTGTTTGCCCAGAATCTTGTAATTCATTGTCGAATCTCGTCCAAAATGGATCATGATTTTCATTCCCTGTTATATATTTTTCTTGCTTTTTGCCCAACACCCTCGTTATTGTAATACATCCTGAGTGACAACAACTAGATCAAGTGGATAATAATGATGATAAGAAATCTCTTAAAGTAGTTAAAAGAAAGATCAAAAGTATCATATCAACCGACGAATAGATATGTAATAAATATAGGACTATATTTTGCTATTATAATTATTAACTATAAATTTTAAATTTTTTATAAATAAATGTAATTTATGATAAAAATTATAAATATATAAATAATAATAGTGGTACCATAATATGAGATTATATTAAATATTTAAGTATATAAGGAATAAAAAATCAAGAAAACAAAATTTACAATCGAGAAAATTTTGACGAGAAAGAGAACGCTATCATGCCAAGAAGTGGCATTCTACAAGGGGTAGAAAAATTAGAATATTAAAATAAAAAGGACAGATGAGGAGGGAGGGGAAAACCTCATTTGCTTGCTGGCCAGATGTCAACCAAGCATTGGCCAGCCAGGTCCGCAGTTCCCATTGCTACCCAAGTCAAGACCCAGGACTTTCCTCCCGGTTTCCCGAGTTCCCACTTCCACCCCCCACGCAGAAACCAGAAAGCGAAGAGAGAGAGAGAGAGAGAGAGAGAGAGAGAGAGGAAAGACATTTCAAATCCAGAAACACGGTGAGAAGCCGAAGCTTCGTCCTCTTCTTCCCTCTTCCTTATCTTGTTTTCCTTTACTTCCAGTCGTTCAAAGACGGTGGCCCAGCGATCAAAGACAGAAAGAAAGTTGAAAGAAGACAAAAGAAAAAAGAGAGAGAAGGAGAAGAGGGAGAAATCAAAACCCCTAAGAAATCTCAACCCGTGTGCCTGAGCTCTCGCGCTTCTGGTTTGGGGTCAATCCTCTGATTAGGTCTCAGTATCTTGGCTCTGTCATGGCGGATCGGGGATCGTACGACCTGGGCCCGCATTTAGGTCAGATTTGATCTTGTTTTACATTTATTTTTGGCTTTTTTTGTGGATTTTCGGGTTGGTGTTCGGTTGATTTATAGCATAATTAGTGGGGTTTTTTTTTTTTTTTAAAAAAAACATATCTGTTTAGTTCGCTAGGAACTATTTCAGGGGAAAAAGGGACTGAATTGTTGGTAGGTTCTGTTTTGGTTCAGGGATTTATTTTTTTGTTTATTATAGTTTGCTGAGCTTGATTGTTGATTTTAGCTCAGTTGAACGCCTTCCTTAATAAAAGTCAACTGGTATGGGTGTGGTAGAGTTGGCGACATTTGAGAAAAGTAAAAGGGTTACTTTAAGTGAACTTACGTGTTTTTTATTTCATAGTTTGAAAGAAGGGGTTCTTAGGATTAGGTTTTAATTTCTAGAGCTATGATATTGAACCGTTATGTCATGGGAAAGTAGTTTTAGATATACGTCGGGCAAAATGACTCTTTTCAAAAGTTTTGTGAGGACCTGCATCACAAGTCATGATAAGTGATGCCTGAAGAACGGTTGCTCTTTTGAAGAATCTTACAAATGGGTTTCATATATTGTATTGTGAAGGGGAATGCCCCAATTTTCTTCCTACTGTATGAAAAATTTGTGCCTACCCCCCAAAAATAGGAGTTAGATGTTGTATCATTTCCTTTGTGAAAAAAAATAAAAAAGGATCAATGGCTAAAGAATCTGGAAATTGACAGAGATTTCTAATGAAATACAACAATGCTTTATTTCTTTTATCTATTTATTTCATCCAGTAGAATGGTAAATAATTTACTGTGTGAATGAAGCAAAAACTTGATAGGGCTATAGCATTAAGGATATGATGATTGGGGAGCTATCACTTCGCTTTTGACTACACAATTTCAAAATGTCAATCTGATGCAACAGGACAACAAGACTTTATGTGCCTTCTGTTTTTGTTGCTTTAGCAGAACACTGTGTGCTATTTGATATTCTGTTTATGCATTGGTAAAGAAGAGTTGATACTAATTGAATAAAAGCTATGACGAATAATTATGTCCGAGCACTAATTGAATGAAAGCTAGAATGAATAATTATGCTATTCATCTGAGTCATCTACGCTGATTGAATGAAGGCAAAGCTGAACAATTATGTTGTGAACGGTCACGTGTGGCCATGCTTATGATATCTTAATTTTGGCACTTTCTTCAGTTGTGCATTATCTATACCTGACCTCGTGGCATTAGTTCAGCTGATGTTGTCTTTGATCACTCTAGAAGATGGAATTGATTGTCCTAAACGTCTCTTACATTGAGAATTGTTGAATAAGTGTTATGAGGACTTGAGTTTACAGAATTAGTTCAACCAATGACCCCTTTGATAATTCTAAAACATGGAATTGGTCATGAAAATCTTTTAGGTTCAGAATAGCATACTATCTGTCATCCAGGTGCCCTGTTAATTTTCCATCACAAGATTTCCAATTCTCAAGACATAAATCAGTTGTGATGGAAAAAGAGAAAACCTGAAACATCGTTCAGTGCAATTGTAGGAATTCAAGTGTGAATTGCAGGCCATTTGGCAACATTTCTCAACTTTAGCAAATATTATCATGCCAAAGTTTACACTTTTACTTCGTTGTGTTTAGCTAAGATTTGGAAAATGTTACTTTGTTGATGTGCATTGGCCTGAAATCTTAACCATCATTTGACACAAGTCTCAAGGGGGAACTAGAAGATGCAAGCAATGAAAAGCTATGGAGTTATGTTTATGTCTGTATTTTGAGCTATTAACAAATAGACTATTAAGTTTGTGGGGAGGCAATTTCACATATGATTTGGCAATGCACACGATAAAAGTACTGTTTGTTCCATCAACAGGTTATTCTGGTTGTATTCATATGTAATGTTGATTTCTTTTGTCAATATTTAGTGCACACAAACATAAACACGATACTCACATTTTGGTAAGTACTAAGCCTTTGCTTTTTCAGTTTTTCTTTTTGACTGCTATTGCTCATATTTTGCATTTTTCTTTCTTTTTAAAGTAAATCATGGTTGTAATTTTTCTGTGATTGATGATCTGATTTTCAACATACAGATATCCAACAATTATTCATGGAAGCACAAAATCGATGGTTACGGCCTGCCGAGATTTGTGAAATTCTTCGCAATTATCAGAAGTTTCATATTTCATCAGAGCCACAAAATAGGCCACCAAGTATGATGATTGAAACTCTTATCAAGAGCTTGATTTTTTAAATGGTTTCATATTTCTGACTGTTATTTTTATTTTTTCTTGCTTTCAATATCACCTTACCACTAGCAATTATTGTTTTATGTTACTCTTGTTTTCCAAGAGTGACGCCTCTAATATCTGACTTCTATCAAGTTAAAAGAAGTGATACAAAGGATGCGTGTTTACTCCATTGTTGAGATCATATGGATGCTTTATGTTCTTACAGCTGTTTTTATGTTGGTGGATTACTGTTGTCTCCTAGTGATTTTTTGGTCTGGTGGAATGCAGATGTTTAGATTAGACAAGATCATATGATACCATCTTATTGTTAATTTGCACAGTTTTGTACCTTTTATAGTTATTGTGTCATGTTTTCATCTGAAGAACCAGGACCCTTTGTGTGCTATTTAACTTTTTGAAACCAAATCCAGTTTTCTTTTGGAGAGTTCTATTTGGAAGGATGTGGCCCTTTCTAAAGGCTTTCCTGTGGCAACTATTCTCAACAAGGTTAACCACTGATCTGTTGCAGATGAGGAGGCCCTGTGGGGTGTTGTTACCCAATATTATGCATAATAATAGCATCAATATGAATAATTGTATTTTCTTGCCCTGTGTTATTTCTTGGGTATTTGAAATATAAACTTTGGAATACCTTGTGAGCAGTGAGCTTTTTTCTGTTTCTATAAAGAGTTTGTCTCACCGCATTCCTGGTGTCTGGGAACTTTGATTGGATAGAGATTCTTCTGTTTAATCATGGCATGTGGTTGATATTTTGGTGTATTTGGTTAGAAAGAAATGAGAAGGCCATCTATTATTTTAGCTTTCCTAATCTATTATTTTAACTGATTTTTGTAGGATTGCAGTCTTATTTTGACTTCATAGGTAATATTTGAGCAACATCAAGTAATATTTGGGAAATATTTAAATTTAATTGTATGGAAATGGAAGGAAACTTTTCTTCGTTGACCTCACTTAGTGTTTTGTTGATGGATCAGCATACTGAGGGAAAATTTTTGCTTCTTGTCCATAGTCTATCACATTTTCATTGCTGTTGTACATAAAAGGTTTTCTTGTACTTCCTATATTTTGGATAGTTTTATTATATAATTCTAACCTGTTGCTTATATATGGGAAAATTGTGAATGTTTTTTCCTGTTTGCATTATACTGTTGCTTCAGTTTTGATGGTAGTAGGCTTCTGAGACATATGTTCAACGTTTTCCATCATTCTCTTATTGTCTTTCTTGTTGATGATTGTATCACATATATTGCGTTCTTGAACTTTCATATTGATATGACTAATCAAGTGTTATGTATTACATAGTTAATTACTTTTGTAAGAATGGTTAAAGTGACACAAATGGTTCATGCATAGAAATCAGAAAATGGAGTTATTTGTCTGCTGAGAATTAATATTGAGTCATTCATCAAAGAAAAATGAACTTGTTCACAACTTTCCAACAGGCAAATATTCAAGCTCCTGATAAAAGATGTTATACCTGCCATTCCTGAACACGTTCTTGGACCTCTAACATTTCTTCAGATTAAATCCACCTTTGTGAACTTTTAACTGGTAGAGCATTGTAGCAGAAGGTCAAATCCATTGTACAATATAGAGTTTTAGGCAAGAAAAGGAAAAGTGAACTGTTCTAGTTATAGGCATCTGCTGCCTGTAGCCTTTATTTTTACTTCTTTTGTCTTTATGTAAGATTATGGCATTGTATTTTTGTCACTGTTGATATATGCTCTCTGGTTTCGAGTTGATTTATTTGGAGGCACATAGCCTGATCTATTCTTTCACAATGCTAGGTGGTTCTCTTTTTCTCTTTGATCGGAAGGTGTTGAGATACTTTAGAAAGGATGGGCATAATTGGAGGAAGAAAAAGGATGGAAAGACTGTGAAAGAAGCTCATGAAAAGCTGAAGGTACATCATGGATAACCTTTCTGTTTGTTTAGAACACGCAGTTCATACTACTAATCTGACCCCTTTCACCTCCTTTTGGCTTATGCAAAAATATGTTCACGTAATTCTGAAACTTGACATCCTTAAGCAATTTTAGGTTGGGAGTGTTGATGTGTTACACTGTTATTATGCCCATGGAGAGGAGAATGAAAACTTTCAAAGGCGCAGCTATTGGATGCTTGAACAGTAAGTATGAACTGGTTTTGATTGTTTTAGTGGGCCTTTTTCTGGCCCCTTGAAATATTGTCTTCCATGCTGTGGATCACCTATGTTCCTAGAACATGTTCATGTCATCATTATGCTGACAACTGGTAAAAGTTGTCCAGTTATTTGCTCTGATCATTTTACAATTTGATACCAATTTGGTGTAAATTGTTATACATTTAGGTATGACCTAATTCTCTTTGGCAGTGTGACTGATCTGTGTGCATACTGTATTGAAAGTGTTTCAGATACACTCGTTTGCAGTATGTTGTTTGTTTTGGTTGAAGAGATGAGAAGCATGCAGGAACCTATGGGTTTTGTCGGTGTGTGTAGTGTGTATGTCATGTGTATAAACTTTGCATTTTCAATAAGCAGAGATTTGTTGAATATAGCTAGAATGGAGTTTGACCATTTGCTTTTGTTTTATGTTGTCAACAATCTTGATCTTTTTCCCCATTTCAATTGTCCTGTTGCTTTATTTTTAGGCTCCATGCTCATTTGGCTATTAGGACCTTCTCCCAATAGAAGTATAGAACTTTTTGGCTCTTATAAGAGGACCAATATACTAAACATTCTTACTAATGTTAACATCTGTTTTGGCTATTCTATGTTTCTCATTATTTCCCTAATTGGACAATGATATGCCCAATAACTATCCTAACACTCACTTACCACCCAATGCTGGAGTCACCAAAGGCCACCTCCTTTTAATTTCTTTGCATCTGTTTCCCAATTGGGCACCTATGCTTGTTTGTATGGAACAAATTTTGACATCCCATCTTGCCAAAACCTACCCCTCAAACCATCATAGTAGTTGTCTATGAGATATAACTAGACTCTCTCTCTCTCTCCCTCCTGGATTTTGCTCCTTTTCAACATTGTTCTATTTTGAGTAATAGTACGATAATTTCTCTTGTTCTACATTTTCACAATGAAGTCTTGATTTTTTTTCAATGTTTTCACTCGGATACTTTTGGCATTTAAAATTTTCTCAAACACAAAAGCTAATTGTATTCAATATTCTCTATGAACTCTTTTTTGGCATGTTTCTGTCATTGTCTCTCTTTGTTTTTTTTTTTTTTTTTTGTCTTCCTCCCTTCTCTTTGCTTCCACTCTTATACGGAGCTGTTTAAAACTGCAGGGAACTGATGCACATAGTTTTCGTCCACTACTTGGAAATAAAGGTGAGTCCCTTTTGTGTCTTCTTTGTAAAACATTTCCTATTGTAATTTTTTGTGAGTTTTCAGTATGGCTTTGAATACAGTATCAGAGTCTGGAATACCTTAAATATAAAGCTGGTTATCCTATTATTATTTCTACTGGAATTTTAAATGGTGCATGGAACTAGGTTGAGGTTGGTCTGGCCCTAGTAAATATCAAATTGTCAAATTAGTATTTGACTGATGGATATATGAGAGCAGAGCCAATCATTTCATTCTGTATTGCTTCATCGTGGCACCCCAGGGGAGGAGGGGTTAAGGGATTGGGGAATCTTCCATATATTTCACCTTTTTAAATACATGCAGTAAATTTGCAATCTTCTTTTTATTGTGGTTTCCCTAGTTTTGCTCTCTAGAAGGATCTTGTAGCTTCTTTCTGCAGTTCTCTATGAGAATTTGTAGGTTTTAATATAGCATATGATTTTACCGATTCCAAAACAAAGAAAACGAACTTGATAATAAGTTATTCTGCTTCTGCAACTTCCTCTGCTCTTGTACCTCTCTATTATAATTTTTTTCTTTTTAATATCTTAATAGTGGCATATGAAAAATAGTAAATTTGATTTGAGTTGATATATTTTGCTGACTCAACTGGGGTTCTCATTATAGCTCAATTAATATCTGAGATTAGAGTCTCATGGTTTTAAAATCAATCTTAAGTATGATGTTAGGAATACTGAATATCAGATGCTTGACTTTCATCCAATTATGCATATGTTATGGTTATCATGCTGGTTATAGCAGTTGTGTGGCATTCAATTGTAATGAGATGAGCTATTGTCACAATAGAAGGAAAGGTTGACTGTGCCACCTTGAGGATCACATTACACTTGGTTAGTATGCTAGATATTTTTTCTGCTATAATAGCTGCCCTACAGATTGCTCTTACCAGTGTCAATGACTATTATTTGTCTGTGATAAGCTTTAGATTGGCTGATTCTACTCCATGTTCAATTTGAAGTTGATTGTAAAGAAATAGTATAGCTTGACTGTAAAAAAGGTCCATGTTTCATATAGACACACTGTCTCACTTATCAACCTTCTTTTAAGCCTGCTGTTGACTATTGTATTCATTCCTGAGCTTCCAAACTTAGATCTCTTCACTTAAAACTTCCAGCAGGGTAACAGGTCTAATGCCAGCCCATCAAACAGTTTTTCAGCTAATTATAACAAAGAACCTTCTGGAAATACAGATTCAACTAGCCCAACTAGCACTCTCTCATCTACGTGTGAAGATATTGATTCAGGTAATCCCTTACTTGATCTTTAATATTGATCTTTCCCCCGCAACGCTATTAGCTTTTGGGAATATGAACATCTAATGTCAGTATGGTATGATTTTTGACTCTTTAATTATGCTGTGAGATTTAATTCATGTTGAAGTGCTATTTCTGTATTTGATGCAGCGGACAGTCACCAGGCAGATTCCAGATGCTACTCATTTCCTGGGTCGCCACAACTGCATGGTGGTTCTGCAACGGATAAAGTGAATGTTGGCCTATTGAATTCTCAGTTCCCTTTTCCTGGTTCAGGTGGGTGTATGAACTTTGTAATCAAAGTTTCCTTGTCTTTCACAAGGTTTATCTTTCTTTTGTGCACTGCTACCTACAAAGCTTCTTTGAGATTTAGAATTTGACATTAATGTTATATTTGAACTCTCTGTAGATAATCACGAAAGTCATTCATTGGTTGCTCGTGTAAGTTCTATTTTAAATGTTAATGGAGATGGAGCTGCAGATAACAATATTGCCACTCGCATTATTGGCTCCCAAAGCTTGGCATCCTGGGAAGAGATTTTGCGGCAATGCACACCAGGGTGCAATAATTTGCCTCATGTATCAACAAATTCCAGCCAACTAGGTACTACAGGAATTGGAGGGAATATGACCATGGGTGAGATTTTAGCTGCTGGTGTTGGTGCAAAAGAGGAGTTTGATGGATCTTTGCCTGTCCAATCAAACTGGCAGGTATGCTACTATTCTAGGGTACTGCAGTTTATTCTTGTCTTCCACCATACATGTCTATAAAATTTAGATGAAAAGTTTGATGACTGAGACTGAGGAGTTCTCAGTATTCCACTTTTACATTCTAGTTTAGGCTTTCTAGAACTGGTGCAACAGGAGTTTTTGTTTCTTTCTATTGCTGTGCTATTGTTTTTTGGTTTGTAAGTTCATAGGAAAATTTGGCTGAGCTTATCGAAGCTGAGGCATTGTAAGAGCATGTATGTATAGACATATATATATATATATCTATTAAGTGGTTGCATATATAAACAATTTTCCTTTTTATTTTTATCTTCATAACCATCCATTGATTGCCAAAACTTCTTCAGTGTCCTCACATGGGATGCTTGTAGATTCTGTACTAGTACTTGTTCTCATTACTGACTTGTCTGATACAAGACATTGAGGAGCGATTTTCAAGCCCTAGTCTGCATGGTCAGACCATGTGAAATGGCCTAGCTTGGTGGTAATTGGTAATCAACATATCCCTGTGTATGATTTCGTGTAATGATAATGGGTCAGGCTTGAAGAAAATTTCATCCAGTTTTAGGTCGAGCTGACTTCTGCGCTTATCAGAATATAAAATATGGTGTCTGAACCTGCACCTGGGCCAGCAGTGGTGGGGGTTGCTATTTTTGAAGTGATGCAAGTATTCTGGCCTCTTTAGGGTTGCACATGATATGTTTCTCTTCTTGTTAAGGTTAAGCTACTTTTTGTTAGAACATGGCTCTAGTAGGATAAGTTTCTGTATGTTTCTCTTTTAGATAAAATTTAGTTTTCTGCAAGAACAAGGTTGCAAGGCTCTAATTTAAGAATAAGTGCTACAATAAATGTTTGCTGATGTCACATATATTATTGTAGTTTGAATCAGAAATTCTTCTCAGAAAACCCTCGTTTAATCCAGTCTCTGATGGAGCTCCCCCTTCTTTTTTTATTTTTTGTTAAATAGAGTTCAACAATATTCTAAGGTTGTTAGACTAAGTGACTTCCCTGGTTTAGTGGTATGACTGTGCTCACATTCATTGTTTTCTTTTTCTTTTGTGTTTTCTTCCCTTGATTTCTAGGATGCTAAGTAATTATTTACATTTTTTAAGTGATTAATCTCTGTGTGTTAGAATGTTTTACATGGTTCAATCTTTTGGTTTGGTCTAGATTCCTCTCCAGAACAACAGCTTGTCCCTGCATACTGGTCTCACGGACCCAACATTGGATTCAGATGTGGGCTATGATTTTGGAAGAACTCATGTTGCAACTGTACATAATGGATTAGAGATATTTTTTGATGGTTCGGTACAGCAAAATGAGCAGCTTGTTCAAAACAACCATCAAATGCAGCTTACAAATGAAGAGTTGCAACATGAACTTCATTCATATTCTGAAAATGATGCATTTGTGGAAGGAAACAACAAATACAATTTTGTATTTAAGCAAACATTACTAGATGGAGAAGAGGGTTTGAAGAAGGTTGACAGCTTCTCTCGTTGGATCACTAGAGAACTAGGAGAAGTAGATGATTTGCATATGAGGTCATCAACTGGCATTTCATGGAGCCCCGACGAATGTGGAAATGTAATTGATGATTCATCATTGAGTCCTTCACTCTCACAAGACCAGCTTTTCAGCATTGTTGATTTTTCACCAAAATGGGCTTATGCAGACTCCAAAACAGAGGTATCAAATATTTGTTAATAAGATTTGATCCTTTGTTTACTTGATAGTTTTATAGCAGTATATTAAGGGAAAACTAGTTGCATTGCTTATTGCTTTCATAAATGGTCTCATTTCTTAGACAACTAAGAATTTAAGCTGGTCATGTAGGACTAGTATTTGTGTTTCATTGCGTTCACTGACTTTTAATGTCATCCTACTTGTAATTTCAAAATTTTATTTTGGATGAGATGATGGAATTGGTAGTCTTCGTTGATGTTGAGCTATTGTCATGGACTTCTAACTCAAAATTTAGTTGTAGAACCCTAATATATCCCTATAATTCTGTTTGTGGACCATATAATAACTATCTTCTTCCCCTTTGAAATCACCTTTCTGCTTTGTCTGTTTCAAATTCTATGCCTATCAGTGCAGGGTACAAAGTGAAACATTCTTTGTTCTCTATTTCTTCGCTATTGAAACAGGTCCATGTTGTTGGAATATTTTTGACAAGTCAACAAGAGGTGACAAAATTTAATTGGTCCTGTATGTTTGGAGAAGTTGAAGTTCCTGCGGAGGTTTTGACAGATGGGATTCTTTGTTGCTATGCTCCACCTCACAGTGTTGCAAGAGTTCCTTTCTATGTTACATGTTCCAACAGGTTGGCTTGTAGCGAAGTGCGAGAATTTGATTATCAAGCGGGTTCTGCTGAAGATTTAGACATTGTGGATATTTATGGTGGTTATGCAGATGAAATGCATCTCTATTTGCAGTTTGAGAGGTTACTGTCACTCAAAACTTCCTGTCCTTCAAGTGATATCTTTGATAGCGCTAGGGAGAAGAAAATTTTAGTCAGCAAAATTATGTTACTGAAGGAAGAAGATGAAAGTTACCAAATCACAGAATCAAACTCAGAGAAAGGTTTATCTCAAGATGAAGTGAGAAGGCAGGTTCTTCAGAAGCTGATGAAAGAGATGTTGTATTCGTGGCTCCTTCACAAAGTAACTGAAAGTGGTAAAGGACCAAGTGTATTGGATGATGATGGGCAAGGTGTGCTACATTTAGCAGCTGCACTTGGTTGTGATTGGGCCATTAAACCAACTGTTACTGCTGGAGTCACTGTCAATTTCCGTGATGTGAATGGTTGGACTGCCCTTCACTGGGCTGCATTCTATGGCAGGCAAAAAACTACGAACTTAATTTCTATAATATTAATTGTTCTGGGCTTTGATTGTGAGCTGTGCTTTCCATCTAGTTGTCTTTTGGCAGTCTTAGTTCCTTATGGGGCATAATTCAATCTATATCTTGATGATGCAGTTTTTTGGATTCTTTCTCCTGTTGATTTGTGTGGAAATGAGAAACTATACTTCAGTCAGCTGCACAACTGGCACATCTCTATCTCTCTCTCTCTCTCACACACACACACACACACACACGTGTGTGCGTGCGCACATGTGCATGCGCGCACACACGTGCACGTACCTGTGCCTGTGCCCACACACTCACTAAAACAACTTATTAAACAGACTGAAATTCCCCCAAATGGAGTCTATGTTGACAAAGGCTGAGACTCACTCACACTCACACTCACTCACTAAAACAACTTATTAAACAGACTGAAATTCCCCCAAATGGAGTCGTTGACAAAGTTTGAGACTCAGTTTTCTTAGCCTAACATTGCAGACAAGTGTCCAGCTACATCTTACCTTTGTATATGGATGTGATTATGATGGAAGACTAGTTATCTTCTAAGTACCGGAAGTATTATTGGTGTTACCACCTGGTTTCTGTTTGATTTGTTCTGTTTCTTTTTTTTTTTTTCCCCTTTTCCTCACAAGACCGATAATGTGGAATTTTTCTTTTTGTTTCTTTTCAAAATTACAGAGAGCAGACAGTTATTGTCCTTATCTCACTAGGTGCAGCTACTGGGACATTAACTGATCCATCTCCAGAATTTCCTTTGGGTAGAACTCCAGCAGATCTCGCTTCGACCAATGGGCACAAAGGAATCTCTGGTTTCCTTGCAGAGTCATCTTTGACAAGCTATCTAGAATCCCTTACAGTGAATGATCCAAAGGATGATAGAGCACCTGAAGTTTCAGGACAAAAAGCTGTGCAAACAATTTCAGAGCGGACAGCTACTCCTGTGAATGATGGTGATGTGCATGAATTGTCGCTGAAGGATTCACTTACTGCCATCCGTAATGCCAGACAAGCTGCTGATCGTATATATCAAGTGTTCAGAATGCAGTCATTCCAACGAAAAAAGTTGACTGAGCTTGATGATGACGAACTTGGTATATCAGATGAGTGTGCTCTCTCACTTGCAGCTTCCAAGGCACACAAACCTTTCTATTTGGATGGAGTAGTCCATGCTGCTGCTGTGCAAATTCAAAAAAAGTTCCGTGGTTGGAAGAAGAGAAAAGAATTTTTGATAATCCGGGAGAGAGTTGTTAAAATCCAGGTCTGTTTTTGTTCTTTCCATTATAAAACTTTAGGAGCTACAACTGTTGATCTCATTGTTTGGCCTGTGATAGTAACCCACATTCTTCTATACCTTTGATTCTGATTCAAATTTCAAGTTTTTAAGAAATTTTTTTGTTAGTAACTAATTTATAATCTGGTACATAGAATTGGTTTGCTTGTTGAAAACAAATGGGCATGTAATGAACTGCCTTCAACTTGTTGGATTTTGAAAACTATGGAAATATTTAGTCGACTCTCTTCTGAGAATGTAGTGTTTGATTTTAGTTGGCTATAATGTCATCACTTGGATCAACAATTCAATTGTGTATTCTTCATTTATGTGCGATTTGGTGGTGACCTTTTGTTCTCCTGCAAAGGCTCATGTGAGGGGACATCAAACAAGGAAGCAATACAAAACGTTTGTGTGGTCTGTTGGAATTCTGGAGAAGGTTATTTTGCGCTGGCGACGTAAAGGAAGTGGTCTGCGGGGGTTCCGCAGTGATGCTCTACCCAAAGAATCTAGTCCACAGTGCATGCCATCCAAAGATGATGATTATGATTTTCTTAAGGAAGGAAGGAAACAAAACGAGCAGAGGACACAAAAGGCACTTAATCGAGTGGTATCCATGTTTCATTACCCGGAGGGACGTGCTCAGTACCGACGGCTACTGACAGTTGCTGAAAAACTTCGTGAAACTGAGGTAATTTTAGTTTTATTCAAAGTTTATGGATGTTGTAGCTTGTGTGGATTAATTGATTATTATGAAACAATTTTGAGTTCTTCCAAGGACATTGTGACTGGTTTTTAATTCTTTGCCACACTAACCTTTTTCTTTTTTCTTTTTGGTGCATCGGAAGTATCTCACTTTTTATTGATAAAGACCATTACTTCTGGAGACCTTTTGCTTGATTATTGTATAATTGCTACAGCCAGACACTGGGGAGGTGCACTTAAAGGGTAGGCGCAAGGCACAACAAAAGTTGTGCTTTTGTTTTAGGTCCTAAAATATGATTTTAAAAGAAAAATGGCCTTGTTCTCTTTCTTCTGTTCTTCATTTTTCTCTCTCTCTCTCTATATGTATTCTCTCTCTCCCTTTCTGCAACTCTCCTTTATTGAACTCTATTTTGTTTTCTTATTTTATTCAATCAATCAAAGCCTGTTGCCCTCAATCTACATTCATCCTCTGTTTCTCTATCTCTGTATACATCCCTTGTTTTCCTCAATCTACATTCCAGCTTAGCGCCATTATACACTTCAATCACATATATGCACTTGAAACAAAAGGCTATGCCATTTTTGTTCTGCACACAAATAAAAGGCACATTCTATGTGTTATCTGTCTACTTCTCTCTCTTTTGATAGGTTCTAATGAAAATTTTTAAAAGGAATATCAGGAGGAATCATAGGCTATATATGAAATGTTAGACTTAGATGCACACAAACCTTTGTTAAGCTGCATACCAATTAGTCCAATTAGTCCAAGGAGAAGAAGTTCAATTTGTTACTCTTTTGTTAGACTTATATCTCACATCTACGTTTCTTTTTGTAGTTTTTATTAATTTTAAATGCGTGCATCTATACTTTGCACCTAGGCTCCGAGAAACCCAACTGCTTTTGCTTTAGAGTGCCTTGTGCCATGAAAAATGCTGATCCCCATCTGAAATCACTAACTTCTGGGATGAGAATTTTACTGTGAAACTAGAAAGCTTCTTTTTCTTTTTTTGTTAGTTTATCCATGTCCATATTCATAATAATGACTTCTTGAAATTTGTGCTTTAAGGTCTCTATGGTTGCAGATCAAAGGTGCTTCTAGGGCTTCTTTAATGTCCCTTTTTCTTCATTTTCCCAAATGAGGGGTCCACTCCGTTGTTTTGATTCCATATATACTTTGACGTCGCCTCTTGATAATTGTCTGCCTTTAATGTTTCCTAGTGGACTTTATTTTGGTCTTGAGGCCAAATGAGTATCAGATTGTAAGCAATGGGTCAAGCAGATTTCTAATGAAATTGCTGTCCTTTTTTCATCTTTTGATGGTGGTTGCAGGCCAGTGACATGGTTTTGAGCAATCCTGAAGAAACAGTTGACGGTGATCAAGACTTTGTTGATTTCAATTCGCTTTTGGATGACGACACATTCATGTCAATAGCATTCGAGTGAACGGTTATTTATTTGCATTAACTGTAGATAGGTGGTCCTAACTTGTCTGTATATGTATTATCTAACCAGTGTAGGACGATTAATGGTGATGTATCCCATAAGAGGTTTGGCCAATCCATAGCATAGACAAGTGGCTTCACATCTCAGACTCTTACAGATTATCTTTATCATTAACTTTTTTTATTTTTATTTTTTGGTAAGTTACAATAATTATTTAAGCTGGTCTGTTGAAGGGGGATACAGTATTTATTTGATCCGAAGACTAAATTATGGAACTCTTGCTTGGGTTAGAAACTGTGTCTGAAGGTATTTTAGCTTTTAGAGATACCGGCACTTGCACTAATTTTTGTCTGCTGTTTTGGTTGTCGGTAGTCTTTTCAAATTCGTGTGCTAAGTTGAAAATCACCACTCCAGGATTTTGCTTGGTAGGATTCACGTAGACAACACAAACTATTTATTCCACGTGTTATTTAGTGAATGTGTTCTCGAAAGTGTCTCTAGAATTATTTTAATGTGGCCTTGTAGTCATTTTGATGTAATGAACCTTATGGAGGCTACTGTAGTCATCCAGCCTCGCTACCTCATGTAATGCAGTAGCCATATCTTTGTTTGAGAAGGCTTCAGGTCGTGCACGGTATTGGTAAGGTCTGGGAAAAGGAGAAATGCGAACTCAGGGGTCGGCACTACGAAAAACAATGTACCTTTGTTAAGCTGCATGCCACGATTATGCTTCAACAATTCCATCTACTTCTCGGATCAAGGCATTGCAGGCTCTTCTCGAAAAAAGACAAACAGAAATCATTTATTGTGCTTGTTTAAATTAATGCATCTACTAACCACACTCAAACCAATAAGTTAGCAATGCCACCATGTTTGGATATCATTAAAACTGGATACAGAATCTTAGGGCTGAGCAGGGAGCTTGTGGAAATGGCAGCAGCGTACTGCTCTGCGGATAAAATAACAGTCCACAAGAAAAATTCAAGAATTATTGAGACGGATAAATATGGGGCAAGCAATTGACGGGTAATTGGCTTACTAGTAAAATTCAATGGAGCCGTTTGGAATGAACTCCAGTGCTTGGATTCTTCTCACCAGAGTTGGTGCAATTTCCTATTTTATGATGTTCATTTGGGTAGGGGAAGGCCTGCTTGGATTGGAACTGGCAAAACGCCAGATTTTGCCTCCATTTTGGAGACAAAGTGATTGTCTAAGGATGACATGGACTCAAGTATGATAAAGCACTGACGTCCTCTAATATTTTTCATTCTTCAAGTCTTTTGGGTCGCATCTGATAAAGAAATGTAGATAAGTAATGGGAATCAGTGATGATTCAAGCCACATGTATAATTTGAAGTGCAGCAAGTAGCTTCTGCTCTGTGTGATGCCGTTTCTTTTGTTAATAAACACCCAAGATGGGAAAAACATTTCTTTGAAATTGGAGAGAAAATTAAGAGAAGCGCAGAAAATCCTTCGCTTTTATTGTTCTAAATAGCACCCTGTATCTCCAACCAAAATTGTAGTTGCAATGTTATGGCGATGCTAATTGCCATGGCATCACATAGCTTAATTCGTACACAATTCGATCAGATGGGTTAAAACCCTTCCGAAGAAGAGCCTAAAAAGAATTGTTCTTAACTTTGCATTTGTATTAAATATGAGATCATGTGCTTTTTAATTGGGTTTTGATGTCACAATATTGATTGGTTATTATGAGTATTTATTTATTTATTGTGATTATTGTTGATTGACACATACACACTCACACACACACACACACATATATATTGTTAATATTTCGAGTTGTTGGAAAATGCTCTTATAGACCATTATGATTATTCATTTTTATGGCATGATTGTTGTTACCAAACAAGCTGTGATATTTTGATTTGGCTATATGTACGGTAAGTGTTTTATTCTTAACTGAAAAGACCTAATTGGAGCATTTGAATTTGAATTATCTTCATATGGTAAGCATATTGTTTTGACTTTTCAATATTATGACAATGAGTTGTTTAATGTTTAATTTCATTATGTCATACATCTTGTTATTTGAGTATTGAAAGAGAAGATTTAGTAGAGCTTAAAAAGTTGTTGATACCACAAGATTTAAAATCCCACAAAGAAATTATTTTGGTGCAATTCTCGTCTTACTTGGAAGGATGACTAACAGTGGAATTATTTCATATTTCTTGTGCTAACAAAATTAAAAAAAAAAAAAAAAAAACCAAATATGTTAAAAGAATTACGTTGGAATCTTTTAAGATGATACTCGGTTATCTATTGAAGCAAAATTGCCAGAGCAAAACTAAACAAGGAAAAACTTTGTGCTAAAAGAATTTTCAACTTGTGTAAATTCAAAATGATTCAAATATGGAAGACACCTTTGTTAGAAATTCTTATTTCATTCAAAACAAGAAACTTGGAGCTGACGTTTATGAAGATTTAACACTATTTTGAAAGGTCACTCTTAGACAAAACAACTATAGAAACAATTTTGAAAATCCAACCAATAATACTTAAGATTTTTAAAATCAAGTCAATTAATTGCATCAGTCAACCATGAATACCAAAAATGACAATAATCCTCAAAAAATTTTCAAGATTTCTAACTTAACATTTTAGATCAACATTTGATTTTTTTTCTAACAGATGGAAGACCTTCAAAGTTGTATGAAACCCAATTTAAATAGTAATTTAGGAAGGAAAATCGAGACAAATGAAGAAAAAGAAATTAAAGAGAAGTTTTCCCAACTTTTTTTCAATTATATTGAGTTGTGTGGGCTTAAAGAGAAAAAATTGATTCTTTGTAAGCAAAAGTGTTGATCTAAGTGATAGAGACAAAAGTTTGAGCATTCTATATGTGCAGAATAAAAGTTTATCTGTGAGAAGTGAGCGTGTGTCTTTAAAATATTCTAAAAAAGGTTAAGAATCTTTGAGTGTGTTGTTATTGTTTTCCTCCTAGCTAGGGAGTTTGACAATGCAGTTGAAACTCCCAAAGAGGTCAATTTGTTTTTTCAATAGTTAAAAATTGTTGCATGAAAAATGGAAGATCTAAGGTAGATGCCGCCCTCAGGGTGACACAAAGGTACGAAAGGAAATCATTAGATTGGCTTAAAGTGACGAAACCTTTGATACAAAAACTAACTCTAATACCAATTGTTGGTCTTAAGGATACCTAAGAGAGGTGAATTGGGTTGTAAGGACACGTACTTATGAATTGTGTAATGTGATCAAATGAAAACAATCTCAATATAAATGGCAATTTGATGTGAAGGCTAAAAGATGTGGTTTAAGGACTTAACACACATAATAAATTGAACAAGAATCTAATAAAGTTAAATTAGATTTCAATCACGCAAAATTTAAATTCAATATTTAAAAGAATATGAATTTAAGATATAAAAAAGAATATGAATGCTACACTTAAAAAAAAAAAGATTGAAAATAATAAATTAAGTTGAATACCACTAGAAAAATTAGTTTTTAATAAATTTTTATTTCTTGAAAGAATCAAAGAAGTAAATTGTCACTTTTATTTCATCTAATCTTATACTCTCTTTAATAAAGACAAAATGGCATGTATGACTAAGGAGTGACTAGGATTAGCCCAACCCACATAAAGCCCAAATGAAATTTTAAAATATTATTGTTATTTCAAATTAAAGGAATAAAAAGACCTGGAAGAATATTTTGAGATTGAAAATAGAATTAGATTATTTTGTTGCCTCTTCAACTATAAATTAGACACAAAATTAGAAACCTTATGTTTATAATATGTATCTTTGTCTTTATCTTGCTTCATTTGCTTTTTGTTATATTTTCCTTGTCTTTAGCTTTCCTTTTCTCTTTGCTATTTTCTTCTTCCCCAAATCTTGGCTATTAAACTTTGTCATGGTAAGGTAAAAAGAAAGTTTGGTACTTGGAATGATGGAAGCTATTATAAGTGGTGAAATTAGCAATGGGTCATCGTGTTGCCAAGCAAGCCTAATAGAAGAACAAATTCTTTATAAGCATATGGTAGCAGCTCAAATTTATACATCTTAAAGGGAAAACAATCTAAGAAGAAGATTTCTGCATTGTCAATTTTGGAAAGAAGCAAATTGTAGATTTTTTAAATGGTATGATTAAAAAATTTACGAGGTATATAAGGGAGTTATAAGGACACTATGAAGAAAAAACAAAGAATTAGAAGCTAGATTTGATTACATAGGGAAGGGAAATACCTACCATTTGTCTTTAAAGAATTATCTGGGAGAGGACATTGAGACCAAAAAGAAGGAAATGAATAATATAGGTGAAGATATGAAAAAGGTGTTGCATGAATATGTTGAATAGAAACTAGAAAACAAGAGATTAGTGAAAGAAAATGCAATCTTAAAGCACAACGACAAACTCTATTTGTATTTGTGTGTACTATTTTTGTTGTTATTATTGTTAGTTTGTGTTTGACTAATAGTAAAAAAGGCAAAATTTTGTATTTATTATAGTGTTTTTGTTGTCATTCCATTTCTCTTTGTTGTATGCAACTTGTGTTTATATGGAAAATCTAAATTGGAAGTATAACTCAAGTATTCATCTAAGATTAAAGAATGTTTGCATTTTAATATAAATGAATTTACATGAAATTTGTTCATTTTGTATCACTTGTATTAAAAAAACAAGATAACGATTTCAAAACTCCAAAAAGAAGACAACTAATAAAGTATTTATATCAAATGCTATCATCATCCTTTTATACAAATAAGTCATTATTTGAGATAGAGTCCTGACTTCTAAACATTGCAAGTCCTCAACCAAAAGATGACAAAAAGACCTATTAGATTGTTCATATTTACCTTACTATAAAGGTGACAATAAGGTAATAAACATAACATCTCAACTACAATCAATACAACTCTCATTAAGTTAACAACACAATAATTAAAAAAGCCTGATATTAGATTTTTGCTTGCTCATTCCTTGTATTTGTCCCATGTGTTTGGTGGAATGCAAATGAGCCACCCGAATGTGCTATTGACTGTCCATAAGGTTAAAAAGCACTTGCCATAATTTGGTTAGGGTTAAAAACCAAGGTTATAGGCTAAAATGAAGGCATTTAAAGTATTAAGTGAAACATTTATTAATACAACATTATAATCAATTTGCATGAAGGCTAAAATTATATTATTATTTACCTGCATATAGACATTACCAGTCTTAGTTAAAGTCATTTCTACTACAACTTTTTTCTTTTGCTATATGGATGGTGGATATGTCTTTGGATTCATGCTATTTTCCTTTCTCCTTTTAGTCTTAGTGGTAGATTGGTTCGATGATACTACCTTTTATGAGTTCATTGCTATTGTAGTGTTGTCCTTTCTTAGTCTACCTTTTTTCTTACCTTATATGTAAAAACAAACAATAATAACCTTTTTATTATAAAAATCAAATAGTTGTTATATCAATTTGATCTCACCTAAGTTGCATGAGGCCTTACTAGGTTGTCAATGCCTTGATCTATTTCTCTTTAGCTAAGTTGTACTTATAGAGCAACACTTGTTTCCTTGGTCTCCCCTACTTTCTTGCCTACCCCAAAGAATAATAAAGACAATAAATAATAACAATACTAGGATGTTAACATACTTTGTAATAAAAATAGATTGATTTGCTTATAATTGTCCTTGCTCCTGCAGTGGGTATTGACAAGTCAATGTGATGACAACCTTTTTTGTTATGACCAAATTCATGGAAACCTTAGCACTACATCTTAACTTCTACTTTAACTATCTTTCCATGTCATTTTAGAGACTCATCCTTATCCTTTCTCCTTGACTTCCTTAGTTTATTAAGCATTTGCTTAAATGATGGAGGTAGCATCCTACTAGTCTAAACCATATGCCATATCTTGTAACCATTCAATCGCTTAATAACATGATCATATGCCTTTAAGGAAGCAATCTATTTGTAACATTCATTAATATATTCATCTAGGTTTACTCGTTGATGATTAATACATGCCATAGGATATATACATGGGATACCAGTCAAGTCCCACACTTACAATAAGTGTGTGAAATGAGATCTATTACAAATCTATTAACATAACATAAGACCTCAAATTTCAATGTACCATTTGACTTTATACTATATATCCTTAATTAATATTTGATTTCATCAAACTTCTTCTGTATACAAGGGTAGATTGCATCATTTGATTTTTCCATTAACTTCTTCTTTTCCCCATTCCTTTCCATAAGTGCTACCCTTATATCCTTTAGCATGTTAATAATGCTTTTTGTCCTTATTTCCATAATATACTTGTTGAAACACTCTAATATGTTATTATCAATGATATCATACTTTAGCTAGGTACTTATACAAGCCTTAACAAATTTATACACATCCTTATTGATGAAATCATCATGAACTTCTAGACTTAACTCTTTCATTTCTTCCAAAGTAGATTTGAATTCATGTCGCGTTTTCCTTCTAACTACTTTTTAGAAGCACTTTTTAAAAATATGTCCCTTGAATTTCTTATATCAATTAGCATATACATGTCTAGCATAATTTCAATGCTCAATAAGTGGTAATCTAGTTAAGATAGAATCACATAAACCTTACATCACAAATCATAATTTATATTTAATAAGATATTAGTTGGCATATCCACATGTAAATAATATATAACAAATAATAAGCAATAGATATACCTTTTGTTTGTTACTTAAAATAGTCTAACCAAGTCCATTAATCTCAAGTTGGTCTACTAAAAGATTCAAAAACTTGCTCCAATGTTCTCCATTTTCCTTTGTGACAATAGCCCATGCAATTGAATACATTTAGTTATTACCATCCTTTCCAATTGCACTTAAGTAAGGCTCTACCCAAAAAGGTCTTTAAAAAACAACCATTTAAATCTATAACTCTTATAAATCTTATTAAAAAACCATACTTCAAAGTAGAAAAACCAATGTAAAATCTAAAAAGTATAGGTGCTTCTTCTATTAAATCATGCTTTAACTTAAACAAACTACTAAGATTTGTTGATTTTAATTCAATCTCATATGGCCTTATTTTGTTGTAATGCTCTTTTATAGAGCCCATTAACATATCAATTGCTTTCTTTCTAACTTTATAACACTACATTTTGATAGTTATCAAAGCAAACCTTTCTTGTAAATCCTCTTATATATCCTTGACACTTCATTTAGGCCTCATTTGAAACTTGTAAACATACCCTTTGGCCAACTAGGTTATAATTATTTATTTATTTCTCACAACTCTGTAACATGTATTAGTATTAAAAATTATCTTTATCATGAAGATCTTCTCCTTTCTTCCTTGTGCTGCATACACTCTCTATGCACATTCATTTATACAAATTGCCTTCATTCTTTAGTTACAAGTCCTTTTCCATTTTATGGTATACCTATTAACAATCACATGCCTTTGTATACATTTCTTGAACTGAGCTACACCATCAAACCTCATCTTTGTTATGAATTATAAATCCTTATGATTATAACTAGGCTCATATACTTTGTAGTTTTTCCTTCTTTTACTCTTTTTGCTTTGAATTTCCATATCATTTTCATCACTACTAATTGGTGTTTCAACATCACTGTCAGAGTCATCATACTTATTATGTCATCCTCTATGATTAAAAATCTCCTTAGTATCACTCATTTTCCTTATGAAATTATGGTTCTAGTTCTTGAAAACCTTATAACCAAATGCTCTAACATTATTCAATACTTTCCTTTTTCTCCTTGCATTTACGTACTATTCATCATCAGTTAACAACTTATCATCATCGAGCTCATCCTTAATGTCACTCTTCTTATTAGGGATAAAATCAAGATTATCATCAAGTATAATAGTTTTAACATATTATTATTGATATTGCTTAATCTTAGCACATTGTTGTTGATGCTAGTCATTCTAGTTATTCTCACCAATATGTTCTTCATTATCTTCTTCATTTCCAATAGCCTTAGTTTAAGCACACTCCACATTATGTTTTGTACTAATATGTGCTTAGGCAGTAGCATGGGTGGTAACCTTATCCATAATTTCATCTTCCTTATTAACTTTATTATCTACAATCCTAACACTAGCATAATTAACATCATGCTTATTTATTTCCTCATCTCCCTCTCTCAGCTTAATAGCATTCAAAGACTATACATCCTCAATAACTGTAGTTTCATCTACCCCATGTAAAACATACATATTAACCATGTGCTCTCACTTACTAGCCATTAAATTCACCATATCTAATAATGGCTTATCATTTGTCTTACTTAGTGACTTCATTAATTCAAATGATAGGTTTAGGAATTTGTACATGTAACCCACTATATTTTCATATCCATGCCTTTGAACTATTCTTTCTATCCCAAGCATAGAAAATGTGTTGATTATGATGACTTCTAGGACCTTAACTTCACTCCTTTTATACTCTATCTTAGGATACATCTTTATGGTTTCACTATGATAAATTTGAATAGTCCCCAACATCCTGCATTATCAAGATTTAGCAATTGTATCACATATATCCTATAACAACATCATATTTCCATCTTAAGTAAATTTATATGCATATCTATGTTCCCATATATGCCACTTAAATATTGTATTTTATTTTATTATAACATGCAATAATTAATAAAATTATTGCCATGATCTCATATATGGAATTTTTAATTTCATAAGGTACCCTATTAAGAAACCAAGGATTTGGATAATGAGTTAATAGGTTAGTAGGTTAATGGGCTTTTTATTAAAATATTAGGGTGAATCCTAATAATGATCTATTGTTAGCAAAGGTTGGGATAAATTCATCTTACTCATATAACCAGAGAACAAAAAGAAATGTTTGAAATAGTAGGATTAGATATAATTTTTTAAAAGTTAAAATTGTTTTGGGAGATGATAGTAGCTTAATACTATATGAGAATTATAAAAGTATTTTTGTACATTTATCATTACTAACTTTACCATACAAAATATGTATATATAATTGTTTACAATAGAAAAGGATAAAACTCAGTAACAAAGATTGTTAAAAAAAAAAAACAAAAGGTGTTGCATAGATGCGACAAAAGTTATTATAGGAGATAGTTAACAAAGGTTGGTGCTACAAAAAGCTATATTCATGACAATTTAAATAGTTTTTTTTTTGTTCATATATCAAGTCAAGCTTTATTAAGAAGATTAAGAGTGAAATAATATAGGCTCACTTATCAAAAAAATTAGTTATAGGTTGTCAACAATTTGCAATCCATAATTACTTATAGTTTTTTAAAATTAAAAAGAGTAATGCTAAAGGTACATTATAAACATTTGCACACATGATGAAAGTGAATGTTAAGGCACATTATCAAACATGTAAATAATGTTTCTCCTTTCTCTTTTTTGTTGTCTTCATCAAACTGCAAGCTTAAAATAGTAGAAAACGAAAAGGAAAGAATCAAGAAGTAGATAAGATTTAGCAAGATTCTAACATACGTATGAAATGAACAAATATTTCATTTGGCTTGTATTGGGTATTGGAAGAATTGCTGGTAGAGATGATCATAGAAGTCTATTAAGATAACAAAGGGAAAAAAAAAAAAACTCCCTAAATCTTCCTAATATGTTGACTATGGTATTAAACTTGTGTTCATCATATTGAAGTTGTCTATTGATACATCATGCATTATTCCATAGGGGTGTCATTACTTCATAACTATGCTAAAATTAATCACAATACCCATTTAAATTTTGTTTGTCCTTTTTCTCTTATAGATCTTAAATCATGCATCTTATTATAGAAGTTAAATCCCTTAAATAACATATGAATGTTGCTAAACATCACTAGAGATAACTACTTCGCTAAATCTAAATCCTAGAAGGATTTTCATCAGGTCATGCATTTTTAGATGGATTTCAACTAATGTACAAATAAAAAATGCCAAGAAACATAATCTTTTAAACTTGATACAAGCAAAAATTTCCTTATATTAAAACCCATTAGTCGTAAGTCACATATAATTTATTAAACCCTAATTGAACAAACCTTAATCCTTAATTTAGCAAATCCTAATTTAACAAATCACACAAGGCATTTTTACATATAATATAACTTAAAAAAATAAAGATACTTGTTATCCTCTCACTGTAAGTAGCTTTTTACTCAAATTTCAAAACGGGTAGGCTCCCTTGTCTCTAAAATTATTCTCAACAATCTTTCTTAATTGTCACTTTCTGTCAACAAACTTAGTCCCCCCACAAAACAAAATAATGGTCCCCTTGCCTCCCTCATAAAATGAAACTTTGTTCCTTACAAAATAATGAAACCCTTAAACATTTTCTCTTTCACTTTCTCACACTCAATAAAGCTTTCATCCTCTTTGTCTCTTTAGCTCCTTACAACATTATTCCTTTTCCATTTTTATTAGATTTAACTTGTTATTTATTTTTTTCTTAATTTTCATTACTATTATTTTCTTTTTGTTTTTAAAATTCTACAATTTCTTTTTATTCCTTTAATTTTAAATAACAATAATATTTTAAAATTTTATTTGGGCTTTACATGGATTAGGCTAAGCTTAATAACTCCTTAATCCCACTTGTAATTTTTTCTTTATTTATACATTATCACTCTTTTCATTTCAATTGGACATGTTAGTTGATTTAACAAATCCATCTTATCAATTCAACAATTGGTTAGATTTGTTATTGAAAAATTTTCAAGATTACCAAATTGTTACTTTTGCAAATACAAGCTAGATTTGTGATCATGCAAATAATTATGGATAAATATGTATATTAACCCAAAATTGAATTGACTAAGAAAATGACAATGACAATCTATTCTCTTTTTTAGCATAAGAACAATATTCTTTAACAACACCATTATACTCTTAATGATCACTTTGTCTATCCTAATTTTATGACCTAAATATCCAAACACATCCCTAAGCAAAACCCCATCCTCATCTCACATTAAACCCTCTCTCCTCCTCCTCATCCTCCTCCTTTATGCTTCTCTTACTCTCACACACACATATATAGAGTTAAGTGATAGGGATGTGTTATTTTAACTATTGATTTAGTTAGATGTAAATTCAATAGTTAGATAGCGAGATTGGTTGGTTATATGTGTATGCTTTTATAAGTTGCATTCTTTTTAGTGACTTTGGAACTAGTAAGTTCTTTAAGATTCTTTATTTCTTTTAGTTATATAGGCAAGAATTACAATCAACCATGCAAATGGTGGCAAGGTTGCTAGGTTGGCTTTAAGGAACCTTAGCCTTAAAAGTTAGTGCAAATATGAGTTAGCATACAATTTGAACATTCGGGATACTACAACTATTCATTTTCCTATATTATTTTTCTCTTCCAAGACACAAATATCTCTAATTAATTTTGATACGATAATTTATTTTAAAGTTGACTACAAAGACATTTGGTTAGTCCATTAAGGCATTTGTATTGACTTTTTGTTTTTACCTTAAACGGGTACTAAAGGGAGAGAACTCAAAAGACTTAGAAAGAAAATGGTTAAGTAACATTAATAGTATTTGCAAGAAATGATTTTGAAGTATGTTTGACTAGTTAAAGTTATAATTGTATGGATTATAAATTCATTAAACATGTTATATTTCTTTTATTAGTAAACCAATGCTTGGCTATATTTGATAGATTTATTATTTTTATAATGAGTCAAGTAATTCAAATTTAAATTTTATGACCTTAGGATTTGAAATTATCCTCAGTGACTGAAATAAGTTGGAATATTCTTGAAAGAAAATTCTTTAGCTTGCCATAAATTGTAATCTTGATAGGAATTCATTAAGATTTTAAAATATTTTTAGGACTAGTGCAACATGCAAGCTAAGTCCTAGTATGTGAATATCCCACTTCAACATAAAATAATTAAAAAAGGAAGAAAAACAAAAACACATTCAATTAGGAACCATGGTCTTATCCACAAATAATATGTGAAAGCTAATAGTAAATGTGCACTACAATAACTAAGATGACATGTGTTTGCCCACTCATATATAATAATAATAAGTGTAAGTCTCTTAATACACCCTAGTGATTAATAACTTAAGTCTTTATCTTCAAGTCTTGAGTTTTCATCTTGGCAAGGGGTATGGGATTATAGGAATTTAGAGAGCAACTTCCCTTATATAACTTGCAGTCTAACAGATCTCCCAATAGATAAAAACCAAAAAATCAATATAGGATGGCATTTGAATAAAAAGGACACATTTGTAGCATATATTATGGTGAAATGCCTCCATAAACGAGCAATACGAAAAAGAAGGGTTAAGGGAAAATTTAAGTTGCAGACTTTATATATATCAAATTAGATTGTAAACTTTTAAATTTGTCAACTTAGATTACAAACTCTTATACCATAGCCAATAAAAATTGTTCCTTTAAATTACACTATTAAGTCAAAATGTTGAATGTTACATAGCATATAATGTGGAAAAATTAACCTTGACTTATTGTTAACTAGCATAATTTGTGGCAAAACAATTTATATTATTTCCCCTATTCTCTCCCTCCACTTCTTCCTTAATATGCCTCCATTCTTTTTTTTTTTTTTTTCTAGTTTAAGTGTCTATAGCTTAAGAACATAAGAGATTAACCATTAGCTTACCTCATTGCAAAAACTTGACCATTAAGAGAGAGCTTTAACTTTATTTATTTTGCATTTTTGTTACATTTCTTAAACAAAAACATCATCATTAACATTAATTATGGACCTTAAAATTGAATATCTTTATGCAAATAATATTGTAAATAACATACCTAAGTTCTCAAAAGCTTAACAATTTCTTTCTCTTGACCTTTATCATAACCACACGATTTTAAATGGAGTTTTCATATATATTAGAAAGAGAGAAAACCAATTATATTTATACATAATTTTATAGTTTAAATTAGACATGTTCATCAATGTTCAAATTAAGTTCAAAATTATAATCCTTAATTAATGTAATGTTATATAGATTATGTTCCTCATTAATGTAGCCACATAATGATTAAGCCCTCGATAAGATATTATTCAAAAATATTCCAACATGATTAATTAGGAAATTTTAATATTCTCTCATTTGGTCAAATTAAAATTTATTACATTAATTATTATAGGTAAATAAGAATAATAAATTGTCTTTTACAATTCTATCATAATGTTATAATATGAGAAATTATTCAATACAAGTTATAATAATTATACCCTATTTACTCAGAACACTTCCTTTCATATACTATAATACTTGTGATTTACTATATATGACTCATAAGTTATATACATGAAATATAATCTTATAATGATCTACAATAATATCTCATAGAAATTTTTTTGTTAACTTTAAAATAGTAATATGTATACAATTATAAAATAATAGAAAATAACTAATGTATATTAGAAATACATCATTGACCTTAAAATGTTATTATAATTATGCATCATTAATCATCATTATAACCAAGTCACATTCTTAGAATAAATTTGCTACATAATGATGATTGTAAACTTTTATTATAATTTGCTATCATAAGATCAATTCATACTTAATAAATACTCTTTATTTTTGAACTTTTTGCTTAACAATAAAATATTTTAGTTCTTTAAGTTTGGTACCTTTAAAAATTGTTGTTCTTAGAGAAGAATACTACTATGGAAATACCTTAAATCTTAGCCATTTGGTAATGGCATTGACAACTTTGTGTCCAAAAATAAAGTTTTACAATTATAATACATAAATTATAATTTTAAATAATATCATAAACTCTACTTTCATAATAGATAAAGTAAAAATAGACAATTTTTCATTATTCTACAATATTGCTCCTTCTTCTAGTAAGAATATATAATCAAAAATGGACTCTACACCATCAAGACATCTAATAAAATCTAAATTTCAATATTCAATCACATTTAAATGGTTTTATTTTCTATACATGTGTTTGTAATTTTTCGTTCTTATGGGTATCTCATCACTTTTTTTATAGCTTTTTAATGTCCATTGTAGGATTACTTTGATATTTATCTAAAATTTTGACTGCAAAATTAATATTTGGTATATTTTCAATTTGTAAATGCATTAGGCTACCAACAACAAAGGCATATGAGATTGATTCTATTTTCTTCTATTTGATATCATTCTTATGATATTGCATGTGATCAAATTTGTCACATTTCTAAATAGGAATAACTCCAAGTAAGCACTTACTTATATTGAATTTCTCTAAAATTTTCTTAATAAATCATTCTAAGACAATCCTAACACTCCTCATGATCTCTTATAAAATATTTATATTACTAACATATAAGATGTCTCTCCAATATCTTTTATTTCAAATTTTTTAGTCTCATACAATATACTTAGATCATAAATAGCAAGCAAAATATAGTTAACATATAAGATTAGAAAGCAAATTTACTCTCACAGATATTTTGATATATACATTCATCAATGTTGTTTCTCTTAAATCCAAAAGATAGCTATGATATTGTCAAACTTTATATAACATTTTTTGGAAAGTTTATTTCAATCTATATATTGACTTTTTTAGTTTATACAGCATTTGATCTTTACTTTTTATGGAAAAAAATTTTCAATTGATCCATATAAACTTCCTTTTCAAGATTTTCATTAAGAAAAGTGATTTTCATATCTATTTGGTTTTACTTTAGGTCATCCTCAATTACCAATGTCACTTAATAAATCTTTCTTTAAGACAAGAAAAATTATCTTTGTATAATTCAATACTTTCTATGACTTATGAAAACAAAATTAAATCCCCATTAATTCTAATATCAAAATCAGAATCTTATAAAAAAAATCATATAGTTATCCAAAATAACTTATCTTCTCTCTTTAAGGCCTTCTTAATGTTATTTTCTTGCATTCATTTACATTAGTCAGTTGTAAGTTAGTTCTTTTGACGAGTGTTTCTTCATTTAAATATTCTTCAATTTTTGGAACAACATTTGATGTAACAATGGACAAAGGAATTTTGGATAAAGAGAAGTTACTCGTCATACTTTTAATCATATCCATCAGTATCGTATATATCATGACTTTTAAAGAATTTTATGAATGGACCTAAACACTACCTTAATTTATTATATTTTCCATAATATTAACAACTATTATAAAAGTTTATGGTCTTCATCTTTTTGTCTAATTGCTTCTAACTTCCTTTATATATACCTTAGGATATTCAATGATTGAGATTTTCATGAAATAAATAAATATAATTATAATGTGAAAAATCATTTATAAAGGTAATGAAATATGATTCTTCATTAAGGACTAGAGTGTCAAAAGATATATAAATATTGTATGTATAATTTCAAGAAACTCATTACTTTTTGTGGCAACTTTATTTTTGTATTTAGTTTACTTACCCTTAATGTAACCAACACATGTTTTAAGATCAATAAAATCTATATTAAGAAGAATCTCATTATTCACCAATCCTATTAATATTTCTTTGAATATATGACCCAAATATTTATGCGATAAGTAAGCAAATTTTTTATTCATCATATTACACTTAATTATAAGATTATAATACACATTTGTAAAGATTCTACAAAAACATGATTAATCTTTAGCCTATATAAACTATTAATAATACATGAATCAAGAATGGTTGTATTCTTATATAAACTAAAATAACAAGATCATAATAAATCTCTGACATTATATTAGATACAAGAATAGTAGCACCAAAATTACACCACCAAAAATTATAAGGAATATCAATTAAATTTAATTTAAAACATATTAAGATATTTAATTTACTTTTCCTTTTCAAACCAAATTTTACATTTCATGTAAAGTTTTTAATAGTGTCCAACCTTAATACTTATCACCCTTTCATTTCCTTTTCTTAACTTAAGAAGTATAAGCAAACTTTTTCTTTTCTTAAATTGGTTAACTTTTGCTTTCATTTCTTGTCCAACTCTCTTATTTCTTAGTCCCATTCCCTCCTAAACAAATATACTTGTTAATTCATTAATATTTCATTGTTTCTTTAATGCTATAATGAATTTAAAACAATATATACTTATAAGGTATTAAGTTCAAAATAAATTGTATCAGAAAAAAGTCATCTACCATTAATTTTAAGATCTTGAACCTTACTACAAGATTAATCATCTCAATGATATATTTTTGCATGGTTCACAACCTTTATGGTTGTGAATTCTATTATAAGAATACCAATAAATGACCTATCTATAAAATAAAACCATCTTTTTACCAATCGTAAATATTTTTTTTGTAATTTTTGTTTGTGAAATAATTTTTTCAATGGTATTGACCATAATCACTGTTATAAATATAAAAGTCAACCTATTATTTTGTTCTTACATTTAGGATGTAAATTCCCTTTTTCATTACTTAAATCTATAATAACAATAAATTTACGCACTCATAGTATAAATCAAGATTTATAATACTTAGGTAAAAATTGATTTGTTTAGATTATTCTAAGAAGTTCAATCTATTGAACAAAATAATAAATAAAATATGTAAGTGAATTAAACAAATTGTGTAATTATAAATATTTATGATTAATTATAAATCAAATAAAATAATTAGAATATATTATAATTTTCCTTTAATACACTATCTTAAGATAAAAATATAAATAAACTTTAATAAGTAATTAAATATTTTTAATTATATATATTCAATATCTTTAGATAAATAAATATATTCAATTAAAAATATTAATATAGTCAATTATATTTCTAATCATAGAATAATAATTTATTTTTAGGTACATCTTAAAGTTTCAATTTATTCTTACATTTATGATGTAAATTCTCTTTTCCATTACTTGAATAAGTTTACTCACTAATAGTACAAATCAAGATTTATAATATGTAAATAAAAATTAATTTGTTTATATTATTCTAAAAACTTTAATTCATTTGAACAAAATAACAAATAAATCATGCAAGTGAATTAAACAAGTTATATAACTATAAATATTTATAATTAATCATAAGTCAAATAAAATAATTAAAATATATTGTCATTTTCCTTTAATACATTATCATAAGATAATAGCATGAATCAACTTTAATAAATAATTAAATAATTTCAATTACATATATTTAATATTTTTGAATAAACTAATATATCTAATTAAAAATATTAATATACTCAATTATATTACTAATTGTAAAATAATGATTTGTTATTGAGTAAATCTTAAAATTTTAATGATTAATAATATAAATGTAGTTAATTATTTTTATTTATGAATATTTCATTAAAATTATAAATAATTAATTATATATATTTATTTATTTATTTATTTAAATATATTAATTTAGTCACTTTAATGACTAAAACATTATAACAATAATAAATATATATAAAAATAATATATTATTCATTGTTACATAATACAATCCCATGACATTTTGACTTTGTTATTCAATAATCAACACAAGAATACGGCTCGATCTTCTAGTAACATGCTGTAAATTCATCAATTAGGTTTTGAGGTTTTGTGTTTAAAGCCTTACATACACAATTAACCAATAATGTTATTTCATTTGGCCTTAATTAATTACCTTTTTCCGAATTCGTTTCCTGAAGGCACTGTCACCTTGTATAACTCAATGATTCCATATAGCTTACGCCCAAAACGACAAGCTTAAGCGCTTTTTTTTTTTTTTCTTTTTTGTTAAATCAGCAATTAGGTTCGGTTAACAAGCTTTTGACTATTCCATGGCCCTTTTAATTGCCTGGTTGCTATGGTAGGGTGGAATTTGGACTTGACAATTTCATAGCCGCGGTCTTCTCAATTAAGGAATTGAATAACCCCTTTTCTTCTTTCTTCCTACGACAAAGTTTTTTTTTATATATATATATTTGTTTTTGTTTTTTTAACCTTTATGCGGCATAATAAAGCAATACTTCCACTCCCCTCTCTCTCTCTCTCTCACTCTCTCTCTCTCTCTCCCCCTCTCCCTATATATATATATATATATATATATATATATATATATATATTATTCACATAAAATGACCTTAATTTTGAGGCGCCAGGTATTAAACTCCTTTTCTTTTTGTTCGTTTAAACAATAATCATAAATTAGGTATGTATATTTATATTATACACAAAAAATATTGCTAGACTTTTTAAACAAAATATCATCATTAAATGTTAATTTTAAATCTTAAAATTAAATATCTTTATGTAAATAATATTGTAATCATGATATTTACTTTAATTACAAATTTTTGAGTTGAATTTTAGAAAAGAAAAAAAAAAGAACTCATAATCATGACTTTTACTTTAATTACAAGTTTTTAAATTAAATTCTTATATTATTAAAAAAATTAATTATATATATACATAATTTTATAATTTAAATTAAATATGTTTATTTTTATTTAAAATGCATTCTATATTATAATTATTAATTAATAAATAATATATAAATTTGTTCTTTGTTAATCAAACTAAATAATATTTAAATTTTTAATAAAAAACTTATAATATAATTAATTGTATGAAATTCTAACAATTTTGACAACACAACTGCTTTAAGGCTAGCGGCTTTGATGGATGAGAGAGGCATAGACGAAGCATCTGAAGAGGGAATTGAAAGGTTGCGTTCTGCTATGAATAAGCTGTTTCATATCTTTATGACTCAAAATGCTGGGAATCGATATTTTCAAAAGTGAATCATAGCTGTCCCTTGTCAAAGCTACATTAATTAAGTGGGCATAAAACCGACCGACTTGCCATGGTTAGATCTTACCGTTGACAGTATTAATAGATCTTCTCCACCGGGAAACCCATGGATTGACTCCACTTCAAAGGGAAAAAGCCATCCAGGTGCTCATGCTTGTGTCTAGCATTTTCTTGAATTTCAACGATTTCAGCCGTTCATGGAGCCATAATACCCTTCTCTGCAATTTCAACATCTTCGCTATTATATTTCAATTTGTAATTGACCTATGAAGTATCTTTCCATTGTGCGCCGACCCTTCTCTACATAGTTGACAGCAACACAACGAGAATGACATGAAAGGTTGGTTGCGGGCCCTTGTGAGAAGAGACCGGCCACAAAAGAGTCTGACACGAGAACGAGGGAAAGAAAAAATATACCATTTTGTCAAACGACCCTTTGCCAGCAAATGGATCAGACTGACACGAGACGAATATTTACGCGTTATTTGCCGCATGGCATTTAATAGTATAATTTAACAAAACAACCTTATATTTGTTAGGAAATTTATTAAATTATAAATTATATAGTAAAAATAATTCTTTTTTTATTTTTATAAATTAATATCCTGAAGAACCGTAGCAACTTGAGTTTGACAAATTTAGAAGATTGCAACTTAGATTGACAAAATGTGTAAAATTCACATGTCAAATTTCCACTTAACCGGTAAGAGATAGATGATGTCGAGCAGGGTAGATATACCCACCTTTTCTACGGACTCTATTCTATTCTTGGATGGTCCTTGTGCCAGCCATAATTCAATCAGGGAGAAAAATAAAGCAAAGCACAGTAGCACAGTATCACACCTTGCCACAGAAGGCGATGGAACCTTTTGGCTTTGCCCACAATGCTCGATCTCACAAGCACAAGTAAAGCACGAAATCCAATCGTGTCATTATGCCCACACTTGTTGTAAGTCACAAAAAGAGGCAGAGGTACGCTTTACCGACCGCAGCAGAGGCGGGCAGATGTGATTGAAGTTCAATAAAGCTGATCGAATGTAGTTTCTATGCCCCAGTCCGACATCTACACCGCAAAGACTAGAGGGGCCATATAACTCGAATCTACCGTATGCTTTTGACAAGCTGGAAAGGAGCAGTAAATATGGATTAACTTAAGAAGAGAAGTCGTCTCTTCTAGCTTAAAGAATTTACAAAAAGCCAAAAAAACCAAAAAGAGCAGTAAATAAGGAAACAGAATGCAGGAGAGGAGTCACTCACCTCTTCTAGAATGAACAAATAAAAAATTGTAGATATGAAAAGGCGTCTCAATACATTTTTATTTTCAATTAATTTGCCTTAATTAAAACTCAAATTTAAAATCTTCAGTCTTGAAAACAATATCAGTACTAGTGAGTCATAACTCATTGCAATCTCAATGCACTCTCTGCTTAAACAGAAAATTGAGAAACTCAGCTCGCCAAAATTGAGAAAACAAGGTAAGAGTAAAAAAAATGAAAAAGAAAAAAAAAAAAAAAACCATATCGATTAGCTTTTATGTACCATTGCAAATGACTTGAATTCTGCCGCATCTACATCTCATTCCTACAAATGGAAACTGCATCTTGCTATGGAGAGGCAGCCAAAGCAACTGTCCCCCGAGCTGTGGCACATTTGGGGGGCTTAGCATAGTGAATACAGCTTAATTTACGTCTGACCCTGTTGATCATCTTCTTTAGCGTATTGGTAGCCTCTTTGGAGGTTAATGTTCTCAAAATTTCAATGAACTGACTGGTCTGAAAGTATGCATTCCAGGCCAAGCCCTTTGTCAAATCCCCCACCTGTCTCCAAACAAAAGCGTTCAAGGGCAAACAGCCATGTTTAAGCAATTGAAACAAGCCTAGGTCGCCCAGGATTAAGAAGTGTCTCTGACATCCTCCAACCCTACAATAAGTTGAGCAACAGGAATGTCAATGATCAAAATTTGTACTATATGTTCATCAACTAGCATATCCCACTATATAGACATCTTTGGCCCAATTTCAACAACAATATTCAGCGGCCATTAACCTTGTGGATGTTAAAATTGGAGCATCAAAATGACTGTCAAAATATATTAGACAGACAAAAAGAAAAACAAATATCTATCAAAGGTCAAAGGTCAGTAAGCATTCTTTCTAATAGCACTAACAAAATCCGTGTTAATCAGATGATATTTGTCAGTGAAAGTAATCTTTCAACCGGTCATGAATTTTTTGGTTCAAGCAGCTTCAACTCGGCAGGAGAAAATATAAACATGTAATGCTGACTAGGGCCACTTTGAAACTTAAACTAGTCTTGTTAATTATGACACCAGGGCTACCACAAAAATAAGAAACCATTGATTGGAGCATATTCATTAATGTGAAAAATAAATTGCTTTTAATTTTGCATACTTTTTATCCAAATACCTAACATTTCAAATTTTCACGTATGAATATGCTTTTATCTTTAGAGGCGTCTGCCCTCATGCAACTTTTTCATGGTAAACATTGAATTATCCCTCGTCAATCTCACCATTGCCCATTCTAAGACACTCTGTATAATGTAAGAAGTTCTCATATGTTTTCACCGTGTGGAACAAAGCACTTCAAAATAAAGGGGCAAGTACTGTTAACTGCACTGTATTATACAAGCACCCAACCATCTCATCTGGCACTAAAAATATTTTTCAAAGAGGAAATCGACACAACTGTTGGAAAGGCAGGCCAGGATCGTGTGTGGACGGAGATAAAGTCTATCACTGAAAACTGAATTCCATAAAGGGTGAAAAATTTTACTTACCTGCTCTGCAGCTTTAATTTTAAAAGATCCATACAAAGTTGAGACCATATTGCATGACTCAGCAATACGAGTTTCAAGATCACCCATTGAGAGAGCATGGTTTGAATGACCATGCTCATGCTGTTTCAACGTCAAAGACCCACCATTGATTGACAAATGTATGTAATGCAAAAGCAAATGAGCCTGCAACATGTGGAAAATGCAGCTTACAGCTCCTATTTTAAGCAAAATCATCACACAAAAGTGTAGCCAAGGTTGTAGTGCAAAATAGTCATATGTCTCACGTGAAATGCTGCTTTAAGGATGTCATCCGACTTTGCATGATCCTTAAACAATGCATATACCTTCTCCTTTGATGGATTATACGTTACTATATATCTCTCTTTCTGCCATCAATCAATAACACAGAATCAAAACCAACAGAAGAAATTTTTACTTCATCCCTAGTAGCAGAGAAGAAATTCCACACTCAAAAGTTCTCTCCCCCCAATAATTATAAAAATGCTTACCTCAAAGAGAGGCTTTATGGCAAGAAATGCACTAGGGTCTTGAAATGCATCTTTAAATCTTGGCCCTAACAAAATTTGGAGACACTTTGGTGAGGACCCAGGAACAAGTAATTTAAAAAGAAAGATGAAAGGTTTGTGCGGGAAATACAATCTAGACACCTAGAACAATGGGTTTATCCTTCAACCAGGGAAAGCTAAATATATCTTCCTTCTTATTGCCCTCCTGCAATGTGGGAACCCGCCCTGCCAATGAACATGAAACACAATGAGTATATGAGAACAAAATACTCCTACTAACATATTAGGACCCAACATAAGATGCTTTTAAAAGTTAAAAAGATCATAAACATGCAAAAACTGGTGACAATCAATCAAGAGAATGTTTAGCATGTAAATTGAATCTTCTCTTATTTGAACATAAGGAGCACACCATCTAACCTGTCTTAAGGAAGGAATCCACTGCTACACTGAATCTGGCCCGGTTTAAGGTGTGCAACACTACAGATTTTACCTGACAAAAGCACATAAGTCAGTTAGCCCAATCAACTGAAAACGTGGAAATTTTACTATTTTAACAGTGTCTCACCTCTTGGTAAGAGCTCATTACATATCCACATGAGAGAAGGGCAAACGTAGTAACCAAGCTAGGATTTCTTTTTGAAATCATTATGCTCAGGCCAGTTCCCAGCTTCAGAAGACAAATTCACATAAGTTAGCCTCAAGCAAAACTATCATCCATGATAGGGTAAAACATGGAAGAAATATAGACCAGCAGTTTTGCAGATTAAAACACACTGTAACCATCACAAGTTGTAACTTAATTAAATTGGATAGGAAATTATTATGCCAAAGTGTGATACAATCAATTTGCAATACACCAATGCTTAAGCTATACTGAGACTTAAACTTGCAAAGACAGACACGCATTTGCAGCTATCATTTAGATTACAGGACCACACTCAATCTTCATTGTGAATGCACTACTGTTAAAACCTCAAAGTTCTCCTTGATGAACACTCTGGAATGCAACAAATAGTTCAAAACTTCATTGCCTTCCACTTTCACCATTTCTACACCAAACATAATGGAAACAAACAGAGCCTAGTCAACAGTGTAGTTACCAATGGGAGAGGATGACAGCATGAGAGATATATATTAACAGAAGCACCAAATTACTAGGTTATCTCCTTATATCAATCTCACATAAACCAAGTTCTGACCGCATTGAAAATATTAACCATATTTCTATATTTTACGTTCAGTGAGTCCAGTGGAAGCCAATTGTGAGCATCCCTAGCCGAGTGGGCAAAGGTGGAAATTTTGTCCTTTTTGTACACCTGGTTTTCTAGTAATCTTTAACTTCACATATTAAGGCATCACACAATTCCCAAGCAACAAGATCTGTGCACCAAGAACATTAGGTCTTTTGCTCTATGATCGTATCAGTGTCACAGTTTCATTGATACTTTAACTAGCTTTTAAGGATTTCAAGAGATTTGACAAGCATACCAGGTCTGCCACATTGCCAACACATTCTCCCTTAGCAGTCACATCTCCAATGTTTTCTCCCTTAGCAAAAGCTTTATAAATTGGTGTGCGAGTTGATGTTGATGTTACAGCAGCAACATTCTACAAATAGGTAATTGAAAAAATGGAGCTGCAGAACATGGTCAAACACGCTTATATTTATGTGGCTGAAAAAAGCAGCAAACCTTAGCCACATTAGCTGCACAAGCCAAAGGAAGAAAAAGGTGAGGGACTGCTGCAGTTGCCAGCTCCACTCCAGCACCCAATTCCATTAGAAGATCACCAGCAAATCGCAGCTACAACACAATATCAATTTGAAAATTTAAAATCAGAGCTGATTACAAAATTTACTGAAAACTGATTGTAAATGTACCTGTTTTAGATCATAGTCAAATTTCTTTCCTTGCCTAGCAAAAAGCATTTTTCCAACGCGACCAGCACCATCCTAAAAAATATAACAGAACATGACTAGAAACACATATTAATCTCCAATGAAACAGCCAAGGTCAAATACCTAAGATGACAATGCATCAGCACCAGATTGTAGCAGCCAGAATATTGAACATAATTTTTTGACATACCTAAGGCTCAAAAGCACATAATGCTAATATCTTCTCACCTAAGTATGCCACTAAAATGCCACCTAAATGGGTTGCACATAACTGAAAGAATAAGCTTGTAACAAGAAAGAAGCATAAGGATATATAGGTGGAATCCAAAACAATCAGGCACCATATTAGTTAAGCTGAGAACGCATGGTTCAGTTAGGATTTTGGATGCAGAATTTAATTACAGACTAGTCATATGATCTTTCTAGTTGGAAATCAGATAAGAAGATAGGCATGCCAAAACCTAAGATGTGAAAAGGCCAGCCAGTTCTAACTACATTCAAGAAGCTAAGTACACCATTTCTTGGGATAATCCCAACATAGGGCACGCATTAACAACCACCTGCCCAAGCAAACCCCAGAAAACTTTTTGCTCAGTAATAGATTATTGAACATTTAAAAGCCATGAATCTAAAGGGAAATTCTCCACGAGAAGCTATCAAATAGATGCCTTCATGACAGAAAACTCTTTATAGAGAAAGATGAAGGCCAATGGAGTGGACATAATGCTTAGCATTTGTATCAACACATAGCAGATGCAACTGTCAACCCTCCAGAAACACAGCTAATTCCACAGCAAATAGAGGTTTCAACACTTTATGAAATCATGTGATACTTTGTATGCAATAAGAATGTGGAATTTGCCCATAGAAAATAAATAAACTCATAAAAAACTACATCACCTTGTTTATAAGTGACATTTCAACATAAATCTTACCTTCAAAATCCAGTTAATTGCAACAGCCCCCGGGATAGCTTGGCTTTTAGAGACTCCAACTGAATTCAGAAGGGTTTTGGTTGTGAAAACACCCATTGCCCCTCCAAAGAAGTGCTAGAACAAACACGTTCATTTTTCATGTCATCCAATGAAAAGAAAAACATAGCCTAAGCTAGTGGAAGGAAATTATTGACTAAGCAAAACACATAGTTAAACATTTTAAACATGAGATCATGTTCAAGCCCAGCCCACCTCAGTACCAATGCTTGGTAAAACAAAATAATACCTTTAAAGCTCGCCATGTCATATATGGAACATAAGAAGGGGTAACACTATCTGGGAAACCCTCTGGCACTACATAGGATCTTATGAATGACATCAATTCCTGCACGAACGTTCAACTGATACATCACACATAGCAACGCAAGATTGAAATAGTTAAGGAACTCTATCTCTGGAACTCAATACCATCACATAAAAAATGTATAAACATTGCGGGCAGCCACCTTAGTATTACAAAAAGCAAAGCAGCATTATAATACATGTGAATCACAGGAATATCTTTGTCCATGAGTGAGACAATATCTTAGGATGAAGTGCAATAATGTTGTCACCAAGTATTTGTCTCTTCTTCTTCTTGTTTCCAATAGGAGCAGTATTTGCCTTTCTTCTATGGTGTTCAGACATCATTTTTGTGGAACTAGACAATCAAAGAATTCCAGGAACTTAAACCAATTTAAAAAAAAAAAAAAAAAAACAATTCCTTCGCCAACAAGAAGATGGATTTACTAAGGGTCTGTTTGGTTTTATGGTGATTTTCTGATTCCTAATTTTTTTCATGCTGACAAAAGAAATGCCTTTGATTACCATTGTTTCATCCCGTTTACTTTTTCAAAGTTTGAAATCATTTTTTTTTAAGAAAAAGAATCCACCTTCTTAAAATGACCAAAAGAAGATTCCAATTCTTATTTCTGATTTTTGGTATTATATTCAGCCCCTCTCTACACTACTCATGTTAATGTCTCTTATGCTCCATTCTTTCTCTGTCTACCTTGTCTTTCTCTCTCGACCTCTTCTTTTTCTCTTTACCTTGTCCTTCCCTCTCGACCATGTCTTTCTCTCTTTATCTTTACCTTGTCTTTCCCTCTAGACCATGTCTTTCTCTCTAACTTGTCCTTCTCTTTCTGCCTTGGGTCTCCTCTTTTTTGCATTTGATCACAAAATTACATGCATTTTATACCTTCTTGTCTAATAACTATATCAAATGGAGCAAATATGAAATCCCAAGTTGATAGCAAATATTATAAAATAGGTAGCAAACAGCAAAATCAAAATCAGACATCACACATCAGACATCATAAATCAACAACAAACATTTGACATCCTAACCAAACAGGCCCTAATAGTTTGAAATCCAACCAGCACTTAAGTCATTTAATAAAAAAAAAGAAAAAGAAAAAGAAGAAGAAAGAAACAAATTGCAAACTCATTTGACGGTGACAACAAGAAAAAAGAACTCTCACTAATTTTTAACCACTTTCCTGCATTCAGTAGGATTGCGTTTGAAACCTCCTTATTCTAATAAACTTCAGCGACAACAATTCAGAACGAAAGGAGAAAATAAAGAAAAAAGCGAAGCAGAAAGTGCCGAACCAATTAACCCCGAGGTACAATTCAGAATCAAAAAGTGCATTAAAAGAAAATTTTCATTGTAAGAGTAGATATTTCAATATGAGTTAGTCAGTCAGTGGAAAATTTCATCAGAGTCAGAAAAGAAATAAAAATCGAAATCCAACAGGAAAGAAAAAGGAAAAATAACGAAAATGAAAAAGAAAAAGGCGCCTGTGCAAAGCAATGACCTGGCCGGGAACTTGTCGCGTATGCAAGCTCACGGAGCGGATCGAATTCTTCTTAAGACGTCCAAAACCGTCATTCTCCGCCACGTACTTCCACCGCAGGCCGTCAATTTCCTCGCAACAGATCAATCTCAAACTAGAATCCACAAATTCCTCCTCCACCAGCCCAAACCTCCTACCATCAACCAAAGAAACCGACTCCGCCTGAGATACCGGAGGCACGGACGCCACTGCACTCGAAGAAGAAGACGCCAAATCGGCGCTTATACGAAGCGTTTCTCGGACAAGAAGCCTTGCGTCCTGCGAGGACGTTGTGCTGGTCAGCGTCTGGGCCGTCGTGCTGGGCGATTGCTTGACCTTGATCGGCGCCATGTTTAGCAGCAAGAAGAAAGAAATTCAGAAAATAAAATAAATAACAGAGGAAGAAAAGTGTTTAATTTTGTTAGTGTTTGATTTTTCCTGTTTGTTTTGTTTTCTATTTTAATTCATTTTTGTCTTTTGTATTTTTTCTTCCCGGAAAGGAAACGAGTGGCTTTATAGAGGAGATGGGAGGCTTTGGGATTAACGAAGGAGGGAGCATTTCGCTATGGCGGCGATTAAAGTGGGCCGGTGGCCGAAAACGGAGCCACTGATGTAGACAAAGGAAAAAAAAAAAAAACCAACAAAAGAAAAAGTGGCGAGCAAGGAAGCTAGCTGGAAAATGAAAGGAACAAGCTCGCCTAAAGAAATAATCTCAATTTTGGATTCCGGTTTTTTTTATTTTTTATTTGATGGCATAACAATATTTCTTTCTCCTTTTCTCCTTTTTTTTTTTTTTCTCCTTTTAAATCAAACATAGTTAATTACCAACAAGACCATAAATGTAAAATAAACACCCATCATAATGCTAATTTATCTGTTAATGCATGGTGAAATCATGCTTTATTAAAATGGTGGATTAAAAAAAAAAATTATTTCGTTGATGGACACAACAAATGGCAAAGGGCCAAGAATCTTCTTTTATGATGACATTGTCAATGCTTTAGTTTTTCACGAGTAGAATGAGAATAGATGATAAACCAAGAAAAACAAATTGGATGTTTCTCTTAAGACAAAAATGACAAAAATGACTATAAAGGATCAGTTTCTCTGTTGATTTGTTAAACATTTTACATTAGAATAAACTTATTAAGGGTTCACCAATGAGTATTACCTGACCCACTAATTGAGCAATGAAAATATTTAACACGCACATTAAATTTTACTTAGAAGAATTTTTCAAGCATTGCAAAATGCATCCCCTTTGATTTCTTCACCTTCTAGCTTAATAGAAATATATAAGTAAACATATTAAAATATACATAAAGACAGGTAAAAGTACAAATTAGTGCATACTATATTCATACTAATTGCATATTTAATTATCAAATGATTTTTGGCAAAAAAAAATAATACTTTTTTGAAATATATTTTTTTACAAAAATTATTAAATATGTGTGAAAATCAACAAAATGTGTAAATAAAAACATTAAAATGTATTTAAAGACAAATAATAAATAAAAATCAATCTTTATGCAAATTGCATTCAAACTAATTATATATTTTGATTGGTCCTCGTCCGTATCAAGTGGCGTTTTGATTTAAAAAATAAAATTTTTAAAAAAAATGCATTATTCTTTTTTTTTTTGTCCCCAATACATTATTCTAATAGAGTGACACGAGTCCTGCCCTGGGCCCACGTTCTAGGAATGCACCGCCCAGTGAGTTGGCTGAGGAGGCTGGCATTGTATGCTCATGACACGTAGAACGTTCCCCTCGACATCCCTCGGACAGACGATTGTACTAATCTTCCAAGTATCTGCTTTGAGGCGATCCCACGTGTCACGTTTGGTCATTCAAATCCCTAAACCCTAAACCATTAGCTAAATGATCCCTATCCTGATTATTGTTGCCTTGAATTAGTTGCAATTCTTTCTGAGGGTAGGTGGGCATTGCAGCAATGGTAGTAGCGGAGGGAGTGGCGATGGTGGCGGTGGCGTTGGGGATGAGGACAGTGGCGAAAGAAAAAGAGGGCGAGCAGTAGTGTGATGATGGTGTTCAGGAGAGGCATGTAAAAAAGATGAATGACTACTAGGAAATTTTCTTGTTATTAAATGCAATTGAATATTTCCATAAATAAGGAGTAATACTGGTAGAAACGGATATAAATTCTCATGTCAGAGAGAGCATGTGAAAAAGTAACCGAAAATATTTGGGAAATATTGAAATTTATATTAATTGTAATAGATGACTCATTGTCTGGTGGATCTTTTCATAAGCTTCTCCATAAATAAATAAGGAGATGCTTTTCTTTTTCTCTATTAAATTATAATTTACAAAATAATAATGCGTTAGTTAGAATTAAGGGAAAGAATTAAATTGAGGAAAGAATCAATGTCATAAATACGAAGAAGTTATGGAAAAGTTTTCTTTCAATTTTTTTTAATATACTATCGAATATAAAATATGTTTGATTAAACATTATGTTTATATTATTTATCTATAAAATTTGTTAATAGAACTAGTATGGCTCCAAAGGACCAAAGAACTAAAACAGTTTACAAGGTATCATTCACTCTTCTCAAATTGGCAATTACGTTTAGAATTAAATCAGTGTATACTAAACTCGAATTATATCGACTATTTTCGTTTCTCCGAGTATGACTGGGTTGAATTTGTTAAAAATAAAAATAAAAAATTATAGGCATCACAGAGTGGTGGCCTATGTGCACAAGGGGGCCACTATACCCTCATTCCAATCCATAATTACATATTTAAGAAGGGGGAAACTGGGCGAACGCACTTGTACAAGGATACGGCAACTAATTGTTTTGAAGGTCGAGTCAATTAATATAAATAAATAAAAATTTTAAAATAACCTTCAGTGAGAGTATTTTGACACTTTTGCATTTAATATTTTCATTAAAAAACGTGTAAATTAAAATAATTACAAAAAGTTAACACACTATTAATCAGTTACCCTTTGCTTTTGGAAATATAAGATTCTCTTGTATAGATGTTTTTTTTCTTTTTTAAATTAACTTCCCTCTTATTTTTTCTTTCATTTTTTCGGGTCAATAACAATTTTATCAAATCAACTGAAAAAGGTTAAAAACCTATAAAATTAATAGTTTTTCATTAAATTCAAATATCACATCATAGTTAGATATTCTTCAAATTTAAATAAAAAAATATAAAAATGTATATATAAGTCATATTTTATTTTAAAAATTGGCACTTCTCTAAGAAAAATTTTAGTTATCATTAAAATCATCACTATGGATATACTTTTTATGATAAAAATAATAAAAAAATAAACGCATACATTGGTGTAATTCGTTAAAGAATTTTTATATCATATAGTTTAATTTTTTGCATCAATTTAAAAAATCTCGTATTAAATGGTTTCAACAAAAAAAAAAAAAAAACCCCGCTTAAGGAACTATACTTAAAAAAAAGAAAAAAGATTTTTAAGACAATTTCAGTTTGTTGCATAAATACTCTCTTTTTACCCATGGTGAACTATTTCATCCGGTAATATCACGTTATAATATACCACGCATTACTATAATAAATGGTCGACCTAAGATAGGTTGTTGATTCACTAATAGAAACTGATCCTTGGAAATTTTCAGTTATTTGGTATCAAATCATTGCAGATATCTCGTCTCGGTAGCATATGACTCAATAATATATAGAAAACTCTCATTAAATGCAGTAGCACATATACTGATAAGATATCACTAATTATAAATCTCTTATATTATTTTTCTTCTGAGAGTTTATTTTCTTGTTGAAAAAATAATTTATTTGTATAAAATATTTATTAAAAAAATAATTTTTTTTTGCTCGAAAAATATTTTCTATATTTGGTAAAATTGTACATTTATAAAAGTTTACAGACCGGAGCATCACGATTTTCTTACCCCATAGGCATAAAGCAGATTTGTCAATCTGATATTCTTTCTATTGTCATACTAGTAATTGCCTTTATATATTCTGCTAATTGGATAGCACAAAGTTTCTCTGTCATCTCCTATTGAACTGTAGTAGCATGGAGATGTTCACCGCAAAAATCTCCACATTTTTATATCTCATCAACTCCGCTATCAAGACAGTCCATTGTAATCCTCGTCTGAAATTTGCAGAGTCCTTATACCTAAATCCATGCTAACAAGATTAGGCATACTACCTGCAAGAGAACAACAACAACACAACCAAACTAGTTTATAGGAAGCTAACCCCTTAACTTATCTCATAAAGATCTTTTAAGTATAGCCTGTTGGACTCATTAGTCTCTTTTTATGTGGATATATAACCCAAATTTTTTAGGACCACAACTTATAAAATAAAGAGAGAAAAAGAGGGAGGTCATCGAAAGAGAGAGAGGAAAAGATAGTATTTTTTGATCCTATCTTTGAATAGTATTTTTTGATCCTATCTTTGAATAGGATATTGGTGTTTGATTAAGCTGAAACTTGGATAGTTAATAGATAACGTTTGGTTCTTAATTCTGAATGGTGGAAATTTTGTTTCGAGTATAGTAAGTCTTATTTCTCTTCAATTATCGTAGGTATATACTTTGTGCTATTTTTTGCATGCAGTTTTGATCAACTGTATAATCGATGAATTGTTTGTGGTTCAATCAAACTCTTCTTTGGTCAATAGTTTAAGGACACACACATCTTCTTTATGGATGGTTGAATTGGGTTTTTGTGAACTACAAAGACAAGTTTACATTAGAACTGAGACTTTTTAATTCTAGTAACTTTCTTCTTCCCATCTATGGTAAAGTTAGTAAACTGTGTGGATGAACATTGACCCGTGGTCTAACTGAGCTAAATTTTGGACAGCTAGTAGGGGACATCTAGGAGTTCATTTTGAACGGTTGAATTATTTCCTTAAGATCTACTTATTGAGTTGTAGTTGATAGCACGTGGTTAACCTGTTTTACTTAACTCATTAGTCTCTCGTTTAGTCCAAATTGAATTTTGTTCAATTGGTTTGATGTAATTAAGGTTGTGTACCTCTATTGAATTCACTTGATTATAGTGAAGTTGATATCTAGTTTAGAGTGTCTCGTGGTTTTTTCCCTTTTTGATTTGGAGGGGTTTCCATATAAAATTAGTGTATTTTTTGTGTAATTTATTTACATTGTCATTTTTGTTATTTAATTATCTCCTCATAGGTTCAAGTAAGTAGGGGAAATTTTTCGAGCAATTTATACTCTGTCGCCCCCTTTCTCCCATCATAATGGTATCCGAGTTAGGTTTGTGTATTTGGCTCATTTGAATGATGGAGTTGAATGTGAATAAATTGGTTTGTATGAATGACATGAATTATCATATATGGAAGACTAAAATGAAAAATCTTCTATTTGTAAAGAAATTGCATTTGTCAATATTTGCTACTACAAAACTTGAGTTTAAGACTAATGGGGAATGAGAATTTGAGTATGAACAAGTTTGTGGTTTTATACGACACTTTGTTAATGATAATATTTATAATCATATTTGCAATGAGACACATGCATAGACTTCATGGAGCAAATTTGAGACTTTGTATACTTCAAAGTTTGGTAATAACAAGTTCTTTTTATTAAAGAAAATGATACAGTTGAGATGTAATGAAGCAAGTTTAGTTGTTAACCACTTGAATAAGTTTTATGGTCTTATTAATTAGTTGTCAGGCATGGGCATTAAGTTTGATGACAAGGTTCTTGAGCTATAATTACTTGCTACTTTACCTGATTCTTATGAGATTTTTTTAATCTCTTTTGCTAATTTTGTCTCCTGTGGTGTTTTATCATTGGAACTTGTAAAGGGTGGTGTGCTGAATGAGGAGATAAGAAGAAAATCTTAGAGTTCATCATCATCCAAATCAAAGGTTTTAATTACTGAAAATAAGGGGATAAGTCAAAAAAAAAAAGGAAATGGTAAAAAAGGTAGAATTAAGAGCTAGAGTAAATCAAAATCTAAGTACAAGAATGTTCAATGTCATTATGACAAGAAAATGGGTCATATTTAGAAAAAATGCTATAAGCGGAAGAGAGAAAATAAAGATGGTAGTAATAAATATAAGAAAAATAATATGAGTAATGATCATATTACTATTGCATCCACTTCTGGTACTGATGACCTCATTATTATTTATGATGATGACGTAATTAATTTGACATTTCATAAGACTAATTGGGTCATAGATAATGGTGCTTCTCTTCATGTCACTTCAAGAATGAAATTCTTCATAACATATACTCTTGGATAACATTTCTCAGTTGAGAGCTTTTATATAAGTTTGCAACAATTTACTTGTGCTCATCTCATGAGATTTTCTTGAAAGCATCATTTAGTCTAAGTACTTTTCTTCTAAATTCTCTATCTTTATGCCGAAGTTATTAGCAAACTATTGACAATAGCTGACCTCAACAAAAGAGGTTTGAGAGTCGTCAATTTTTGCTATGCATGAATGGAAGATGATGAAAATACTAACCATTTATTGCTTTACTGTAAGCATCTCACGAGGTATTTGGAACGCATTCTCAATCATTATTTCAGCTGCACATCACATTGTCACTTTTGTCAAAGATTTCTCTAAAACTCGATCGAATAAACTTTTGTTCTACTTGGCCTAAAAGATTTTTGCTTATTGATTCTAATGGATGTTATTTATTTTTCTTGGAAGAAATATCATGACTCTTTAATACTTATGTTTTATGCATAAACAATAAGATTATCTCAACTATGTTTCTCTAACAAGATTTTGATCTTATTAATGGAAAAAAAAAGTTCAAGTGTTGACTAGATGCAACAGGATCAAAATCTAGCACTTTGGAATAAAAATATGGACATGTTTTATGTATGAGTTTTCCATTTCCCCCCCTTTGTTATCAACTAAATTGTTTTTTCTTTTAGTTGTCTTTGAAGTAGAGGATTAAAGAATGTTATTTGGTAAAAAGTTGTGTAAAGTAAAATTTAGTTGTGAAATCTTTAATTTGCTCAAATGCACAAACAAATGAGTAAAAAGCTGGACAATTTTATAATTTCACAAGTTTGTATTTTGAATACAACTTTGCTCTCTCTTCTTACCAAGAGATTGAGAAATTAAGGGTCCCACATAAAATTTTCTTATCACATTCTTATACTTTTCTTTCTTGTCCAATATTCAAACAACAAATTATTCTCTTCGATTGCCATTTTCTTTCCCTATCCTTTCTTTCTCATCTTTTTCTCCTAAACCAAATAAAGTGTTAGTAAATGTTTATTAATTTTCATATACAAGTGGATTCTTTCAAAAATTTTATGGTAGGAATGAACAAAATAATAGCTTTCTTTTTCCCAAATTTATTAAATGACATACCTACTTAACCATAGAAATTAATGCAAATTCGAGTTCAACTAACTAATAAAGATGTACATTGTATTTTTAGTTACATGATATTTGTGTTAAAATTTCAAGCATGAATATGTGAATTATATGGTTAAAAGAGTCTCACATTGGAAATGATAGAGAAAAGTAAATAATATATAAGTGAGAAAGACCTATAAACCTAATACCTTAAAGTTTTAAGTTGAGATGGGGTGTCAAACCCATAAATTAGTTGTTTGCTTAGATTTTACTGGAATTTCTTCCCACTTTTAATTTTCATGTTATTAGAGCCAATTGTTTAGCAAAGGTTCGAATATGAATGACACTTTTTTCCTATAGTTGCTGCTTTCATAAGGAAGGAAGAGATGGGTTACATTTACTAGAAATAAGGTCTAGTTGAAGTGGTAAGATGTAGCTTTGAAATAAATTGGTAAAAAGGTGGACTGGTAAGATGTGACTCTAAAATAAAAGTCGTAATATGTATACACATACCGTGGCTCTTAGAGTATTAGTAAATGTATAGTTTTAATCAGATATGGTAAGATTGCCTTGTAAGTGGGTTTGATGGAGTGATAATGGATTCTTGTGCATTCAAGGAAAGTAGCCCTAATGTGAATGTGAAAAAAATTCACACTTGAAGGAGAGATTGTTAGAATTTCAAGTGTAAATGTGTAAATTATATAGTTAAAATAATATTGCATTGGAAATGACAAGAAAGAGTAAATAATATATAAGTGGGAGGGACCTATGAACCCAATACTTTAAAATTTTAAATTGAAATATGGTGTTAATAGCATGATTTTATTACTTAAATTCTACTTGAATTTCTCCCTTTTATTAAGTTCTCACATTTCCATAACAATTTGGGCCCTACAAAAATTGAAGAGTCACTACTCCAACTTCTCCACATGGGATGAACATATTAAGTTAAGAGTTTCACTATAAAGTCACCTCATCTATCTCAATTTCTATTTCTTTTATTTGGAAGAATGTGGGAACACTAATTAGAAAAACAAAAGTATACAAAAACACATAAGTAACATCTTATTTTATTTATTAAAAAATTCTCATTGCATTTAATTGATTATGTACATTTCCGATTTTAATTCATATTAGTCACATAACTATTTTTGATAAAATGATGAGAATTCAACCTTTTTTTGGGGGGGGCAGTTTAACTATATTTGATAAAATGATTATAATATAGTTTTTTTAGTAGTTTAATTAGTGGTTTGTAGTTAAAAATTAATGAGGAATTATAAAATTAAGACATATGTTGGATCTTAAAGTACATGTTAGGTAATAAAAATTCTCTATTTTGAAGGATGAGAAAAGAGGTCCTTAAATTAACCTCTCACTAAGGCCTTTGTAGGCCTTAATGAACTATTTGTTATAGTTTAACTTATTTGTTTATTATATATATAAAGCTTGATCTTAACGGTGATTTAAGCATAAAGTTGACCTAGTAGATCGATTGTTCAATGTATTATTAGTTGAATTGATAAGATAAAAATATTTAATATTTTATATGTTTGTGCATATATTCTCTATTTTTTTCTTAGTTAATATAATTTTATGAACTATAAGTAAATATAATTTTTTTTTATAATTTAAGAATGAAATTGCTCTATTTATTTAATATGTTATGAACTATAAGTAAATGTATATTGTGAGATATTACAAATAAAATATTTTTGATTGAATTAAAGATTTAATTTGATATTTTAAATATTTTAACTTTTAATTTATGTATTTGTAGTCATTAAATATTTTTGTATAAGATTTTAAAATAAAAAATTAAATTAAAAAATTAAAAACTTGAATATGAGTCACTAAGTTTACAAGTTTGACCATTAGGTAAACTAGTTCAATGGTCTAATTAAATATTTTATCAAACCAGATCCATTTGGAATCAATTTATTGGTTTGACTAGTTGAGTTGGGGAAAATTTATTAACTACACACCAAAGGTAACTTAATATAAGTCATGGATGAATAAAAAGAAATAAGAAAGTCATTATGCAAAACAAACCATTTAAAGTTCATATAATAATTAGGCACAAAAGGAGAAATTTTTTTGATGTTAGAGAATATTCATATATATATACATATATTCTAATCACATTAACTTATTTAAAAGAAATGAACTAATCTTAAGTTGCAATTAAAGAGTTGAAGAGTTATGTTATTCTGCATTTACAAAAGGGTTATGTACTTTTATAAAGTTTTTTTTTTTTCTTCTTGAAAACTAATAACCTTTTAATTGTAAAGATATAATTCTTTATTAAAAAATAATTGTATTTTCAAGTATAAAAATGTAACTCTTGAATTGTAAAGTTGTAACTTTTTATTTAATTCTTTAGGATATGCCTTTTCAATAGTAAAAATATAACTTTGCAATTATAAAGATATAATTTTCTAATTATTAAAAATGTGATTCTTCTATTATCTAAAGGTATGACTATTTAATAATAGAGTTGTGACTTTTAATATGTAACTCTTTATAATCTCTAATTAGGATGTTTATTTGACTCCTATGATCATTTATTCTTTAAGTTTCTTTGAAGTTCTTTTATTCTCCTATAATTACATAAATTCTATAAAGAAGTTTAGAGAAATTATTGCCTATAACCCAAGACTTTATAAACCTTAAAGTGATTCATTATTATCCCTATAACATTTAAGAGTTGATAGACATCACATTAAAAATAATACTACTTATCAATTGGAGTATAGACATTTAAGAGTAGATAAACATCACTTTCAAGATAGTACTACTTATTCATATTTGTTGTTATAAATATTTCACTATGTAATATTTCAATCATAAGGTACCATTTTCTATACATTTAACTTTTAGAATTTTTTGTAATCCATTATATCTGACATTTATAATTGTTACAACTTTTGGGTTTCAAATTGAGGTGTCTTTCTTAAGAAGGCTACCTAGTTACTAGGCTAGCTATTTTTAGTGGTTATATTACAAATAAATTTGTATAGAATTAGTTCTTAAGAAAAAACTAAAAATTGGGTACCTTGGGTTTCAAACCTAGGTTAAAGAGGACTTTAAAAGGTAACATAACCACTAAAACCACCAGACCATGTACACTTTTTTGGTGGTTATTGTATGCAACTTTTAATTAATCACCTAAGGCCCAAGAGAAAAAAAAGGAGAAGTAGTTACCATTAAACCAAAGGTTGTTTGGTTAATATAATTAACTATCATATACATTTTTTGATTTAAATCATGGAAAAAGAGTTATGACTTGTGGGTTTTGAACTCATGCCTTTTCAAATGAAAGGACAAATTATTAATTGCAAGACCAAGTACACCTTTTAGTCATTATATAAAAAACAATTTTAGGTGCTTTTACATAAAAGATTAGTATCTTTCTAATTATTATAAAAGGATGCATTATCTTTGGTTTTATGACAAAAAATCAGCAGATGATTTTAAAAGAATTTTGAAAAATTACAAAGTTCAAAAGCTTGATTTCAATAGTATTGTAATCAAGTGTATTTTATTTTATTTTATAAGAAAATTTGCAAAGCCTCTATTGTAAATTAGTGAAAGCAACTTTTGTCTAAAAAAGAGTGACATTTGTTTTATGACATAAAGCAATTTTGCAATTTTCAATTTTTTTAATTCTTAGTTTTATAATGTTAAGGCAAAACCATGAATTAAACTTTAAAGGATTGCCTTCTAACTTTGTGAAACTTGAGAGATTTAGTAGAGGGAACTTCCTATAATAGCATAAATGTGTTCACTTCTTATTGGGAACTTTATAAGTGGCATATGTTTAAAATACTACAAAGCTAGTGGCGTTAAAGGAAGAGACTACTATTGATGCAAAAAAAAGGGGAAAATGGTAAGTAGATGATGTGATATGCATGAGACATATTTTGAATGCCATTAATGATTCACTTTTTGATATTTATAACAATATCTCTATAGGAAAGGCACGTGGGAAAAAATTGGACAGAAAGTATATGTAAGAAGATGTAATTAGTAAGAATTTTTGGTATCAAAATTTAAAAATTTTAAGATGATTAATAGTGGGCTAATTATAGAATAATTTGTTGAAATTGAAAAGATTTTAAATCATTTTTCATAATAAAAAATGTTTGTGGATGAAATTATAATTATGAGTTCTAGTATTGATAAAGTGCCTCCTTTATAAAAAGTTTTCAAAAGAAGTTTGAAACATAAAAAAAAAAAAAAAGAATATATCCTTTAAAAGTTTTACTACTTATCTTCATATAGTTTAAGGGTTTTGCATACAAGAAAAAAATAAAGAGCATGACTCTTATGTTTTAAAATTACTTATGGTCAAGAAAAGACAATCAAGCAAATCCATTAATAAGAGAGAATCAATCCAATGATAATAAAAAGAAAAAGACTAAAGGCAAAAAAAAAAAAAAAAAAAAAAAGAGGGCAAATGTCATTTTTGTCATAAAGAAGGGAACACTAAATATGAGTGTCATCTTAAGAAGAAAAAGGAGAAGTGAGTATCCTAAAAAAAATAATAGATAAGAAAATAGTTGTTATGATCACAAAGATCAATTTAGTTAAGGATGTCATTACTTGGTGGATTGATTTTAACGTTGTCTAACACGTTTGCAAGAACAAAAGTTTCTTTAAAGTTATGAAACTAATAAATGAACATACTATTATATACATGTGAAACTCCACTATAGTTCTTGTCATAAGAATTAGAGAGGTAAGAATGTAATTCACTTCTAAAAGAGTTATCAATCTTACTAATGTATTTTGTGTTCTAAAAGTTAAGAAAAATATGATATTGAGTAATCTTTTAAACATACTTAGGTTCAAACTTGTATTTAAGACTAATAACTTTATCTTTCCAAAAGAATTGCATTTATGGGAAATGGTTACTTTTGTGAAGACATGTTTAAATTTAATGATGTTGCCAATAATAATGTTAATGTTTATGCTTATATTGCTAAGCATTCTTTTCTATGGCGTAATAGGTGAAGATAATAAACTTTAGAAAATTGTAGGATATGGTTAAATTGGACTTGCTACCATACCTTGATAAATTTAAAAACAAATGCTTAATTTGTGTGCTAATATAAATAATTAGAAGTTTATTTCTAAGAATTTGAAGAACTGCTAACATGCTAGAATTAATTCATAGTGATGTGTATCATTTGCATGATACACCAATACTAGGAGTAAAGAGATATTTGTAATATTTATTGATGAGTACTCAAATTTTTGCCATGTTTAATTGTTACAAACTAAAAATAAAGCTCTTAAAAGATTTAATTTGTATAAAACTGAAGTTAAATTACAATGTGAATTTGTCATTAAATACTTGCCATCTAATAAGGGAGGAGAATATTATGATATTGCCTTTTTTAGTATATAAGAATTATTCATTAAACTATCATTCTTTATACACTACAACGAAATGGTGTGGCAAAATACAAAAATCATGTGTTAATAGAAATGATGATGTTATGCTATCAAATAATGGCTTGAGTTAGGGATTTTAGGGTAAGGCATTATTTATAGCATGTTATATTTTGAATATAATTCAAACTAAAAATAACAAAATGACCCCATATAAGCTTTAAAATAAAAGAAAGCCTAACCTTCATTACTTAAGAATTTGGTTTTGTAGAGAAATTATTAAGTTTCCTTAACTAAAAATGAAAAAGCTAGCTAAAAAGGGAGTTGAGTCCATCTTTATGGGATATGCTCACAACATCAAGGGCTATCAGTTCATGCTCATAAAGTTTAACAACTTAATATATGTTAAAATAATCATTCAATTGTTAAATGCTATTTTTGGTGAAAATTAATGTCTTAGTTTCTAATGTTCCAAAATGGAAACAAGTTCTTGATAAGGAAAATGTTGCTTTGGAAAATAAAAATGAAAATGATGAAGTTATCGAATTTAGTGGGAACAAAAAAGTAAGGAGAGCAAAAACTTTTGGTTTTGATTTCTTTATATTTTTAGTTAAAGGGACAAAGGAATCAATGAGTAATCAAATTTTATATTGCTTTGATACTAAAGATAATCTTAAGATATTTAATGAAACAATGAAATTGTAAGATGCTGTATTTTAAAAGAAAGCTATCAATGATAAAATTGACTCAATGATGAGTAATTAGACTTAAAAATTGGTAGACTTCCCACCTAGCTTGAAGCCACTAATTAGACTCATAACCTTATATTATTAAAAGAACATAACACTAACTTTGTTGTATTACATTGAGAAAGTTATTAACAAGTTCAATCATTCAAATTGTATTCCAATCTCTATCCCATTTAATCCCAACACTAAATTTACCAAGAATGTTGGAAGTCTAGTATCACAATTAAAATATACCAAAATAATAGGATATCTAATTTATGTAATGATATATATATAAGGCCAAATATAGGCTATGCAATTGGCAAAATGAGTAAGTACAGGAGTAATCCAAACAATATGTATTAGTATGGAATAAATGGAATTTTAAAGCATATAAAGAAAATAAAGGATTATGGCATAAATTATACACTTTGCCATTTTATTTTAGTAAGATAATTAGATGTTAGTTGGATCACTAATGAAAAGAATCGTGCTTTTACTAGTGGGTATATCTTTATGCTTGGCAAGGGTTGTTATTTCTTAGGGTTCCAACAAATAGACTTACATAATAGATTTCATCATGACTGTAGAGTTTATTATATTAGCTTAAGTGAATAAAGAGTTAAAGGCTTACTTTGTGAGAGTACTTTGTAGTCAAAGCTAATAACACTTATTTTTATATACTATGAAGTGCTACTGATGAGAATCATGGAGATGATGGGTGGAAGACTTCAAATGATGCAAAAAGTCCATCACACATTCAAGAAGGCCCAATAACACAAGCTAGAGCTTCAATTGATATAAGAGGTCCATTGCACATTCCAGAAGGCCCAATAACACGAGCTAGAGATTCAATGGATGCTAGAGGTCCATTCCACATTCCAGAAGGCCCAATAACACGAGTTAGGGCCAGAAAGATTAAAGAAGCACTAAATGGGCTGATTATGGACATTCAGGACCAGGCTTCAAATGGTGCGAATTCGAGTTTTAAAGAGAGCGCAAGCCTAATTAATATAATTGGACTACTTAATAGGTCAAACTAAATGATAACATTCACTCCTAAATAGGAGTTCATTGTATGTGCTGAAATTAGTCCGAAATTCCTCCAAAATAGGGATTTCTCCTAAATAGGAATTTTACCCCTTTAGGATTGCTATCTAAGCCTATAAATAGGCACCTCTTGTAAGCTTTGGAGATCATACAACTTTGAGTGAAATAGAAAGTAAGGGTTTTTCTCCCACGGTTCTTTTAAGAACTAAATAACTTATCAAGAGGTAATTCTTCTTGTGGCGTTCAAATCGACTTATCACTCCTAATTCCTTCCTTTTTTGGAGTGTAGCGTCCATATCCATCTTGAATACACTAGGTTCGTGTTCCTTTGAATATTGGGTCTAGGGTTTGTGTTATTAAACTCTGATTTATCTTTCCTGGTTGCTCTTTGATTCATTGTGTGCGTTGGGTCCCTAAGCCACGTCTTTTTGGGGTTTTCCGCATCAGTTGGTATCAGAGCCTGGTTCTAAATCAGGTTGAATCCACTCACTCTTCAATTTTCTACCTTGTGATTTATTTATTTCGTTTCAATTTGTCTATTATGTGCATTACAATTCAAATGCACAAATCTGTTTGCTTGCAATCCTTCTCAATGTGCTAATTTCAATTCCAATTGTTATATCTAAGTGTTCTACTATTATTTAGTGTTGAGCAAAAAAAAAAAAAAAAAAAGAAAAAAAAAAAGGAAAAAAGAAAAAAAAAAAAAAAAGAAAAAAAAATTACAAGAAAAAGAAGAAAAGAAAGGAAATATCAAATTCAAGTTATTGATAAAGTTGACAGTTTGGTCATATTGGCCACAATAATAACAAAGTTTTCTTACTCAACTCCAATTCTGTCATCCATTTTCCTATCTTGTTATCCAAGTTTGTCCTCTAAATTTAACTTCCCTTATCCTTTTTCTTTTTGTGAGTTTAGTTCATTAAAATCGTTTGGCTTGATATCCTTTTTTCGTTTTTTGATTCCTTGTTCTCCAATTTGTTCAATTTTACACCATTTATCTTATTCTGTTCAAAATCAATACTCTTGATTTACCTTCTTTAGTTCTTTATAGAGCTGAAAGGAGAAATCCAAGTGGTAAAAGGCAAGAGTGAAAGTTCATATAAAGAAAAAGCCATAAAGAGTGTAAACACGAGAGAGTGTGACACCTTCTTTTGAGTGAAACACGTGAGGGAGTGCTCTGTGAGGTATCTTATTATTTTGTGTAGAAGTAATACTATGACATCCAAATATAAAGGTGCAGCTCAGGAGGAAGCTGGTGATGTGTCCCTCATGATCAAAGCTATGCAACAACAATTTGAGCATATGAATACCAGATTTGATGATATGAGGGAGAGGATGGAGGAGCAATCTAATACTATAGTATAGTTGCAAAGGAGGCATGGGGAATATGAGGCTCCTAAAGCAAGAAGGCAGTTGAGACGTGCCTATGACCATGAAGATGATGTAGAAGATGATGAAATTGATGATCAAACTACTGTGGTCCGAACTGCTAACAATAGAAGGGATCAAAGAGAATTTGGGAGGCAAGGCCCCTATGACCATAATTTGGGCAGTATTAAAATGACACTTCATTCATTCCAAGGTAAGAATGATCCTGATGCATACCTAGAATGAGAGAAGAAGGTTGAATTGGTTTTTGATTGCCACAACTATTCTGAGGAGAAAAAGGTAAAGCTTGCTGCAGTTGAATTCACTGATTATACTATTATTTGGTGGGATCAACTTGTTTTGACTAGGAGAAGGAATCGTGAGCGGCCTATTGATACATGGGAGGAGATGAAGGCTATCACGAGGAGGAGGTTTGTCCCTAATCACTATTATAGGGAGCTGTACCAAAGGCTGCAAGGGCTCACTCAGGGCACCAAAAGTGTGGAGGATTACCACAAGGAGATGAAGATTACCATGATTCGGGCGAATGTAGAAGAAGATAGAGAAGCAACCATGGCTCGATTTCTGCAAGGGCTAAATAGGGACATAGCAAATGTGGTTGAATTGCAACACTATATGGAATTAGAAGACATGGTACACATGGCCATGAAAGTTGAAAGGCAACTCAAACGAAAGGGTTCCACACGGTTTGGGCAGAACTCAGGATCTACCTCATCTTGGAAGCCAAATTGGAATAAAAGGGACGAGATGACCAACTACAAGTCCAAAGCCGAGCTATCCAAGTACAAGAATGTGGGCTCTAGCAAGGAGGCAGGTAATTCTGACCCCCAACCAAGTAGAAATAGAGATGTTAAATGTTTTAAGTGTTTGGGCAGGGGTCACATTGCATCTCAATGTCCAAATAAGCGTGCAATGATCTTGAGAAGTAATGGTGAAGTTGAAACTGAAAGTGAATCAGATGATGATTCTGTGCCATCATCAGAGGGTGAAAGTGATGGAGAGGAGTATCCAATTAATGGAGTAGCTCTTGTTACAAGGCGAGCATTAAATGTGCAAGTAAAGGAAGAAAATGAGGTGCAACGAGATAACATCTTTCAGACGAGGTGTCTCATCAAAGATAAGGTATGTAGTATGATTATTGATGGTGGTAGTTGCACTAATGTTGCTAGCACAACTATGGTTGAGAAGTTGGATTTACCTACCATGAAGCATCCTAGGCCATATAAGTTGCAATGGTTGAATGAGAGTGGTGAAGTCAAGGTAAATAAGCAAGTGCTCATATCATTTTCTATCGGAAGGTACCGTGATGAAATTTTATGTGATGTTGTACCTATGCATGTGGGCCATATTCTTTTAGGAAGACCATGGCAATTTGATAGGCGAGTTATGCATGATGGCTTCAAGAACCGATATTCTTTTGTAATGAATGAAAAACCTGTCACTCTTGTACCATTATCGCCTCAACAAGCTTATGAGTATCAATTAAGGATTAAAAATGAGTGTGAACAGAAAAGAAAGATTGATAAAAGAAAGAAGAGAGGAGAAAACGTGATGACACAAGAGAAAGAGAAGAAAAGAGAAAGTTTCTATGCAAAAGGGAGTGATGTCAAAAGAGCATTCTATGTCAAACAACTTATGATCGTACTTCTGTACAAGGAGGTTTATTTTAACACTAACAAGTTTGACCCATCTTTGCCTAGTGTTGTTATTGCTCTATTGTAGGAATTTGAAGATGTATTCCTTGACGATATCCCAAGTGGATTGCCACCTAATAGAGGAATTGAGCATCAAATTGATTTCATCCCAGGTGCATCCATCCCTAACCGGCCAGCATATAAGAGTAATCCTGAGGAGACAAAGGAGCTTCAAAGGCAGGTTGAGGAGCTTATTTCCAAAGGATATGTGAGGGAAAGTATGAGTCCATGTGTTGTTCCTGTCCTACTTGTACCTAAGAAAGATGAGACTTGGAGGATGTGTGTTAATTGTCGAGCAATCAACAAAATCACTGTAAAGTATCGTCACCCCATACCTAGATTAGATGATATGTTGGATGAATTGCATGGTTCCTGTGTCTTTTCTAAGATTGATTTGAAAAGTGGATATCATCAGATTAGGATGAGAGAGGGAGATGAGTGGAAAACAGCTTTCAAAACTAAGTACAGTTTGTATGAATGGCTTGTTATGCCATTTGGACTCACTAATGCACTAAGCACTTTTATGCGACTAATGAATCATATTTTGCGTCCATTCATTGGTAAATTTGTGGTTGTGTATTTTGATGATATTTTGGTCTATAGTAAAACCGTAGAAGGGCATCTTGATCATTTATGTTCTATTGTAAGTGTTTTGCATTCTGAAAAATTGTATGCTAACTTAAAGAAATGTTCCTTTTGTACTAATCAGATCACATTTCTTGGCTATATTGTGAGTTCTAAAGGTGTTGAGGTTGACGAGGAAAAAGTTAAGGCAATTCGTGATTGGCCTACACCTAAGTCAATTAGTGATGTGCGTAGTTTTCATGGTCTAGCTAGTTTCTATAGACGCTTTGTTAGGGACTTTAGCACCATTGCTACACCACTTACTGAGCTTATCAAAAAGAACACGAGTTTTAGGTGGGGTAGTGACCAAGACAAGGCTTTTAATTGCATCAAGGAAAAATTAAGTTATGCACCCCTACTTGCTTTACCTAACTTTGAAAAAGCTTTCGAGATTGAGTGTGATGCTTCAGGTATTGGCATCGGAGTTGTTTTGATGCAGGAAAGGCGCCCAATTGCTTACTTCAGTGAAAAGCTAAGTGGAGCAAGCCTTAATTATCCTACTTATGATAAAGAGATGTATGTATTGGTACAGGATTTGGAGACATGGCAACATTACCTTTGGCCCAAGGAGTTTGTCATCCTTACTGACCATGAATCGTTGAAGCACTTAAAGGGACAAGGAAAGTTGAAGAAAAGACATGCCAAGTGGATTGAATTCATTGAGACCTTTCCCTACAACATCAAATATAAATAAGGTAAGGACAATATGGTAGCTGATGCATTATCCCGCAGGTATGCCCTTATCTCTACACTTACTGTAGACTTATTAGGATTTGAACATATTAAAGGTTTATATGTGAATGATCCGGACTTTGCTAATGTGTATGGAGCATGTGAGAAGTCAGCCTTTGAGAAGTTTTATAGGCATAAGGGTTTCTTATTTAGGGAAAATCGTTTATGCATGCCTATGAGTTCTTTAAGGGAGTTAGTTGTAAGAGAAGCTCATGAGGGTGGTCTAATGGGTCATTTCAGAGTTAGGAAAACCCTAGATGTCCTAAATGAACACTTCTTTTGGCCACACATGAAACGAGATGTTGAGAGGATATGTGAGAAATGCATAACATGCAAACAGGCTAAATCTAGAGTTTTACCCCATGACTTGTATACCCCTTTACCCATACCTAGCCATCCCTGGGTTAATTTATCCATGGACTTTGTACTGGGATTGCCGCGAACAAAACGGGGTAGGGATTCTGTATTTGTTGTTGTTGATAGATTTTTAAAGATGGCACACTTCATCTCGTGCCATAAAACTGATGATACAAACAATGTGGCTGACTTGTTCTTTAGAGAAGTAGTGCGTTTGCATGGCATGCCACGAAGCATTGTTTCAAACCGAGATACAAAGTTCTTAAGCTACTTCTGGAAGACTTTGTGGGGTAAGTTAGGTACTAAGCTATTGTTTTCAACTACTTGTCATCCACAAACTGATAGGCAAACTAAGGTGGTTAATCGAACTCTTTCTACTCTTTTGCATGCTATTATTCAAACGAATTTGAAAACATGGGAAGATTGTTTACCACATGTCGAGTTTGCATATAATAGGAGTGTTCATTCTACTACTAGCTACTCTCCATTTGAAATTGTATATGATTTTAATCCATTGACTCCTTTGGATTTGGTACCTATACCAGTCAATGAGTATGCCAACGTTGATGGTGAACGCAAAGCTGACATGATAAAAAAAATTGCATGAGAAGGTGCGATAACATATTGAAAAACGAACTAAGCAATACGCATCCCATGTCAACAAAGGACGAAAGAAGGTGGTGTTTGAACCTGGTGATTGGGTTTGGGTGCATATGCGCAAGGAACGATTCCCAGCTCAGAGGCGTTCAAAGCTACAGCCTAGAGGAGATGGTCCCTTCCAAGTTCTAGCACGAATTAATGACAATGCTTATAAGTTAGACCTTCCTGGTGAGTATAATGTGAGTGCAACATTTAACGTTTCTGACCTTTCCCCTTTTGATATAGGTGATGATTCGAGGGCGAATCCTTTTGAGGAGGGGGGGAATGATGAGAATCATGGAGATGATGGGTGGAAGGCTTCAAATGATGCAAAAAGTCTATCACACATTCAAGAAGGCCCAATAACACAAGCTAGAGCTTCAATTGATATAAGAGGTCCATTGCACATTCCAGAAGGCCCAATAATATGAGCTAGAGATTCAATGGATGCTAGAGGTCCATTCCACATTCCAGAAGGCCCAATAACACGAGCTAGAGCCAGAAAGATTAAAGAAGCACTAAATGGGCTGATTATGGACATTCAGGCCAACCAGGCTTCAAATGGTGCGAATTCAAGTTTTAAAGAGAGCGCATGCCTAATTAATATAATTGGACTACTTAATAGGTCAAACTAAATGATAACATTCACTTCTAAATAGGAGTTCATTGTATGTGCTGGAATTAGTCCGAAATTCCTCCAAAATAGGGATTTCTCCTAAATAGGAATTTTACCCCTTTAGGATTGCTATCTAAGCCTATAAATAGGCACCCCTTGTAAGCTTTGGAGATCATACAACTTTGAGTGAAATAGAAAGTAAGGGTTTTTCTCCCACGGTTCTTTTAAGAACTAAAGAACTTATCAAGAGGTAATTCTTCTTGTAGCGTTCAAATCGACTTATCACTCCCAATTCCTTCCTTTTCTAGAGTGTGGCGTCCATATCCATCTTGAATACCCTAGGTCTGTGTTCCTTTGAATATTGGGTCTAGGGTTTGTGTTATTAAACTCTGATTTATCTTTCCTGGTTGCTCTTTGATTCATTATGTGCATTGGGTCCTTAAGCCACGTCTTTTTGGGGTTTTCTGCATCAGCTACAATGCTAGTAAGAGCTTATAGTCAAGTGTATAACGGTAAGCTAAGAAACATTGGACTTAAATATAGTTATATTAGAGATATGATAGTAAATGGAGTGATCACAATTGCCTTTGTGAGATCAAGCCAAAACATAATTAATCCTTTGACAACAAGATTGCTAAGAGACTTGTGAATAAGATACTAAGGGGAATGAGTCTTAAGCTCATACAAATTAATCATTACTAAGATGTTTTTATGGTAAAATCATCTGTGTGAAATTTTTGTATTACTTATTGACTATAATATATAGTTTAAAATTTATTTAGAATATTATTTAAATTTGTTGTTATGAATAGTTCACTATGTATTCAATATGCCATTATTTATGCTTTTGACTTTTAGAATTATTAAGAATCCATTATCTTTTGAATTTTTTGAAAATGGCAGAAAAATTGTCAAAGTATTATCAAAAAATAAAAGAAAAAGGAAAGGTTACACATCCTAGGTTTTAAACCTAAAAGGTATTTTTCTTAAGATGGTTGCCTAATTGTCAGGCTAACTACTCTTAATAAGTAGTTATATTAGAGATATTTTTTTTTTTATCTAATTGGCTCTTGGAAAATTACCAAAAGTTATATCTCCTAGGATTTGAACCTAAGTTAAAGAGGACTTTAAAAGGTTATAACTATTGGAACAAGTGTACTTTTCAATGGCTATTGTACACATTTCTTACTTAATTTGTGACATAAAAAGAAATGTTGTGGTTGAAAGGTTGCATACCCAAGTCTTAAGAGCAAAAGAAAGAAGTTATTACCATTAGATCAAATGACACTTAAGTTGTAGATAATATAATTAACTATCATATACATCTTTTGATTTAAGTTGCAGAAAAGGAGTTGCATTTAATGGGTTTTGAATTCATGACCTTCCAAATAAAAGAGCAAGCTACTAATCTTTAGGCCAAGTGCACTTGTTGGTTATTATATATAGTTCTATATAACTAACATTTAATTTTTATATAAAAGGTTGTTGTGTCTCTTATTATTATAAAAGGATAGATTATCTTCGGTTCATTGTAGAAAAACCACTAGACAATTTAAAGAGAAATCTTGAAAAACTACAAACTTCAATTAAGGCTTTATTTTAGTAATACAAATTACGATTAAGTGTATTTCATTTTATTATATAAAAGAATTTGAACAACATTTATTATAAATTGGTGAGAATGAATTTTACCTTAAGAATAATAATATTTGTTAGATGACTTAGAGTCATTTTATAATTTTCAATTTGTCCAATTCTTGGTTTTAACACCTCATGCTTTTTTTTATCCAACATGAGTTATTAGTGGTTCACGTCTTGGTTTAGAGCCTTAAAGTTAAGGAAATTTTTGCAAAATGAAACCTTGAGTAATGATTATGGGTGCATCTTATCATTGTTCTTATTTGGAATTATTTTCATGAATCATTTGCTAATGTTACAAAAAAGTCGTTATTCATTTTTACTCAACCATTTTATTTTTCATAAAGTTGAGGAAAAAAATCAAACAATATTTTATCTTTTTTTTTAATGTCATCTTTTAATAATTTCATAAGAAGATTAAGAGAAAACCTACACTATCTAAGTGGACAAATGAATAAAAGTTTTATAAATCTTCTCACACTGAGGACGTGGCTTGCTGCGATGGTTAAAAGCCCTTTCCTTACCTCTTTTGATAATGACATGACCATCTCTTCTATAGATATATAAAAAAAAAAAAAAAAAACTTTTCAAGCCTTTGCCTTTGAAGTGGAGTTAAAGACTTCCTCTTCTAAGCTTAGGAGTGTGGTTTCAAGTAATATAGTTAATTTGGTTGTACTTAAGAGTGATTAATTGTCTTGTACCTAAATTGTTTTTCCCTTTGCTTTCTTTTTTTCATACAAAGAACGACTATACTTGATTGATTTACAATAATTAATTTGAGGAAAACTTTCATATCTATTTTGTATATCTTCTTATCTTAAAAGAAAGTCATAGATAAAAAAGTGTATAAAGTGATTGAAGAAATGAGAAAAAAACATAGAAAATTGTTCATGTTATTAAAAATATAAAATTCTCATATTGTCAAAGTATAAAGACCTTGTATTGTCACTAACTCGAAATTTTAAGTGGATTTGAAATTTTAAGATATTATTTGACATAATATTAATGTTTAGTTTATTTTTTTGTTTATAAACACAACTTATTGGATTGATCATTGCTGTGTCTTTAGTTAATTAATTAATCCTAATGTTAATGGGTTCTAATACTTGAGTTTAGCCCATTTAATTAAATTTCATTATCTTATATGCTAATTGGGTCTAACACGTATTAAAAGAAAGTGTTAAGAATATAAATTTCTATGAATATTTACACTTACTAGCTTAAGTTTGTAGGTAGATTTGAGATTTCAAAATGTTATTTGACATGGCATTAGAGTTTGGCCCATTCAATTGGATCTAATATATATCAAGAGAAAATATTAGAAATATAAAATTTATTATATTAGTAAAATATAAAAACTTTATATAAGATATAATATCTATAAATTTGAATTGAATATAATACATAATACTTATTCATTTGAATTTTTAGAGGAACTTAAGATTTCATATACATTGTAGAATTATATAAAGAAGTTGCTATAAAAATTGTGGTAAACTTTTTATGTTGATTGCGAGGGACTATTTACTTGTTAAGATAAATGATAGATATGCATGATTTTTAAATTTTTTTTTTCATTCTTTTAATCTTTTTTAGTAAACTTTGAGTTGCTAAACTGCCTTAGCTAAGATATGCTTGGTAAATTTTTTATGGAATCATCACAGGTAAACCATATATAGATAGAATTTTATGACTTATAATATTTATAAATATTTCTACTGATTCATTTGAATTTTTAGAGGAATTTGAGATTTCACGTGCATTGTAAAATTATATAAAGAAGTTGCTATAAAAATTATGGTAGAATTTTCAAGATTAATTATGATGAATTATTTATTTGTTAAGATATATGATATATATGTTAGAAAATAAAAAATCAGAAGTAATAAATTGATTTAGTAGATATCATTCCTCGAGTCATATTTATCAACAATCCCTTGTAACTATAAAATATTTGGAGTAGTCTTCTAGCCTATTACCATGTATTTCTTATAAAGCATAATGTTGATGGTTCATAGGCTTCTTTATATAAGCCAAGTTAGGGACCCTTTTATTATTACCTTATGACTTTTTGTCATCAAGATAAGCTCTTTAATATTCCAAAATGTAATATTTCTAATTTAATATTCATTAAAAATCGCTTAATTATCATTAACAATGACTTAATGATCATTAACAATAAATAGTTAAAATTTAATTATCACATTAAATAATATTTATTCCTTTTTATATGGACCATATAAGAGATATTATAACATTCTCCCATTTGGTCTATATAAAACTAAATAGGTAATATCCTTATTCATGACCATGAATTAAACTACCTATATAAGCCAATTTGTTTAAATAGAAACCTTTATACACGAATCATAGTGGTTATGTTACAGTCCTTTGCAAACATTTCCTTCTATGTATCATAATGTTAGTGAATTTCTAATTAACCATTTTATTGAGGGATGACTTTATTATAAAAAAATACTTTATGCAAATAAACTTTATGTGCACAAAATTAGTATTTATTTACAAATGATCAAAAGGGTCTTCCATAGGCCATAACATAAAAAAATATGATTTTAAAAGAAACTAACTAAAGCTGACTAGTCCTATATGCCCAATATGATCCTTATATAACTTAGCCGACAATCCTTTAGTCATAGAATAAGCAACCATAAGTCAAGTATTTATACTTTATAATAATTACTTGCTCTTTAACATAGTTTTTGACAACTAAATACTTTATGTTAATATGTTTGTTTCAACTTTCACTCATCTTGTTCTTTGAAAAAAACATTACAACTAAAGTATCATAGTATATCTTGAGTAGTTTAGAAATAGAATTCACAATAGGTAGTCCTATGATAAAATTTGTTAGCTATATAGCTTGTATAATAGTTTCATAACAAGCTATAAATTCTACTTCCATAATGGAAGAAGTAATAATGATTTGCTTGATACTTTTATAGAATATAACACCTCCAACAAACATAATAATATATCTAATAATAAATTTTCTACTATTTATACAACTAAGGAAATCAACATTTGAATGCCCAACCACTTTTAAATGGTTAGTGTTTTTGGATATGAGCCTGTGGTCTTTGATGCCTCATAGATATCATATAACCTTTTTGGTAGTTTTTCAATGATTTGTCTATAATTACTTTGGTATCTTCCCAACATTCCTACTATAAATGCAACATCAGGTCTAGTATAGACCTATGCATACATAAGGCTATCAATTACAGATGCATATGGTATATGTTTTATCTCTTCTTGTTCTAATTCATTCTGAGGACATTGAGTAAAACTAAATTTGTTCCCTTTGACTATAGGTACTATAGTGAAAGAACAATTCTTCATCTTGAATTTCTCTAAAACTTTTTCAATGTATGCCTTTTAAGATAGTCTTAAGATCCATTAGGATTTATCTCTTTGAATTTTTATGCCAAGGACAGAAGTTTCACCCATATCTTTCATTTCAAAGTTTTAAGAGAGAAATTTCTTAATTTCATGTAGCAACTCTGAATCATTGCATTTAAATGAAACATCATCCATATATAGGACTAAAATAATGTATTTACTCGCATTGATCTTAAGGTATATATATTGATCCACAATATTCTCTTTAAAATCACGTAAGATTATGATATTGTACAATTAATATAACACTATTGGGAGGCTTGTTTGAACCTATATATGGATTTTTAAAACTTGTATGCTAGGTGACTTTCTTTATTAGTAGTGAAACCTTTAGGTTGACTTATTTATACCTTTTCCTCAACATCTCCATTCAAGAAAGTTATTTCATATCCATTTGATGTAGTTTTAAGTCAAAATGAGCTATTAAAATCATAATTACTCTGAATGAATTCTTCTTTGAGCTTGAAGGGAAGGTTTCATGATTGTTAATGCCTTCCTTTTAAGTAAAACCTTTTAGCTACAAGTTTAGTCTTATATCGTTCAACATTATCAAATGAGTTCCTTTTAGTTTTGTAAACCTATATATAGTCTATAGTTACAACTCTTTTAGGTAATTTTATAAGGTAATAAGCTTGATTGTTTGCCATGGATTCCATTTATTCTTTCATGGCATTGGATCATAATTCAAAATTTTCACATTTCATAGCTTGTGAAAATGTGTTAGGATCATCTTTGAAATTTGTATTAATATCTTAAAGATATATGACATAGTTTTAGAAATTATATATTTCCTTATTCTTCAGCATCTCTTGAGCCCTTCACTTTATGGATTCTCATTTTATTGCTCACATTTCATAACTTCCATATTTGCTTGTATTGTATTGGACATTTGATTTTGAATTAGTTGTTCTTCATTATAATGTGAATTTTCTTGAACAACCATTTTTTTATAGTTTATAAGGTACTTAATTGAATTTTTACTTTCCTCAAATTAAACTTTGTGAGCAAATTTGTTCTTATTAAACTCAAAATCCTTAAGAAATTTTTGATTTCTAACTTCAATAATTTTAGGTGTATCTGAAGGATAGTAAAATTTATATTCTTTAGAGTTTATCACATAACCAATGAAATATTTGGTAATTGTCCTTAAATCTAATTTCTTTAATTGAGGATTGTAAATCCTTACTTTAATAGGACAACCTCATACATACATATGTCTTAAACTTGGTATCCATCCGTTCTATAATTCAAAAGGAGTTTTAGGAACAACTTTTAAGGGAACCTTATTTTAGATATACACTGCAGTTTTTAAGGATTTACTCCATAAACTTAATAAGAAATTAGAATTATTGATCATACTTCTCACTATGTCCATAATTATTTGGTTCCTTCTTTTAGTTACACTATTTTGTTAAGATATATCTAATGTGGTATACTATGTAATAATACCCTTTTACTTAAGAAACTTAGCAAATAGACTTTTATTTGCCCCATGTCTGTGTACCTTCCATAATATTCTTTACCTCTATCAGATTATACAATTTGGATCATTTTATCCTTTTATTTATTTTCTTTAACTTTATATGTTTTAAAAGTATCTAATATTTTACCTTTATCAAATAATAAATAGAGATACATAAATTTTGTATGGTCATTCATGAATGAAATAATATCTCTAACCATTAAAATAAGGAGTAAAAAATGGTTTACAAATCTTTGTGTGCACAATTTTAAGAATTTCTAAACTTCTTTTGGCACCTTTAGTACTCATGTTAGTTTGCTTACCCTTTATGTAATCCACACCAGTATCAAAATTCATGAAGTCAAGAGTTATTAAGACTTTGTCATTCATTAGTCTCTTTATTCTCTTAAGAAAGATGTGACCTAATCTTTAATATCATAATAGAGAAGATTGTACATTAATGATACATCTTTTCATATTAATACTATCATGTAATGTAATATTGCATTCTTGAGAGGGGTTTAAATCAAATTTATACAAATTATTAACCAAACAACCAAAACTAACAATCTTTTTATTATGCAAAATATTGAAAATAGAGTTCTTAAAGACATATTGATAATTTATATATGCTAATTTAGAAATTAAAACCAAATTTCTTAAGAATAGTGGAATGTAAAGGGTGTTTTTCATACCTAACACAAAACTAGGTTTTAAAATTAAACAATAAGTCCTTGTAGCTTCCATATAAGAGTGCATCCAATATCTTGAATAGATGCCTTGTTCACTTTCCTTCGACTTCCTTAGGTTTAGGAAGCTTACATAACATTGACAACATGGATTGTAGTACCAAAGTTAATCCACCATGTATAACTTAGAACATTAATTAAAAAGGATTGATGACGCATTAAGGATATAAGAATACCTTTCGTTTACAACTATGCCTTATACTTTCCATATGTCATTTTTTCTTACAGAAGAAACATGCATTTTTGTTGCTAGATTTCTTATTGGCACCTTTGCATATTTCTTCTAAAATGGAGCATCTTTACCCTTTTTGCCATTAAACTTTTCTTTAGTCATAAGATTAGTAGTTTCTAAATTCTCATGTTTTATTCTTTCTTCTTTTTAAACATATATAGTTAGAAGTTCAATGATAGACCATTTTTCTTTATGTCTGTTGTAAGATATTTTAAATGGTGTATATACAAAAGGAAGTGAATTTATGATAAAGTATACTAAAAAGGTTTTAAATATGTTAACCTCCAAAGATTTAAGTTAAGAAGGAATTTCCCTTATTTCCATAACGTGCTCACACACACCTTTAAAACTGTCAAAGTTATTTCCTAAAAGTTTCTTCATTAAGGTATTGGCCAATGCCTTATTAGATTTCACAAATTATTACTTTATATCTTTCATAAAATCTTTGGCTTTCTCCTTTTAAGGAATAGAGCCCTTTATACTTTTATTGATATAAGTCTTGATAAGAATTAAGTTCAAGTGATTTGATTACTCCTTTTTATCGTAAGTAACTCTTTCAATTAATGTATTTGATTTTGTAGGAATAAGTAGTTAATCCACATAGAAGGTTACATCCATATCCATACACCCTAAAGTCAAAAGGACCTTTTCTTTCTAGTCCACAAAATTATCACTAGATAACATTGAAATATCATTATAACAAGTAATAAAAATAATTGCATTAACCAAGAATATAAATACATTAATACCATAAAACTATATATATATAAATTCAAACCTTCCTATAGGCAAAGATCCCTACACATATTGAATTTATATAAACAACATAAGAAGATTGATAAATTAAATATTAAAATACAAAAGTTCTATACCTATAGGCATAGGAAATTTTATGTTTTAATGTCGAATTTACCATCTTATTCTAATTAATTCAATAAAATAAATACCTCTTTATGAGGCTAACTAATTTATTTTAAAAAATTAATCACAACTCTTATTTGTCATTTATATTCTAATGACTTTATCTCTTATGTGATTTTGTAAATCACTAGTGTCACAATAATTTAAGATGTTGTGACTATTCTTAAATTACAATGATATTTCTTATAATGACATTCATAAGATAAAAATATAATATAGACATGATAAATAAAATCAATTCATAAATTTCTTCTATTCTATTAACTATACATAAACAATTTTATATGTCAAGAAGACCAACAATCCTTTAGAAAAAATCAATAAGAAATTAACAAGTCACTTTATGCAATTAGACCCGTATATATATGAGATGACATGTCCTATTTCTGGCATTAAGCCCCTTAATATATACTTAAATATTAATACATGTATGCATATCATTAACATGTTACATGTCCCTTTTTTTTGCTTACACATATTTGCTACCCAAACAAAAATTACTTAATAAGTACAAATTTGAGTAAAATGGCATGGACAACCTTTAGGAAAGATGCAAAACTCTTTAATGAATTTAATTAATCAATTAAAAGAAACACATAAAATCATGATACACATATAATCTTTGATTGTAATCAACACAATTGAAGAATCAAACTCTAACACCAAATGTTAGAAAATAAAGAATTGAATGTAATAGATTGATTTAAAGAAAATAATACCTTTAACCATGCTGATCAACAAGTTCTTGTAAGTACAAAATATTTAGGGTAATCTTCTAACTTATTACCTTATACTTCTTATGAAATATAATATTGATGGTTCATAAACTTTTTTATATAAGTTAGACTAAAAACCTTTTTATTATTATCTCGTGGCTTTCTCCCGTGAAGATAGACTCTTTAGTATTCTAAAATGAAACATCTTTAATTTAATATTCATTAAGAATGATTTAATTGTTACTAATAATGACTTAATGATCATAAATAATGGATAGTTACTACTTAATTATCACTCTAAATAATATTTATTTATTTTTCATATAGACCATTTAAAAGATATTATAACAATATATGTTTGATTTTTTAAAATTTTTTTTTTTAAATATTTTTTAGTAAATTTTGAGTTGCTATATTTCCTTGATTGAGTTATACTTAGTAAATATTTTATGGAATCATCACAAGTAGACCATATATAAATGGAACTTTATATGACTTATAATACTTATAGATATTTTTACTTATTTATTTGAATTTTTAGAGAAATTTGAGATTTTATATGCATATTAAAATTATAAAGAGAAGTCATTATAAAAATTGTGATAGACTTTTTATGATTAGTTGTGATGAATTATTTATTTGTTGAGATATATGATATATCTGCTTGATTTTTTAAAAAAGGCTTTTTTTTTTTCTCTTTTAATAAATTTCTAGTTGCTAGATCACCTTAGTTGAGATATGCTTGATAAATATTTTATGAAATCATCACAGGTAAGCCATATATAGATGGAAAGCCCCAATGTAATACATAATATTCTTTGCTTGCATGGAAAGGTCATAGTTTGCAAGGAAATCCAAAAAGGGAGTTATTAATAATAAAACTATTTCTTTTTCTAACAAATAAAGTTTTACATATTTTTTGTAATATAAAAATAAATAATATATTGATCAAAAATTAATAGGCTATTAACATCAACTAGTTTGATTATTTATTAATTGTCTATTGTATTTAAAAAGATAAAAACTTCTAATAAAATAAAAAAATAATAACATAAAGAATTTTGTATATAATTAAATTATTATTATTTTACATAATAATAAAAATTATTATTTTAAACAATTATTAAATTGTAGTTTCTTTTTTATTACAATTTTTTAAAATATAAATTTAAGTTATAGTATGTTTTTAATAAAAATAAATTTTATAATTTATTAGATATTAATAAAATTATATTTAACTTTAACTGTAACCATAATTCCAAATACACCCTTAATGGTAAAAATAACCCCGCTTCTATATGTCGATATTGGCGTGTTCTCTCGGCCACGTCTGGAGCAAAGTACACCCATGTATGGAAGACCAAAGTTGCTAGTTTTCACTTTTCTGCCCGTTTAAAAAAAAAAAAAAAAGGGTTGCTAGTTTTTGACCCACGAAAGGCAGAGCAAGGAATATTTATTACTTACCATCTTTAAAAATTAAGGAGAAGGAATGTTTCAATCAAAAAGATATGTGGGGATCGCATATTCGTTGTTTTTCCAACTAAAGGTCGCAACCATTCCTTATTCAATTTCGAGATTGAAGTCTACCAATTCTCCCCCCCCCCGGGGCCAAAAATAAAGAAAAAAAGAGGTGGAGTCTCTCTCCGTACCTATTCTTGGTTCTTTGCTTCTGTTGATCGATATGTCTTGGCGGCATTGAAGAAGCTCTGCTTATTTAGGAGCAAATAGCATACATGGTCAAACAGAGGAAAAGATGACATCCCATAGTCAACTCTGGTTTGCTATTTTTATTGCCTTCCCTTTGTTCTTTCTCTTCTTTTATGCTCTTGATTTTTCAACTTTAACTGGTGAAACACGAGGAGTTATCTTCATACTCAATAACTTGGCCAATGATTTCAGTACACAGAAGCCTGTCTGTCTTGATGTCCCTCAAAAACCCAATAAAACAATTAGTATTCCATTGATTGATAGCATAAATCCTGTTAGTGAAGCACCCTTGAATTTTTCTGTCTCCTTTGGTAATGGAAATAATGTTACAGTGAATGAAACCAACGTAATTGCGGAACTTGGTATTGATAATTCTTGTGCCGGTCGATACATATACATTCACAATCTTCCGAATAGATTCAACGACGATATCCTCAGGAATTGTACATTGCTTATGAAATGGTACAGCCTCTGTCCGTATGTGGCAAACATGGGTCTTGGTCCTCAACTTCAGAATCCCGAAGGGGTCTTACTGGAAAATGGTTGGTATGCTACCAACCAGTTTTTCCTGGAAGTAATATTTCGTAATCGGATGAAGAGCTACCACTGTTTGACAGATGATTCCTCGCTGGCTTCTGCGATTTATGTTCCATTTTATGCAGGTCTCGATGTTGGTCGATACCTTTGGGATTACAATATTTCGGTCAGAGACGCTCTGGCTCTTGATTTGGTGAACTGGCTAAAGGAAAAACCTGAATGGATGAGGATGTGGGGTAGAGACCACTTCTTTGTTGCGGGAAGGATTGGTTGGGATTTTCGGAGACCATCCGAGTATGATTCTGATTGGGGAAGCAGGCTTATGTCTTTGCCTGAATCTATGAACATGACAATGTTGTCTATTGAATCGACTTCCTGGAGCAATGAGTTTGCAATACCATATCCCACACATTTCCATCCTTCAAGTGACGCTGATGTGTTTCTATGGCAAAAGAGAATGAAAAGACGTAAAAGGCAATACTTATTCTCTTTCGCAGGTGCCCCGCGGCCTGGCATGAAAGGTTATATCCGTCGGTCGATCATCCGCCAATGTTTGGCTTCAGGAAGACATTGCCAGCTACTAAACTGTACTTCCAATGCAAACATATGTGACAATCCAGTCGAGGTAATTAAGGTGTTTCAGAACTCGGCTTTCTGCTTACAGCCTCCGGGGGATTCCTACACTCGGCGGTCTACTTTCGATTCCATTTTGGCAGGCTGTATTCCAGTTTTATTTCATCCTGCCTCCGCTTACGCACAATACACATGGCATTTCCCCAATAATTACACAAAATATTCAATTTTCATGCCTGTGAACTTGATACAAGATGGTCATTTCAGCATATATGAAGCATTGCGTAAGGTTCCGAAAAGGCAAGTATTTGCTATGAGAAAGGAGGTGATAAAGCTAATACCAAAGGTAATATATGCAAATTCTGAGTCCAAGTTAGAGACCTTTGAAGATGCATTTGATATAGCAGTGAAGGGCATACTTAGAAGAATTGAGAAAGTGAGAAGGGAGATTATGGAGGGGAAAGATCCTAGTTTTGGTTTTGCAGAAGAGAATAGTTGGAAGCTCAAACTTTCAGGGACTGGGAAAGAAGATGAATGGGATCATTTCTTTTGAAATAAAGGGAGTGCAATAGCAACATATCCCAAGCACAAGCACAAGCACAAGAACAAGCACAAGAACAAACAAACCGGTTCTTTGCAGTTGTATAAATGTTTGGAGCGTTTTTCTCAAAAATATTTTTATTTCACTAGAGCCAACTAGCACTAGGATACAGTTCAATCTGGGCTTAGGCGATTTTCCATGCATAAGTTTCTTGTCTCTTCGTGTAACTTAAGTTTGGATTTCTTCGTTTTTATTTATTTATTTTTTTTCATTTGTTTTCTTATCTATATGTTACTAACAACGTTATGCATTTATATTTAATTTTTGTATGGTCATTATGCAAAATGTACATTCTTTATTCTTAATATGTTTATATAAATGGTATGATTTTAAGTAAATTCTAAAAATAATATTTGTAAAATAAATATATTTTCCAAATAAATTTGTGATGAAATTATAATAATGAAATATTTATTATATTAAAATATTATTTTTAATATTATTATATTAATTATATAAAAATAATTAAATAATTGATAAATAATTCTCCACTTTAAATTTATCGTTAGAGAATATTTTATTATTCTCAATAGATACTAATTTGAGAAATTCCTACACAAAAGAAATAACGAGAATTATAAAGAGTTATGATTTTATTAATATAATCAATTTTAATATCATTATTTGAGAATAAATATAATGAGACAACATAAAGTAAATATTAATTTTATATTTAATTGAAATATTAGTATAACAAAAATTAAATTGTATTGAGAAACTATACACTAAAGAGATTAGTTAAACTATTATGATAGTTCTAACATTAAGGTGGTTATAACGCATTTTAGACATTAATCTTGATTTATTAATATAAATGAATTAATTAGAACATTAGTGATAAATTAAAAAAGTCTAATTTGTCTAATTTTTTGAAACTATAATTTATATTCATTACTTACATGCTAAGATCCTAATAGATATGCACATAAAGAAAATTAGTGAGAAATGTAAAAGGAAATTAAGTTGGAATTACTTGAAAAATTTAAGAAACTTTTGTAGCAAAATATGATATTTAAAATTATAAAAATTAAAATATATTTTATTAAAAGTTGATACTAGGCCATACAAAGTCAAAGTTCCCTATAGATAAGAACCCTATATAGCCAACCAAATTGATTCTTGTGAGCTAATGCTCTATTTTGATCTACCTTTACCTTTTGTCTCTCTTCTCTCCAAAAATACTTTAAGTTTTTAAGAATTATCTCCATTTCTTGTGTGCATACTATTAAAAATTGAACATTTGGATAATAGTAGTTTACAACAACCTATCAATTAGGCCCGAAAGAAAAATAAAAAACTCCATTTATTGGTAATTATCTCATCTTTTAGTATATTTTGTAATTAAATTTAAAAAACTACTAATCTATTATTAGAAATCAAAATTTTAAAATATTATAAGAAATCAAAATTTAACATTCATTTAATTCCCAATAATGATATTAGAGTTTGATTTGCTTGCTAAATATAATTCAATTATATGTTTAATTGTTATTGATTATCAATTCAATTGATTTATATGTATATTTAGTGTTATTACAAGTTTACAATTAATGCATCAATTTTGTTTTTGGTTAAACTTATTTGAAAAAAAAAATACAAAAACAAAGAAAGAATAGACATCGTGTCCTACCATGCAAAAGGAAAAGTTCTTTCTTTCGTGTGTCATGGTTTTGAGAACCCACGGAAGTAAACAGAAAAAAAAAAAAAAAGAAACAAAGATAAAATTAATTTTGGCGTTACTGTGGATTGTTGGGTAATTAACCATGGCAGCGTTGATGGCTTTAAAGAAAGCCATACTGGGCCGCAAGGCCGAGCCTTGCGTGGCATGCATGTACTGGTAATTATACACACGGTGGCGGTGAGGCTTGGCTTTGCGGCCGTATGGTGGCTAGCAGCTTGTGTGTCTACGAGTTGGTGGTTACGCGAGTCATGGTTGATGCATATTGTAAACATGCTTCAGTTGCTTCGGGAAACATTTCCGTGTGGAAGAGAGACGTCGAATTAGCACAACAATAAGTTCAATTTGATTAGATTTTTAAGGTTCTAATTAATTTAGAACTGGAAAACCTAATTAGATTAAGATATTTAATTAAAGAAATTTAATTCATATATAATTTACAAAATTATTTTTTAGATTATAAGTAGTATTTGACTAAAATTAGAATGTCATAATTAGATTAGAGTTGAGAACTTAACTCTGAGTAGCCTTCTTGTTAAATTGAACAATTGTTTTATAATTACATTAAGACTCTTATTAGGATAGATAACTTAATTAAACATTAAATTTTCAAATCAATAATTAAAATTAAATATGTATTTACTTTTGTATATATAATGTGAATATAATAACATAATGGAGGATTATAAGCTTATAAATCCATATGATTGATTTTATTGATAGTTGAATGAATGTAATCTTTGGAGTATAGAAATTGCTTTTTTTGTCTTTCTCTTATTTTCTAATTATAAAGTCTCTTTTTATCTAAAATTTTATCGAATATAATTTAATATTTCTCTCATAATTATGTAAAAATTATATAATTAAAAAATTTAGAATTAAGATAGGATATTTATTTGTAACCATAGAGATCCAAACAAAGGTGACTAAAGAGACAAATCAAGAGAAGATTGTAGGTAAGAGGATTTTTAAAGACTAATTTGCAATCCTTTAGCATTTGGCCTTTTAACTTCCTCAATAGCTCGAGGAAGCAAGTATAATAGATCCCATAATTATGCATTTTATAATATCATGCTAAGATCGTATGTTATATATGTGATATATATTATATTTGTGATGCTAATGCATAAGATAACTATAATTAATTAAATCCCTCAACTTAAATATTAAGCATATGCTAAAAACATAAATTGATAGGTCCTAATGAACTATATTTGTGTGATTTGGATGAGTTACTTCATTATGATCACATAAATTTAGAAGCAATAATGAGATAAAACATATGTGATTTGTTTAAATAAAGAATTGTCATCCAATTGATCTAGTAAGTATAAGTAATGTGATTAATAAGTTATGTTATCTACCTAATTATTTTTTATTTGATTGTTGAATTATCTTAAGGTCAAATAAATTAAATGAGATCCTAACCCACTAGAAAACTTAGAATAAGATTTTTTAAATCAACATGGAGAGCTATGGATTGAAGTAAAAAAGTGGGAGTAAATAAAATAAGTATCAAAGACTTGATCTAATTTTGGTAGGTATGCATAATACTAATACTCACTCTCTTTATATATATAGATTGTTAGATCAAAATGAATAATAATTTGTCCATATTTACAAAGAATACATGATGTGAACAAACTCAATGGACCAAATTTTTTGTACTAACAAAAATCTTAGGAATTATTCTTGAGTAAAAAAAGAAGTTTTATGTCCTTGAGAAGGATCTTCCTACTTTTGGTAAGGATGCTAATAAGGAAGAAGTGGAGGCATATATTCAACATAAGGATGATGATGATCGTGCTACATGTTTGATGTTAGCTAGTATATCTCTTGAACTATAAGGGTAACATGAGAATATTATAAATGCCTAAACCATAATTCTATCTCTCAAAAAGTTGTTTAATGTAGAAACTAGGACTAAAAGGTAGAAGATCTTGAAGGAATTATTCTAATGTAAAATGGTAGAGAGATCTTTCAGTGAATGCTAATGTTTTGAAGATTACCTACATTAAGAAATTAGGCCAATTGGGTTTTACCAGAAATTCAAAGTTAAGTGTTGGCCCAATCTTGTAGTCTTTACCTTATAGTTATTCATAGTTTATTGTGAACTTTCATGTAAACAAGTTAGAAGTTATATTAGTTGAACTATTAAATATGCTTAAAATTACTAGATGAACTCTTAAGAAAGAGAAGACTCCTTTTTTTTTTTCTTGTGAATTCTTCCAATGTGAAGAGTAAAAGGCCCAAGAACAAGAACGAAAAAAAAGGAAAAGCTTAAGCAACTGAGGCATTTCAATCGAGTGGTCATGTTCGGAATATAAGCCATTTGTAATAATATTAATGAAAAGTGAATCCTCTTCTACTGATATATAAAGTTTCCTTCATCAAATCTCTCTAATTTCATGAAGTGAGAAACTAGCTCTTTCAACATTTCAACCATAGTGAAATTTTACCTTAATATTGTAAGAACAAAAATTGGGTTATACTGAAAATTAAAAGAAATTTGTTTCAAGTAATATATTTGATATTACTTTTTTTTTTTAAAACAAAATTCATCATCGCTAATTTGTAATATAGATTTATATAAATTTTTTTATAAGATAAAATGAAATACATGTGGGTGGTCGCTTCGAAGAAGACAATTTTCATTTTGTGAAAATGATCTTACGGGCCAGTAGAGCCTTATGAGTTAGGAGTTAAGGGCCTAATGCTAGATGGGGCGATGTGCAAGAACTTGCAGACCGACGATTGATGTAGTGGAGAGATTGGCAAACCCCATTAAAGGCTAGTTCATGTGATGCCCTCAATTACCATAGCTTCAACCAAAAAAAAAAAAGTATAAATTATATAAAAGTTTGCAAGAAGACATCCAATTTCTTCACATGAATAACGTAATTCCTTTTTTTTTTTTTTCAAGAAAAAAGGTGTTCATGTCATTGTGTTTGTTATATATATACACATTGCAACTGTCATATCATGAATATCTCATTACACTAAAATATGTGAACAAGTTTCATGATTCAATTTTCACCTATATTACGATGGATGTGATATCTAATGATTCTTGCAGGCAGAATGTCATCGCAACTATAGATATTTGTATAGCTTGTTAATAAGAATATCATAAAAACATGGTGTTGTCACCCAGGCACGAGCTTGAATGGTACTTGTGCATATAGCCACAAAGTCGATGAAAGACTTTAAACTAATACTAAAGTAGTCTACATTTACAATTTCCAAAAATCACCTGAGTGATATGGGGCTTTACATTTTAAATTACTTCTCTTTCAAGCTAAAAATAAGGTTAAAGTTTCTATATCTTTTGACCTTTATGCTAACATTAGGAATCCATGCTATTTTTACACTTAGAATATTGCAAGAAGAACAAAGGCGAGTAGACAACGATGAATTTTCAAACTCAATTGTGCTTAAGAATTGTACTTTAGATTTGGTTTGTATATATGTTAAGCATAGTTTGAGTCAAACTTCTTGGGTACTTAAGTAATTCAAACAAATACAGTGCAAAGCGAGTAAAATTTAGGCCAACTAGTTACTTGATGATTTTTTATTAATTTTATTCATATTTCTTTATAGTACATAATAATTTGATAATTTTTACTAAAAAATAATAGTTAATTATTATTTGAGATTCTATTTAATTATGTTATTAATTTTTTTATTATTATTTTTTACTATTTTTTTGTTCTTATTTTATTATTTGTTATTTATTTAGTGTTATTTGTTATTACTTTTTTTTATTATGGACAATTGTTTTACTATTTTTAACAAGAAAAACATATAAAATTATTATTATTCATAATTTGTTAATAATAAATTGATAAGACATATTATGCTTTAATATAAATATTAATATATTATATATCGATATAAAAAATTATAATTTTTACAATAAGGCTGAATGTAATAAGATAACATGAATATTAGTATTAACAAGTATATTGTTGTTATATGATTGTACAATTTTATCTTGGATTTGACATATCTGAAGCAATTAATGTTGAGTAATATTAACTCATGAATCATTGAAGTATTATTCTTATTCTTATATTTAACATCAATAATTTTATCTACATATTGTATTCAAAAGAACTATATATATATAATTGAACAATTCTTTTTAACCTTAAGATTTTTATTTGTGTCATAGTCATTTAAGTAATAACGTTCTTCACACTAAAAGTAAGAAATCTAAACATGCTAATATATTTAGTATTAATTAAATACTACTTTCTTCGTAAAGGTGTGAGAAGATCATATTCTGGTCTACTATTTACATAAATAACTAGCATCTTACCTAGCCTCATTAAATGTTCTTTCTCAATTCATCATAACAAATGAGATTTTTATCATATTAAAAAAACATACACACAATATATTTTTATCATTGCAATCCTCTTTTTTTACAAAATGAGATTTATTTGGCAATTAAAATATGTGTGAAAATATAAAAACCATTAATTGTTTTAACATAATCTTATCAAGAAGTAAGATAAAAAAAAAATATTTTTTCATGATTAGTAGGCCTTAATATATATATATATAACACATGAGTTTGGATAACCATTTAAGTTTTCAACCGCACACTCATTGTTAACCAACTTTTAAATTCTTTATGATCTTAGTTTATTTTGTGATTGCAAGTCATCTTCGTCATATGTATAATAAACAACTATAGGGTTTGAAATGTTATTATATGAATCTAAAATTAGATCTTATATATCCTATTCTTTTATATTCATATCAATATCTTCTAAAATAAGACTTATTAACGCATAAAAATACACATGAATTTATTATTTCAAATAATCTTATAAGAATAAAATAAAAAAAATAATAGATAATATATAAAATAATAGCAAAACTATGTTGAATAGTAGCATTCAAGCACACAAATCAAGTTCAAAGCATAACATTAAAAATTAAAAACAATCCAATAATCTACACATTCATCAATTTAAAAACTTAAATATGTTTTAGTTTTAGATGTTCAAAACTCAATCTCTTTTTTTAGTATTTATATTTTAAAGAGAATAAATCTAGATCCTTTCTCTTCATTGAACAATCTAATTATTGTCATATATGATGTTGCATTTGTTTTCTAACTCATCAAGTACCTTAATGCATTCTTCAAAATAATGTTTAACTTCATTAGAAAGTATAGTCATATTTCCACTAACAAAAGCTTGTAAAGTTGAATTTATCTTCTTCTCAAATAGCTATAATGTTTTCTTTAAATTTTTTCCACTCAAGGCCAAAGCATTAACCACTACACTATAAGTCAACTTTTTTTTCTTTTGGCCAAGTTGTTCTTAAACCAATACTAGTTTTGGCCCTTTTATCCTAGTAGGTATCATCAAGATTATTGTAAATATCTTCAAGCTCTTCATTTTTGTTATTATTAGCTTCATCTTCACTAATTGAAGGACTTTAGGTTGAAGTATGGGCATATACTCTAGTGGCAGTTGTATCTCTAAACATGATACACAGCTTGTGATAATTACAACTTTTCTCTTGAAATTTTTTCATGTGTTTGATTACTTATAAAAAAAATTTCATCTCATAGCTAATTATAAATGATAGCATAAATTAGGATCCAATGATATAATAAATAAATTTAACAAAAAAATGTTTCTTACTTAGGATAGTTTCTATCATTGTTTATTAGAAATTGAAATTGTATTGGTCATAAAGGAATAACTAACTTCCATTTAACTTATAATTTTTGTAAGAATCCTCCAACAACTTCTAAGTCCATTAAGTTTATTATTCAACTAGATGTGATTATCCATCCAATTAATTCTTTTGTTTAAATCATTTTAAATAGTCTTTCAAAGTATTAGGAGTAAAGTTTGTAATTTTATGATTACCTTTTTTTACCTTTTCTTCCATCAAGGAAATGAAAAAGTGTTCAACTTTCTCTAGTCATCTAACTTCTCATTCAATCTCAATAACCTCATTCTTATTTACATAAAAGGGTTGACTTGGTTTTGCTGTCAGAATATATACTGAAGCAACTATATATGCGTACAAATTACATATGCAATTAAGAATAAAATTACAAAAAAAAAAAGAAACTCAAATCTTTCATTAATGATCACAACACCAAAGAAATATAATAAGAAAAGTGGACTAAGCAATTGATCAAAATATTTGCAAAATAATACAATTTAATATTTGTTCTCTACTAAGAACACTTGACCTTTATGCCAAACAAACAATAGATTGTTTAATGAAAATTATTACCTTACCAATAGCTCCTTATAACAGGACTTACTAACTCGTTTAGAATTATTAATTAAAGACACATATATCTATTTATCTAAGAAACAATAGCAATTTAAGTAAATTTAATGGTGCAGAGAAGAGATTGCGTCAAAAGAATAAGACAAATGTGCCACAAGTACTTATATTTCCATCTACACATAAAAGAAAGAAATGAATTAAATTAAGTTTTCTATATCATAAACAAGACGTAAATCCAGTCAGGTGCTATTGAATGTTAACATAGATTGGGAAAGAATGCACTATTGTTAGCCTTACCAACAAATCATTTGAATACACCTTTTCTTCTTCAACTTCTCCTTTCTTTGCCTTTTACTTTTTTTTTGTTTTCCCTTAACATAATCGGTTCATCCTAAGAAGATCCATACATATAACAAAAGAGAATACTTTAATTCAAAGTTGACATTTCTATTTCTTTTTTGCTATAAAAAAAAAAAAGAAACACTAATAATGAGAGATTGAAAGAAAAACTAGACAATACGCAGAATAATCAGTGTTAAAGTTTCAATAACTGAAATCAATCCACCTATCACCTCTTATTCTTAATCTTAGACCAGTGAAACATCAATTAAAAAACAAAGTTTCTAGAATCATTAGTAGAGGAATGTCAAGACAAATAAGAAAGAAGGTAAAATAATTACTGAGTGAGGTCAAAATACAAAAGAACCCTCTCTTAGTGCATTCACAAGGAATATGCAATTTACACTAATGAATGAGTCAACATCACAAATCCACAACCCTCTGCTAATAGGACATAGTGGTTGTCCCAAAATCTGGAACAATGAAATTCAGAAAAAAGAAAAAAGATAAAAATCAAAATTCTGCAAACTTTAGTACACAAATATTAATAAAAAAAAGGTAAAAACATAAGAAAATATCAAAATTGGTTGATCTGCTATTCGTCTCATTAAAAAATTTACCTTAGGTTTTGTTTTTTTTTTTTTTTCTCAACAAAAGAAGATGAAGAGGGGTAGTGGGGGTGTTAAAATATACAGAGAGAGAGAGAGAGAGAGAGAGAGATGTTAAAAGATATGGCTGGTTTAAGAGACAAAGTTGGGTTTTGCTGATTAAGTGCAGGAGAGAAGTAATTGAGTGATAAACATGAAGTTTTAAATTTAGTGTTGAGGAGAAAAGGGTTAAGCGACAAAGATGGATAATAAAGAAGTGAGAGACAAAAGATACTTGGTCATCATATATGTATCTTTATCGTTATGTAAATAGGTAGCGATAATGAAAAAACATCAAAATGTTGTTTTCTCCATCTGTTTGAGAGTATTTGTGGTTTGACGTGAAAATTGAAAATTAGGTAATGTCAATTAAACAGGATTTATATTTTTTAACTAAAAAAGTGAAAAATTAGAAACGGGACAACCAATAATAATAGGCCATACGAAACTACTTATTAATATAAAGGACAAAATTCCTCAAAACAATCTCAGTCTGCTCTTAATCTAGAAGACCTTGTAATACACTAACTTATGGAAAAAAAAAAAAAAGAGTTCTTCATGAGAGTGATATATAATTACATTGTGGTCTTGGTCTAGCAATAACAATTAGGTTAATATACAAATAAATGTGTTTTTACCATAAATCTAGCACATCATCAATAAATACTAAAAGAATCTGTTACTATGGAAATGCAATACACCTAGATGTAAAAAATTAACCACATGATGTATCACGTGTCATTTAATTTTAAATTAACAAAAATAAAAATACAACAAAATAAAGAAAAATACAAAAAAATATTAAAAATTTTCTCTCATATTTCTCCTTCTTCCTCCTCTTCCATTGTCCCTCTCCTCCTCCGCCTCTTTCTCTCTCTTAACTCTCCTTCCTTCTCTCAACCCCTTTCTCCTATCCAATCCCTAATCACCTTGAGAAGCATATGTGGAAAACTAGAAATAGATGCAACTGTTGGATTCATAATAATACATATTTGAATGTGTATTCCGTAATAAAACATAAACATGATCTAGATACAAAGATGGAGCCATAATAGGGATGAAATCCTGTAATAGGATGCAACTAAAGTTTCCAATTCCACAATTATGCCTAGTTATGTATACTTGGCATTGGTTAATCACAACTAAAATGAAGTTCAGATCTCCCAATCGTACACTGAAAAGGAAAATTAATGTAATACCACTTGGAACAGAAAATCATTTTGATAACGAAAGGAGGGAAAGCACTACAAGGTCCTTCAGTGGTGTAACTACACATAAACCATAAATGTGTAATTGCACTTGGAACGAACAAATCATAAAGGTTTAACTAAACCTCGCTCGACATCTTTTACGAAAGTCAATTAGAAGCAGTAGCTGCAACGAACGTCGTGGCCGCACAAAACATCTCGTCTAGTTCCATACTCTCATGCCCTCCCGATCATCCTCATTGGTGCAGGACATGCTCTCGTTCCTAACGCTGCCTTGCTTGACCATGATCGAATTAGTGTCATGCGAGTTAGTGAGATCTTCGGAGTTGAAATCACGGTGTGTCGAAGCAAGCAGCTCTAGCATTGATATACATTACGCTTGTGAGAGAGAGAGATTGATGTGTCTCATATGGGGTATAAAGAAGACAATGGCGTACGTTTGTTGGTGGTGGTTGGATTTTGTAGTTGTTGCTAAAACCATCTTCATTTTAGAGAAACAGAGGGGCTAAGAAGGAGAGGCTAGTGGAACAGAAGAAAGAAGGAGAGAATAAAGAGAAAGAAAAATAAGCAATTTATTAAATATATATTTTTTAATTTTTATTTTTGTAAATTTTAAATTAAATGATATATGATATATTTATTATTATTTTTTATATTTAGACATGTCATATATGCATACTAATAAATTTTATTAGTATCTATTAACGTGTTTTAAATTTGTAAATTTTTTTTTTCAAGAGTCAAATTATTATTATTTAAAGATAATACTAAATTTATAAAAATACACAAAATTTAATATTTATTTATATATTAACTTATAATAATTATATATTAACAATATTCTTTTTTAATTCAAAAGCAATATATATAAACTCAATGCCAAGTTATGTTGTCCATTGTGACAGTCGTAAGTCAAGTTATATGATTACAAACTTAAAAAGTAAAAAAGAAAAAGAAAAAAAGAGTTGTATTGTTGCTTTTCCATAATGTATATTATTATTTTTATATATTTTTTCAAAAATTTCAAATTATATATATATAAGTTCCATGTTTAGATATTGGGATATATATAAAATTGATAATAAATTTTTATAAATTTTTACAATTAAGTCTTAAATATTTTTATATTTTTATTTAAATTTCATACATTTTAAATTTATTTCAAATTAATTTTTTTGTATAAAAATAGTTAAATTATTAATAATTTTTATTTGATCAATGTATAATTTCTAACAATTTTAACTATTTTGCTTCAAAAAGATTAATTTAGAATAAATTTAAAATATATAAAATTAAAATAAAAATATTAAAATATTTAGAATGCAATTGTAAAAATTTATAAATATTTATAATAATAAAAATAATAATTATTTTGTATATCCCATTAGAGATCTAAGCTAGAGAATTACTAAAGTGATCTTAAATTGATGTTAGCTTTATGTTACTTACAAAATTGTTAGAATTACAATTTAAATAATAAAATCTTGTGACTTTACGATTATATATAAAATTAACAATTTAAATTATACTAAAATCTTTTTAAGGTGGAATTTTAGTAGTTTCTTGGCCCAAATTATAGAATTAGTAGAATCATAATCTAATCATATAATTTTTATTTTTATTATGATGAATTTTTAAGTTTTTACTTCTTTGAATTAAAGCATATTGTAAATTCTACGTCAAAATAACTTATTACTTTTATTCTTATTGTTTCACTTATTGCCTATTAATACCATCTTTTGATGTTTGACGACAAAAACGTGTTGGTTTTAGACTTTTTGAAATTGATGTTTATTGATAATATAAAAAGAAAAATAAAAATATTTTTATTTAAATTTAAATATTAACTATAAACAATTATGCAAATAAGTAGATATAGAGAAAATATTTGATTTATAAAAATTATTTTTTATTGACTAAAAGAAAAAATAATTTATTTTTTTATATGAGTAAAAAATTATTGTAATTTTTTATTTATTGTTGAGTTGATATATATAAAATATTTAATTATAAATTATATATTTTTTAATAATAATTAATTTTATTTTTTTATAAAATCTTATGATTATATGATTTGATTCTAGTATCTAGTCCTTAACATCCCAAATCCATCTTAGGTAAGATCTCAATTTTAATACCCTTGGATACTCATGTTAAAAAAGAAAACTATTTTTTAAATAAAATATAATTTTTTTTGTCAAAAATATTAAATATGTAACAAGTTTAACAAAATGTGCAGTAATGAATCATTAACTTTTTTCACATATTGTTGTGCATTGTGTTATATTTATTATAAAATTAATAATTTTTGTTACATATTTGATAGCATGATGTAACTTAAATTAATTTTTTCAAATTAAGTTTTAATTTGTCTAAAATTTCTTGATTTATAATAAAATAATAAAATATAGAAGCATTATATAATATATAATAAAAAAATTATACTATTTGTTTGTTACGTATTATATTATTCTTGTTTCATGTTTATTCATCCACGTTACATATTCTATGTTTTTTGACATGAACTTAATTGTTTTACGAAAAAAAAAAAAAAAAGATTGTTTAATGGGGAACGCCATCTCCGGTTTTCTTTCACACTGGTGAGAGAAGTCGTTTCAAGTTTCGACTATTGCAAACGACGTCGCCTGGTTCCAATTTGCCAGCTCTTTCAATTTCTAGTACCTTCATTGTCGTAGCCCCCGGCTTAAAAGGAAGAATCACGGCTCTCGCAGAACGTCCGGTGTCTTAACATTGATTCCTTCTTTCCTGTCGGCTGACCATTTACCAAATAATTAAAAAAGAAAAAAAGGTACGATTATGATCTTCTTCTATTTTTACTAACTAATCAATAATTATAAATACCGTTTAATTATTTCTTTGTTCGTTAATGTAACTGACACATTACCGTTCGAAAATAATGAATCGGTATTTACACATTCTTAATATTCATATCTACGTCCGTCTAGGTTTTGTGTTTTTGGTTTTTCAGGCTGATTCTTGTCTGGGTTTTTGTTCTTAAATGCTTTGATATAGGTTTTAGCCGTAGCGGTTTTTTTTTTTTTTTTTTGTTTTGGGTGTAGCAAAATTATTGTCTATCTTTTCTTGTTAGAAAGGTGTTTTGGATAACAAATAGAGGATTGGGTTTCCTTTGGAAATATGCTAAAGCTGGGGATATGTCATTCAGTTTTTGATGTTTTGGTTGTTTACTTGCTTTGTGGAAAAGGATTCAGCCTTTTTGATTAGAATATGAAGCGAAAGCGAGGCAGCAAGAGAGGCAGGAAGAAAGGCAGCCAAGTGCAGACAGCAAATGAGCCAGCTCCAAATGTTGTCACTCTAGATAGGGAAGATAATTCTGGTATAGATGGCTCCGATAGTAACAACAACAACAATAATAAGGATGGTAAAGATGAATATGCGTCCCAAATGGAGGTTGATACGCCTTCTTCAACTGGGACAGACCAGCCTTTGAATGTTGCAAGTATCAATCCTGATGGCTCTATTGATAAGACCACTGGGAAGTCAGTTGGGCGTGTCAAGGTTAAGCTCAAGACTTCGAAGACATTGGAATCACACAGTGATACTGATAAGAGTAGCCCTCAACTGGGTTTGGAGAAGCATGGTGTGGTTAGTGATAAAATGGAAGATAGTGGCAGTTCATTGCCTGAAGTGAAAATGGGTGTTCCAGGGAACATTTCAAAGAAACCTGGGAGTATAAAGATTACATCATTCAAAGGGTTCAGTACTTTGAATGTTGAGAAGAGTAATAATGCTGTGGCAACAATCAATGACAGTGTACAACAAAAAGAGGTGAAGACTACTGATCAGGGTTGTCAATATAATAAGGAAGAATTGGATTCTGCATTGTTGGTATGTTGGAAATTTAATTAGGCTGTTGATGCATTGTCTGGATTACGTTATTTTAGTTTGTTTCTGCAGAATTGAGTTAAGAATGTGGCGATTTCAGTTATTGCTATCCCTTTTTCCTTTTTCTCAGGTGATTAAGAAGGTAATGAAAATGGATGCAGCTGAACCCTTCAATGTTCCAGTGAATCCTGAAGCTCTGGGGATACCTGTGAGTATGAATCACTGCTGAATATTCTCATTTCAGAAGGGGTGGTTGGGGGGAGGGGGAGTAATGTTGGAACTAAATGCACGAGCTCTAGTTTAGTACCTCTATGGCTTCATTCATATGTAAATCACCAGTATCCTTTTCAATTTTTCACTGTAATTGATGCACTGGCCCTGAACTTCAGAAAAAGGGTTTGAAGAAGTATATGACTGATATTAAAGATTCTGCAAAGTGGATCACTATGATTAAGCTATTTTACTTTGTTGACACAATCTGCAGTTTGAATTTGTTATTTTCAGTGAGTAGATCCTGGTCATTCTGATTGTTATATGGTGGTCAATATATTATATGTGCATTTAAGGCTCCTTATAAGCTAAAGGATGGCTGAAAAGCCAGCATTTTCTGTTTGATTCATAATTGAGTTGTAATCTGTTGGGGAAAGTGACAGTAATCTTGTGTATTAGAAACAAAAAAGCATGATTTTTATACGTTCAATCACAAGCATTATGATACCTTAGAGATCTTGCCTCCCTCCTTCTGGATTCTGTCAATCACCATCTTGATATAAGATGATAATTATGTGCATCAAATGGAGGGCCACAGTGGTCCATTTTCCTGCCTGAATACCAAGTATAGTCCTAATAGTGGTCTTTGATATTAGTTCTGTATAGATGTCCTACATGCCATGGTGCTGAATTTACATATGCACTGCATGAGATAGTTTCTGTTATATATTTTGTGCTTCTTTTCTGTTGCTGACACTTTTTGTTCTGGTGGTGATTTGACCAGGATTATTTTGACATCATAGATACACCAATGGACTTTGGAACAATATGCAGCAATCTTGAAAAAGGAAATAAGTATGTTAATTCAGAGGAGGTTTATAAGGATGTGCAGTACATATGGGATAACTGTTATAAGTATAACAACAAAGGTGACTATATTTTGGATCTTATGAGACGGGTTAAGAAAAATTTTATGAAGTATTGGACAGCAGCTGCATTATACACTGAACAGGCAACAGGTGCTGATGGTGAGAATTATATGGCTGTGTTCTGGGAATGTTTTTGATTTTCTTGACCCTGCCAAGTTTCTTCATCTTATTTCTTCTTCCTAATGTATGATATTTTGTTGGGTAGGGAATTAATTGGTATATTATCATTTGAGCACTAAATTCTTGAATTGTTTGGCTGTAAGGAAAAAGGATAATTATACTAACCAGTGAATGTTTTTTCTATGCAGTTTTTTGATTTCTTAACTAATGTTTTCCTGTTTCCTGTCATCAGAAATGCAGAAAGGTTGTTTTGTCCTGCTCTGATAGTGATATCATTTGTTGGCTTATTCTATTGTGTTTTGATTAAAGGTTTTATTTTTCAATTCAGATGCTTGTTGATGTCATTGTAAATTCAATTTCTGGGAATTGCAAGTTTTATGGTCCTCTAATGTCAGTGGTGGAAATCTGATATATGCTTCATGCTTCATCTACTTTGTGGTTTGATGAGAAATAGCTGATTTTAAAAGCTAATGGTTAGAGTGGATGCTATAATGGGACACTAGTGTCTGACTATTAGTATTACACCAACAAGAGAGCATTTTGACTAGAAAGTCTGCTAGATAGAGAATTTTATTTTGTAGCAACTATTTTTTCCCCCTTTGTTAGCCTGTTATGAGTTATCCCAAGGGCATTTGGGTTTTTAAATGTCTTTATTGGGTCAATTTTATTATAATTTTACACTTGAGGTTCTTAATTGGGTTAGGGTGCATATGGTTTTCCTGTTATAGTTATTTGGCTTGTTGATTTCATTTACAGCTGGTAATGGACTTTAGTTGTAGACTTCACCTTCAACATCATGATTGGTTAATGGTTTTGCTTATTTACCAAAGTTGATTTTTTTAAGCATACATCTATTGCTCGTTGGTTTAGAGATGACAGGCTTCTCTTTCTACAGTGATCTTAGTCCACTAATTCTGCTGTGATAGGTGTTGAAGGCATTCAAGGGGAGGATGTTGGAGCCTCCAGTCAGGGGCATGGTAAAAGTGGCCAGTTAAAACAGAAGAACAAAAAGCGTCATGGGTATGGCTCTGCTGGTTTGTTCATTTTTTATTGGGTGGGGCGGTACTTATATGTTAGAATCCATTCTCCACAGTTTGTCCCTTTTGGGATTTTTTTTCCCCTGAATTTAACTTCCTATTAATTGTATATAAACAAAGGTTACCAATATTTCGTTGTTAATTGCTTTTGCAATGTTAGATAATTTTTTTTAATTTAACTTTCAGGCGGCACCATAAAGCTGATTGTTTATGTGCGATATGTGTTCTTAAGCGTCGTAGAAGGGAGCGCGAGGAGAGTACCCGACTTGCTAAAGCTCAGATTGGAGTTGCTGATTACAAACTTGCTCAACAGTTGAAGCAAGAGGTTTTCAGACTTATTACTATCCTTCAACCATATTTTTATTTACATTTATATGGTAGTATGCGGCCAGGATGTTTGGATGAAATCTGCATAACAATTGAAGGTTTAATGTGTCTAAGAATGATTTGTTTAGCAATTTCTTAGTTAACAATTGAAGCTTTTGATGTGTCAACTAAATGACTTTATTTATAATTTTTTATTGAAGGATTCATCTCCTGTTGAATGTCCTCATGATGAGGATTCATCATCAGATGAATCACTAGGTGCAGATGCAGACATTGAGGTTGAAGAAAAGGCTCAAGAGGTGGAGGAGCTTAGTGAGCGACATGATAGCCCTGTGGAGGAAAAGCGTAAAGAGGGAGTAAAGGAGGATGAGTTGGAAGAGGAGGAGAATGAGGATGGAAGGAATGTCATGGAGAATCAAAAGGAATTGAACAGTGGAGCACCAGAAAAATCACAGGTTTCCCAAAGATCAGGAGAGGAACTTAATCACCAATCTCAGTTTGAAATAGCAGAAAGTGCAGGTCCAATCAGCGAAATTCAACCTCAGGAATGGCCTGCAATGGAGCAGCAACAGGAGGAAGTTGTGGCAGCTGAGAAAAATAAGCATAAGGTATCTCAGTTTATTATTTTTGTGTCATTGTGGATTCACACAGAAACATGAATGTCTGGTTCGCCAAACTGGCTTGTTTAGCATATTCGTGTTGGAGGGGAATCACTTTTACTTGTGTCTAGCCTTGGAGTCCTTGTTCTTCTGTGGTTTTGCCAAAGAAGCACTTCCAAATCTTATGGGCTGTTTACATCTTACTTAAATAGGTTTGAATGGAACTAAAATATTCCTTAAAGAGATGTCAAGTCTATGTTTGTTTTTTTTTTTTTTTTCCCTTCTTGAATTAAATGCTGTAGTTATTTAATTTCTCATTAGAACAATCCTCATCTTACACTGGCATCATATTGTTTGAGTAATTTGCCAACTTGTTATTTGCCACATTTCAGGAGTTCCAAGAAAGGCAAATGAAGGCTCAAATGTTTGAAAAATTCCATTTTGAAAATCCCTTGCTTCTCAGCCTGTGTGAAACTCTCTTCTCAGAAGATCATCAGTCGCTCTGGAGTGGGCCGCACTCACTTTTTCAGCATCGGGCTTCTACTGGCAGAAGCCCCATACATGCAGCTATTGACAAATTGATGAAATAGCTCTTTTTGATATCCCTCCTTCCTATTTGTCAAGTTGGTCAGAATCAACCTTATATTCCTAATGGGGCTTGTATGACAAAGATGCTCGCTTTCAAAAGAGATCAATGGGTGTATCAACAGTTTAAACTAATTAAGCTGCTGCGGCTTTATTCAAGTCTCACCTGTTTTGTTAGCCAAATATCACTGGCCACTGGATTGCAATTTAATTGTTCTGGCGAGCAGTTTGGCTAAGAGGAATGCTAATTTAGCTCATGATTTATTTTGATTCTCAGTCAAAGTAAATGAAGAATGGTATGCATGGACGGATGCTTGAATGTTGTCTAAATCCATGAAGGTTTCTCATATTCTCACTTCACATGAATAAAATGGGAGTCGTGGGGCCATGTTGTGGGGAATGGGATGAAAAAGAGTACTTGTGATTGGAAGATTTACATAACGGAAGAAGGCTATGATGACAAACAATTAAATAGCAACTCGAAGGAGGGTATGGATGACAAATAGATTTTGGTGCGTTTCCCAATTCTTCCAGATGATAATTTGGAATTTTATCAAGCTCAGCCACCAAAAAAGTCATCTGTGGCATAAGCAACACTGATTTTTTTTTTTTTTTTATTCTTTTTTCCGTGTTTGTAAACCACAACTTTCACCTTGTGGATTCTCTGCAATTGCAGTCCAAAAGGAAGGGCTACTTGAAATTGGATAATACATTTAGGAGGCGAGTTTAATGTAACAAATTCAATTTTTTCGTGAAATGGGGCAACTGTAAACAAAATTCAATAGGCGTTAGAGTCAACAATACCGAAGAACAAGAATCCAAAAGCAAAATGATTAATAAAGGAATGAAAGATAAGTGATGACACTCAAATTAGACGTGAGTTGCTGGAGGGCATTGAGCTGGACGGAAAGCGATGGGGCCTCTGCAGCATAGATTTCAGCCTTGTAGTTACTTCCCTGCAGTATCCTGTTCTCACAACGAAGCGGAGCGCCATTGATTCCATAGTTCACATTGGAGAAGATGCTGCAATTGGGAAGAGGAGGAGAAAGGAGCTTCGCATGGTACGGCTGGAGGAGATGGTCCAAAATGTTGTGGCTCATGTTGAAGCCATCAAGTAGTGCATAAAAGTAGCCTTTGACGTCAGTCTCATATGACTTGTAACAACTGGCTTGATTTTGGTAATTTTTACAAATGACACGAACTTTAGCCGAAGGGATTGGCTCGGCCCCTGTCAAAGATCATGACCTATAATGCTCGCAGCTGTGGCAATAGACGTACCTTCAACAATCCCATCCACATGCTTCTCTGCTTGGCTGTAAGGCGAACTGCTTACATGGGCAAATACGGGAGAGAAGACGAGTGGGAACAAGAGGAGGAGAGAGCAGACGGCAGTTGTGAGCTGGCTGCTGCTCGCCATGTTCTTGGAAAGTTATTGGAGCTCAGAGATTTACTAGAAAGCAAATGCTCTGATGGGTGATGGTTTGTATAGACAGACGTATTTATAAGAGGAGAGGCATTAAGCGTCTGAGCTGCGACCATTTCCATTAAAAGAGATCCAACACTAATACCTCAGTAGCTATGATATTCGGAGAGTCTGAAACTACTGCTGAATAACGTGGGGTACTACTACCATGTTGCGTGCCTACTCCCATCATTCCGTCACCTTCAAGGAATAATTCTGTGTTACGTGACGGCCATCTTCCTATAATTACAAAGAAGTGTCTTTGTTCTCTCTATTTTCTTGATATGTGATGAGAGGCATCATTGGTGTGTTTACTTTCGGGGGGGAAAAAAAAAACTTTTTCATTTTCATCTCTAATTTTATCTTTATTTAGTTCATGGATTCTCTATGAAAAATATTAGAAAATGTGTTTACTCAAATAATTAGGAGTCAAATCTCTAGATTTGAACAATTATAAAATGTGATTACTAATAAAAGTGTTTTTCATTTAAATTTAAGAGAATAAGGAACTCAATTTATATTAGTTGTTAGAAATATAAAATTCCATGTTAAAATACAAAGATTTAATATAGTTTATAATTAACATGATATTAAAATCTTTATAATTTAAAAATCTTGAGTCCCAAATTATGCTACACTTATTCTCTATGTTCAACTCCTGTAAGTATGAGACATGCACTCGGACTTCAATGAGTTAAGAACTACGAAATTAATATATAATTGTTCTAATAAATTTAATATGCCTATTATATTAAGACAATAACCTTGTTTAAAAAAATTTAAAAAACAATCTTCAAAAGAAATCAAAGCAAACATTGAATTTTGGAATAAAATTCGAGTAAAAGGTTTAAAATATAATTTCATATTTTTAAATATACTTACTTTTTACTTATTATATTATATTTGTATTGTACATAAAATTTGATATTGTCAGCAAGAGATTCCATGCAAAAATGAAAAATTGAAAATATAAACATAGAGTTTTATTAATATCTTGCAGCGCCGACTTATACAGAGGATAAAGTGGTAAGTAGATTCTCTAAAGCCTCGTTTAAGGAGTGGGCCTCCATTACTCAATATGTAATCTTCTCTTACGGACCTCCATAGCCTCTAGATTTTCATTAAAAAGTGCACAAATATAGGTTTCTACAGACTTTTAGGAGCGTCGCTCTCAGAAGTGACATGAGCTAAGACGTTGTTAAAATAAGCCTGAGCATTGGCAACTGTTACTTTTTCGCCATTACCAGCACTCGACCATTCAGTCTCCAATGCAACAATCTTGATGCTTTGCCCCCTATGTTAAAGATGGCATAAATATTTATCAAATAAAAACAAAGTGAAAAAAAAATTTAAAATTTTAATTCTCAAAAACATATTAGTTATTTGTTAAATATAATTATAATTTAAATTTTTTAGTATGAATTCTTTTTCTCCTTCAGAATTATTGATAAATTATCACAAAATAAACAATGAGTGATTAATTTTTACAACTTAAAAATCTTTTAGTGTGAAAAAAAAGAGTAAGGTAATCCTAATTTAATAGATATATAGTAGTTGACAATTTATAAAGTTTTTAACTCTTAAATATTATTATTATGGAAGATTTACATTAATTTTTAATAAATTACACTTTAATCTATTTATTTTTAAATATCATACATTTCATCTCATATATTTGTCAAATTTATCAATTACATCCAACTTAATCTCTATTTTGTATTTTTTCAATTGTTTTTATGTGTAACTTATTAGGATCTTAAATGTTGGTAATTAATATAAATTTTAATCTCAATGAATTAAATAGATTAAAATTTTTAATTTATTATTAATTTTTTAATTAATTAATTTATATTTATAAATCAATATTGATGTCTTATCACTACTTAAATATTAAAACTATTAGAGTGATTCAACTTATTTTTTTAATATATGATCTTTTAGTATAATTCAATTTTTTTATCATAATATTTTAATTAAATATAAAGTATAAATTAATATATATTAAATATTATCTTATTATATAAGTTCAAAAATACTTATAAAAACGTTAATTATATAAATAATATCATAACTATTTATAAATCAGCATGACACCTTGCAAAAATATTTTTTCAATCAATATTCATAGAGAACAAATAGAATTTTTTTAATTATTTTAAAGTGATAAATTTTTTATTAATCACTCAACTATTTTTATATAATTCATTTTACATCTAATGTTTAACCCTATAAGCTATCTATAATTAAAATATTTTAAAGGTGAGATCAAATTATACAAATTCTTACACGAAAACCTTTATGATTTCAAATTTAAGAATTATTTACAAAATCATCACATGAAAATTTTTTTTTGATATACAATTAATAGTTTATTTAAAAATTCTTATAATAGGTCAATAAAGTGAATTTACTTAACTAATAAGAACTCACATATTTGTTAAAATGTCTTTATACTTTAATCTATGAGATCAATTATTTTTTTATAAGAAAAAAACAAAACATATTTTAGTCTTGGCTTCATTTGGGTCTTAGTTTAATGATAGATTAATTAAAAATATTTAAAAATAATAATTTAATGTAATAAATATTGTAATTATCTATATCTAATATATTTATTCTATAAATTTTATCTTTAAAATTTATCATTTATCATATTATTATATAAATAATACTAAAAATAGATAATCACTTTAATTGATTAATTATATATATATAATATCAAATATGATGTCTGTCATAACATCTAATAAATTAATGTATTGAATATCCCCGTCAAACATGATGTCTGCCGTCACATTTTCTAGTGCATAATCTAATGGAATATTAGTACGATTGCTCACATATGCAAAACAAGGGTGTACATTAACCAAAAGTGGGTATTGCTTAGATGCTAGAAAAGTAATAATGGGTGTCATGATGGCCTAAAAATGCTCCGTTTGACGGCAAAAATGAGTTCTTTCGTACTTGGAAGTGAGCAATAGTGCTAATAGGCACAATAACATTGGCTGTTTTTAGGGTAATATTCAGATTTTAATAGCACTAAGTGCAATCCCTTGTGCTCCTTCAACAAAAACTCGGAATAAATTTTAGTATTTATAAGCTAACATTAACAAGTCATGTATGTACAATTTCTGTTGCTAATTATATCAGGATTAAGGTTATGGACAATGATCATCATAGTCATGGTCAATGCGAAAGCAATTGCACCTATTGTAACCATAATTACGATTATGATGATCATTGTCTATACGACTATTGCAGTGATCGGTACTTTGCATTAGTGCAACACTGCTAGCACAATTTGTAGTAACTGACAGCAATTTCGGAGTACGTATTTATAAGGTATGCATTAAGGTGTTTATATTCACAAAATAGGTGAGTATGGTATACTCACTTTTTGGGATACTTAATATCGATTTTAAAGGTTAAAAGACAAGACAACTTGTTGCCCTCTTCAAGCCTAGGTCCCAAATCTTAAAAAAAAAAAAAAAAAAAAAAACTAATTAATACCCTCTCTTTTTCCCACATGAGGTCTAGTCCATGGGTCGTCTTCCATAATATGATGGTGATTTAAGAGTTGTAGAGAAGGATGGACTTTGCTCTCTAGTTTCACCCAAAGAAAAAGAGAAAATTGTAGAGAAATAGTTCTAAATGGAGACAAAACTCAAGTAATCTTTTTCGACGACAAAGCGATTAACGAACAAGCAAAGAAAGGAGTTTCAGCCTCAGATCCAACTTAGGCATCTACTTCAATGGGATAACAGTGAATGGCGAATTATCCTTGTGGATAGTTAAATTAGTGAGATAGAGAACATCTAAAGGTTAAAATCAAATTTGAAATAGTTGTACCTAATTTTAAAAATTTAAGTGATCAGTTAGTCAAAATTCAAAAATTGATTATTATTATTTTTTTTAATTTGAGTAATTTCTTAAATTAAGTTTACTTATATTCAAATTTATAGTATTATTATTTAATTTTAAAAAGTTAAGTAACTAGTTATTTAAACATAAAATTATGGTACAATTTTTTTGATTCAAGCAATTTCTTAAATTAAATTTACTTACAGTTAAAATTGAAATATTTGTACTTAATTTTAAACATTTAAATAGCTAGGTACTCAAAATACAAAATTTAATTATAATTTTTTGAATTTGAATATAATTTCTTAGATTTGAGTAAATTTTTAAATTAAATCTACTTGTACTCAAATTTGAAATATTTTTACATAATTTTTAAAAGTTAAGTAATTATATATTTAAAATTCAAAATTTAAATAAAATTTCTCTTATTTGAACAAATTTTTAAATTAAATTTATTTATACTTAAATTTGAAGTATTTATATTTAATTTTAAAATTTTAAATAATTAGTTACTCAAAAGTTAAAAATTAAGTACACTACTTATATTTATCATTTTTGTACTTAAATTAAAATTTTGTATTTAATTTTAAATTTTAAACAATCGATTACTTATCTCTTTAAAAATTAAATATAATTAAATTTTTTTATCATATATTTAAAATTTTTTATTTTATATTGAAAACAATTACCACATACATGTGTATTAATAACAAAATAGTAATAATTATTCTAATTTTATCATCTACTAAATAATATTATTAATACAAAACATTTTATCCACAAATGCAGCATTAAAAAAAACAAGAAAAAGCAACAGAAAAAAAAAGTCATGGCTTGAGGTCCTTACTGAATGCAAAAGTCTACTTGAAAGGGACTGGGTTGTTTTTCTCCTACAGTTTTGTAGGGAGGCAATAAAATGTTGTAAGATCGGCTTGCTTCTACTGCTGTCTCACAGAGCTTTGGTTTCAAGCTCCCTAGTCAACATCCTGCAGGGGTTCATGCTTCCTTCTGGAAGATATTGGGGGCTATTGGCCTACCACGATGAGTAGCCTCTTAAGCCGAGACTAAGACTCTTCCAAAGACCAAATGCACTTTTCTTTTGAGTTAATTTGACTCAGAAAATATGTGAGTCTAAATAGATTCCTCATGCATTAAAAGGATGGGCCAATGGTGAAACTCTCATGCTGTAAGGTTTAGTGAAAGTTCGATGTATATGGTTTTATCCTGATTTTCACAATGTATGTATTATAAGAATATAATCAAAAGAGGAAGAATGATATAAGGCCAACCTGCACGGATGCAAAGGAAAGTTTGAAAGAAATCGGCAATCCATCCCTTAGAAGCTCCAAGGCTGCAACTCAACTTTGTAAAAAGCAGCTACCAATGGACTTCACTTATAGCAGAAATTGCAGGTCCAATAATCCAAATTCAACCTCAGGAACGACCTGCAATGGAGCTGCAACAGGAGGAAGTTGTGGCAGCTGAGAAAAATAAGCATGAGGTATCCTAGTTTATTATTTTTTGTGTTGATGTGCATGTACGCAGAAACACAAATGCCTGCTTCGCCAAACTGGCTTGTTTAGCATATTCATGTTGGGGGGAATCACTGTTACTTGTATCTGGCCTTGGGGTCCTTGTTCTTCTTTGGTTTTGCCAAATAAGCTCCTCCGAATTTTATGAACCGTTTACATCTTACTTGAATATATTACAATGGAACTAAAATATTCCTTAAAGAGATGTGAAGTCTATGTCTTTTCATTTTTCTTCTAGAACTAAATGTTATAGTTGTTATTGTGTTTCTCTTTAGAACAATCCTCATCTTACACTGACATTATGTTTTTTGAGTAATTTGCCACATTTCAGGAGTTGCAAGAAAGGAAAAACAAGGCCCAAATGTTTGAAAATTTTCATTTTGAAAATCCCTTGCTTCTCAGCATGTGTGGAACCCTCTTCTCGGAAGATCGTCAGTTGGTCTGGAGTGGGCCACACTTACTTTTCAGCATCAGGTTTCTAATGGCGGAAGCTCCATTCATGCTGCTATTAACAAACTGATGAAATAGGTGCTCTTTTTGATATCCCTCCTTAACTAGAACTTATCTTGGCTTTGACACCATTCCTATCTTGGCAGCATAGGATCACACAAATATATAGATGCTAATTTAAGAAACTAAATTAAGTAAACCAATATAAAAGAAAGAAATTTGGAACAAATAATAACAACAAAATTAAATTACTTATAGAAACAAAGCTTTGATTGAACATACGGACGGTCGTTACAAGATTATATTTTACAAGGAGAGAAGGGAAGTGATAAAGAGAAAACTTAAACTTAGAGAAAAGGAAATTTGGTCCCTCCATTATTGTTCTATTGAAAGTGGGTTTATCCTTTTTACAATTCATATGAGTCCTGAAAATCTTGTATGATGTCATCATCATTGAGGTGTCTTTGACTATTTTCTTCTTAATTTGCTTGGGTGTCTTGTTCTGGTTGGAGTAAGGCAGTCATAATTTCTAATAACCTCTCTTTTGACACTGATTCTATTAAAATCTTTAATATTTCTTCCAGACTGGATGGTATGGGCTTTGGTGGTGGAGCTTTAGTTCCATTAATGTAGATAACCCCTTTACCAATATAGACTATCGTCAAAGAAATCAAACTTTTCCCACCATTGAATATTATTTCGTCTTACTAGCCACAAAATATGCTTGATATCAACATCTAGCACATTAACCTATTTAACCATAATAGTGTAATCTCACTTGATAATCTAAGGGATATGATACCAAACTACAAATATTAATAATGGGTCTTTAACTTTATTTTTCGCTTTACAAATTGTTCATAAATAGTTCTCACTTTATAGGGTAAAGTTATATGATGTAAACTCCATTTGAAAAACCAAGTTTTAAACTAATTTGGAAATCTTTTTGGAAGATGTATTTGAATGAACCAACTAAACTCCTTTACCTATTTTCATACAATAAGACCTTTTCCCATACTTTAATATAATCAAAGTAATTATAGGTTTTAATCTTCCATTATTTTTTTAGTTCTTGATAGCCAAAGAGATCATTTTGCCAATCTTTTAGATAAATAATTTTCTTTATCTTAAATTTGAAATAGGCCTAATCTTTAAAGTCATATCTAAATCCGAATCCTTTTTTGATGGGTTCAAGTCTATTTCATATAAAATCTGTTGATAATATAGATAATCTTTTATATTAGTATGAGGATATAAGCTGTCTTTAAGATAAAATTTGGCTACCTTATTAGGTCTTAATTGAGTATAATTATTTTTCACAACACACAAGAAATCTATGTGTTTAAGAATTAAAGGATACATGGTGGATTTATCTGATGCTTGCTCATAAGCGTCACTACGAAATTTATCAATTTTTTTTTGATTTTGCGTCTTTGACCAGTGAATTAACTGTATTTGTTGGAGATTAAAACCCTTGTATAAGAGGCCTTTTAGTCATGTCATATTTCCTTACAAAAACTCATAAGTTAGGAAATAAAGTAAAGAATTAAAATTTTCTTTAAAAACCTTAATATCAAAATCAAATATAGAAAGTATTCCTTACCATTGGCAAAGATTTGTTGAGATGTAATGTTTTTAACATATTTAGTAAGGACATCTTTTGCTTCCTTACAATATATTCTTAGAAGAAATTTTTGATTTAATGGATTATTTTCAAATTTTTGAGTATAAAATACAATTGCTAAAATTTCTTTTTTAATAGTAGTGTAATTAACTCTAATTACTCTCCAAACTCCTAAAATGAAGAAAACTAATGGCTCTTTTGAATTACTCTGTTTAAGGATTCCTCCATACACCTTATATGATGTATTAGTTTTAACTATTTTGAAAGCATCAGGATGAGAAAGATTAAGACATGGTAGTTCAATTGTTTTTATTTTTATCTTCTTAAATACCTTCATATGTTCATTGATTCACTCAAGAGGAATTTTTTATAATCTATCAAACAAAAGTTTAGCTTTATAAGCTAATTCTTTATAAAATTATAAAATATAATTAAGATATTGTAAAATCCTTTTTAATTATTATTTTTCTCTAATTTCACCAATAAATTTAGAAGCAAACTCAATTGGTCGGTCAATGGGAACAATAGTTCTATTTTCAATGAAGTAACTAAGAAATCTAATCTTGGTTTGAAATAACTTTATCTTTTTACCTAATATGGCTAAATTAGCATTCTCAATAACCTTTAAAAATAGATTTAAGTGTTTAAAATGTTGCTTAATTGTGTTAGAAAATACTAGCACATCATTAATATAAATAATAGTAAATGCTAAATGAGTATTAAGTATTTAATTCATAATTTCTTGAAATTTAGAGGGTGCATTTTTTAACCTAAAAGGTATCACATTCTATTCATAGTATTTGAAGGGACTTATGAATACTATTTTATATTTATCCTTTTCATGAATTTAGATTTGGGAATAATCATACTTCATGTTGAATTTTGAAAATACTTAGATTTCATAAACCTTGTTAAGTAGGTCTTTTTTATTAGATATATGATACCTAATCTATCTCAATGCCTTATTTAAAAGTTTGTAATTAATAACAAATGTTAGAACTCCTCTTTCTAATTTGGTAGCATTTTTTACATAAAATGTTGGATAACTCCATGAGTTATTAATTTTTCTAATAAGCTCTTTTTTTAAGAAATTGTCTATTTTATTTTTACATATCTTTAAATGCTTTGGTCCTATTGCTATGAGCTGAGTTTTTGTAAGTATTTGATTTTCATTAAAAGTCATTTTGTATGATAATTCTACTACATGTTTTTTCCTATTCCAAAAAGTTGTAGGAATTGCTGCACAAACTAGTGTTTTTAGCTGTTTTTGTATTTCTTGTATTTTAATCTATATAATAGGAGTATTAATTTTCCTTTGGTAAATATTTATTTTTTACTTCACTTTGTAGAGATTGAATAAATCTTTCTTTTCTTCTAATTGGTTTTTTTTGATGTAAATCTATCTCCTTATATTAAGGGTAGATATGAACTTAAAGGTAATAAGCTTTCTATCTATTTTTGAGAAAATCTCTCAATTGCTAATTTCCTTAATAGCATATAACATGTGTAAAAAGAAATTTCCAAAATAACATCTTGTGATAGGTTTTTAACCAATCCAAAAGGAATTTTTATAAAATTTCCTTCATTGCATATTATGGCATAAGATAATTTATACTTAATGACAAACTTACTTTTATTAGTAGTGTTTAGCACTTTAGTCATTTTTGAAAAATATTTTGAAGGAACTACCCCTTTATTAATATAGTTTATGTTAGTGGTTGAATCAATTAAGACAATCATTGAAAAAATATACTTTTTATTAATTACTACTGTAATCTAAGTATACCATTTATAGGTGATAACTTTATCAATTAAATTGACATATTGAAGAATGCTCAACTTTTCTTTTAAAAAACTGTCTAGAATGTTAGGAAAATCTTTTACCTTTTTAGACATAAATTCCAAAATTAACATCTTTTCTTTTAATCCTTTAATCTCAATTTTGAATTGATTGATTTCATCTTTAAGCTCTCTAATCAAAAGTTTTATTCCTATTGCTCTAGTTTTTAAACTAGAATGATTATTTCTAACTTTTTTAATAATAGGTTTTAAATTGTAATTATTTTCTAGTTCTTTGACCTTAGTCTCATCTTGTGATAGATGGAAACATTTTTCTAGCTGTTGTCTTTTTTCTCTTGGATCTGAAGTTTTATCAATAAGATCTAAAATTAAATTATTTTCTTTTGTACAAACTAATAAGTTATTATTTTTTCATAAAACCTGATAATGATTGTACTGCGTATTACAACTATTACTAGAATCATCTTTAGAAGTAGTTTCTTCTTCTTTGAGAAGATTTACTTCTAAGTCTAATTCCTTATATTCATCTTCTAATAATAAGATATGTATAAGTGACCTCTTAAGGTTTTTATTTATAGATAATTCTTGAATTTTTTTGTTTCATTTTGCATTGATTAAAATAATACCCCATTTTTTTGCATTTGCAACAAATAACCATTTTCTTTTTTGCAAACTAGGCTTTTTCTTTTCTGTTATCTTTTCCTTTTCATAAAAGGATTTCTTTTAAGGTGTGAGTTTATAACCCTTTTTTTTGAATTTTTTGAGATATTTCATAGGTGGATAACTCATCTGTTCACAAAGATCTTTTAGGGCCTTCCTACCTTGTATCTTCTCATTTTGTAACTACCTATGCAATTTTATTCCATTACAAAGTTTAACTTCTTTAACTATAACATCTATAACTAGTTCTTCGTAGGTATAATTAGAGTAATCAATAACTCTACCATGATAAAATTTAATCTATTTTTCACCTTTTTAGCAAAAAAGGCAGGTAACCTAGTTAAAAACTCTTCTTTCCAAAAAGTACTCTAGCTATCTTCCCTAATAAAAACTTTAGAGAAGAAAACATTTATGTACCACCTAAAATGAGACAGGTCCAAGCACTTTAAATTAATGAGTTGCTTGTAAGTATTGTCTACCACTTAGGTGGTTGTTTGCAATTGTTGTTTTTCTCTAATTTTATCAGGAAATTTAAAGGGAAACTTTATTACTTGGTTAATAGGAATAATAATATAATTTTAAATGAAGTGACCAAGGAATATGACTCTAGTTTGGAATAACTTCATCTTTTTTACTAATATAGCTAATCTAGCTTTTTTGATGACATTTAAAATAGGTTTAAATGCTTAAAATATTGCTCTATTAAGTTAGAAAATACTATTACATTATCAATATAAATAATAGTAAATGTTGTATAAGTATTAAATATTTCATTTATAATCTTTTGAAATTTAGAGGGTGCATTTTTTAACCCTAAAGGCATTATATTCCATTTATAATATCTGAATGGTACTACAAAAGTTGTTTTATACTTATCCTTTTCATGAATTAGGATTTACCAATACCCATATTTCATGTTAAATTTTGAAAGTATTTGGGCTTCATAAAGCCTATTAAGCAAATCTTTCTTATTGGGTATAAGATACCTGAACCATTTTAAGGCGTTATTTAAAGGCTTATAGTTATTAACCAATCTTGGAACTCTTCATTCCAATTCTATAACATTTTCAACATAAAATGATGGGCAACTCCATAGGCTGTTACCTTTTTTAATAAACCCTTTCTTTAAGAGATCATTTATTTTCTTTTTACAGATCTCTAAATGCCTTGGCCTTATAACTATACGTTGGGCCTTGTTAGGAATTTGAATTTCATTAAAAGTCTTCTTATATGGTAGTTCCACCATATGTTTTATCTTATTCCAAAAAGCTGTAGGAATTTCTACATAGACATTGTTTCTAACCTTTTTTCTATTTCTTGTATCTTGACTTGAATTATAGGAGTGTTAATTTTCTCTTGTTAATGTTTATTCTTTACTTCATTTTGAAGAGATTGAATAAATCTCTCTTTTTCTTTTAATGTTTTTTGAAGCAAATCTATCTCCCTATATTGAGGAGTAGATATAAATTAAAAGCTAATAAGCTTTCCATTTATTTTTGAGAAAATCCTTTTATCACTAATCTCCTTACTAGGATATAACATCTTATGAGAGGTTCTTAACCAGTATGAAGGGAATTTCAATACAAATTCTTTCGTTGCATATAATAGCTTGAAATAATTTATACTTAATAAAAAACTTACTTTTATCAGTAATGTTTAATACTTTTGTTATTTTTAAAAAGTATTTTGAAGGAACTATTCCTTCATTAATACAATTCATATCAGCGCTTAAATCAATTAAGGTTATGGCAGAAAAGATATACTCCTTATTGACTACTATAGTAATATGAATATGCCATTTATAGGTAATAATCTTATTAATTAAATTAACATATTGAAGAGTACTTAATTCTTCTTTTAAAGAAGTATTTGGAATATTAGGAGGATCTTCATCCCTTTTAGTTATTAATTCTAGCATTGATACCCTTTTTTTAAATTCTTTTATCTCAGTTTTTAATTGATTAATTTTAGCTTTAAGGTCTATAATAAAAGGTCCAATTATTGTTTTTCTATTTTTTGAACTAGAATGGTCATTTCTAATTCTTTGAATAACATTTTTTGAACTGTAATCTTCTTTTGGTTCTTTAACCCTAGCTTTGTTTTGAGATAAATAAAAATATTTCTCTAGCTATTCCTTTTTTTTTTTGTTTTGGATTTGTAATTTTATCAATAAGATCCAATATTAGATTATCTTCTTTCGTAAGTATTAATAAGCCATTATTTTTACATAAAGTTTAATAATAGTTGTATTAATCGTTACAACTATCACCTGATTTGTCCTCAGAGGTGGTATCTTCCCCATAAAGATCTACCTCCAAATTTGATTCTTTAGATTCCTCTTATGATAAAAAGTTATGCATTAATGACTTAATGAGGTCTTCATTTATTGAGAATTTTTGAATTTTTTTCTTTCATTTTACATTTATTAGGATAATGCTTTATCTTTCCACATTTATAATAGATAATTGTCTTTTTCTTTTCTTTTTTTGCAAAGTAAGCTTTTTCTTTTCTTTTGATTTTTCCTTTTCATAAAAGGATTTCTTTTGAGGTATAAGTTCATAACTCTTCTTCCTCAATTTTTTAGGATATTTCATAGGTGGATAAATCATTTGTCCACAAAAGTCTCTTAAGGCTTTTTTGCCTCAAATTTTTTCATTCTATAACTGCCTATGTAGTTTAATTTTATTACAGAGTTTAACTCCTTTAATTATCACTTCAATAGCTAATTGTTTTTATTTTGGCTCAATTAGCCTTTATGGCTCGTGTAGATATCTTGTGGCCAAAAACTACACACTTTGGTACCATGAAGCGACACCTTTACTAGTTAAGCACAATATTGGATTCTTCAAATCTTTTGACAAAAAAGGTAAATTATTCAAATGAAAGAAAATAGAGGTCTGTGTATATCTCTACTTTTGATAAGGCATGTTTATTTTCATTGGAACTTTCTTGTTTGATAATGGATTTAGAGTACTAAAGGTGTAAGGACATGCTTGTCACAATAAGTACCAAAAGTCAATTCCATTTTGTATGGATAAGTCCTTGAAATTGAAGGAGAAGCCTTGTTAGTAAGAATATAAGGGATGACCTCATCCTTTAGTAATTGAACTATTCATACCAAACAAGAAAAGCTAATCATGATCAATGACTTTGTTTGGTGGAAGTTAAACATGCATCTCGCAATGAACTACATTATCAGTGTAGATATTGAAGTTAAGTTCATGATTCCTTTGTGTGAATGACACATTAGAAGAAAAGGTTAAAACCTAGCTAGATTGAAATGAGGTGATGGCCTTATATTTCTGTAATGAACCATTCTATCCATGTAAAAAAATGTGGCTAAGAAAAATGATCCTTTGTTTGATGTAATTCAATAGATTTAGATAACCTAAGGTGTATTGATGTGTATGTTGCAAAGAAATCAAGGTTTGATATAGACATGGATGCTAATTGAATGATGATTTTCGTTTGAATGATTCCTTGCAACAAAATGAGAAGTCATATTACCAATGAATTAGGTGATGGTGTCAAGATTAAAGAAAGAAGGATTCTTTCTCTAAAAGAAAGCTAAACAAAAGTAATAATCGCTTTATTTGGTAAACCTTAATGGATTCTGACTACCGACATAGCGACATGCATTGTGTAATGAACTACATTATTGGTGCAAATATTGAAGTTAAGTTCATGGTTCCTTTGTGTGAATAACTCCTTGGAACCATTCTGTTCATGTTAAAGAAAAAAAAAAAAAAAGGAAACATGACTCCTTTATTTGATGCAACTCAATGGATTCAGACAACCTTAGGTGTCATGATGTGCACAACTCAATGATCATAAAGGTCAATTGCATCATTTTAGGTGAATGATTCATGGCAACAAAATATGAAGCCAAATTGTTAGGGAATAAGGTGATGATCACAACCTCTAAGCAATAAACGATTGTCTCCTAACAAATAAAACTAATCAAAAGCAATAACTCCATAGGGCATAACAACATGCATCTCACACTAAAGTATGTGGCCAATGTTGACATTTTAGTTCATTATTCCTTTATATAGATAACACTTTGGAATAAGAGGATAAACCTTATTACCTACAAATAAAGTGATGATCTCATTTTTCATGTAATGAATCGTTTTATCTAGATAAGAAAAGCTACTTTGTGATGAGATCCATGGGGGGCCAATGAATGCTTATAAGGATCTATTGAACATTTATAGAGGGCCAATGACATGTTCAAGTGCTAAAAGGATGAAAGAAACATTAAATAGGCTGATTAAGGATATTTGGACCAACAAAGTAACAAATTGCATGAATTCAAGCTTAAAAGATGACTATGGCTTCATTAATATAATTAGAGTGCTTAATGAGTTAGGGTTAAGTAATAAAATCCACTTCTATATAATAGTTTGTTATAAAATAGGAGTGTTTCTATATTTTAGGTGTATATCATTGTCACTACTTTTAGGCTTTTAGGGTTATTATTTTAGTTTATAAATAGGCTTGATTTCATCATTAAAGTGGAGACAATTATATGAATTGAAAAGTGAGAAATTTCTCTTTTAATTGTTTTAAGAACTAAAGAACATACTAAGAACTAATTATTCTTGAGATGTTTAACTTGACTTATTACTCATAAATTCATTCTTTTCAGGAGTGTGACATCTATGTTCTTCTTTTTACCTTAAGTTCATATTTCTTTAAAAATTGGGTCTAGGCTTTATGTAATTGAAATATGATTTAACTTTCTTAGGTTTTTGTTTGATTTCTTATGTGTGCTAGATTCCTTAACCACATCTTTCAAGGTTCAAATCAATTGGTATTAAAGCCTGGTTCTAAATTAGTTTTACTTATCTAAATTTGAGTTTTTTTCTTGTTTCTTGAATTCACAAACCCTACTTTTATCTTTTTTTCTTGATTACTTTTTATACCCTTTTGTTCTTTAAATCTAAAAACCCTTGTTTATCTTTTCTTGTCTTTAAATTGGTGCAAAAAAAACAAAGAAAAATACAAAACAAACAAAAAAAAAAGGAGAAAGAAGAAAAGTAGAAAAAGGCAAAAAAGAAAGGTAAACCTAATTTAATTAGGCCAAAGGAAGATAACAACTTTATTTTCTTCTTTATTGGACATCTTACAACATAAGGAAACCTAAAATTAAAGGAGTAGACTTAATTACTATTAGGTCCCTACAAAGATTCAAATCTAATTATTCTTTCTTTATGTATTGTAATTTAATCTTATTGTTTTCTTCTAACCCACGACCTTTATTCATTATACTTTCCTAAATTTCTTTGGTTTTGATTTGTTGGAATTAGTTACATTAGGGTGTGTGACACCATTTTTAAGTGAAACATGTGAGGGAGTGTTTTATAAGGTAACTTAACCATTTTGTGCAAAATTTACACTATGTCTTCCAAATACGAAGGTGAAGCTAAGAAGAGAAGTAGTAATGTGTCTCTCATGTGTAAAGCTATGTAACAACAATTTGAGCATATGAACATTAGATTTTATGATAGGAGGTATGGGATGGAGGAATAAGCTAATGCAATAGTGACATTGCAAATGAGGTAGGGTAATTGTAAGGTTTGTAATGCAAGAAAGCATGAGAGACAAGACTATGGCCATGTAGATGATGTAAAAGATGATGAATTTAATGATCCATCTACTTTGGTTAGAATTACTAATAATAAAAATGGTCGAAGGGATTTTGGGAGTTGAGACACCTTTGATCATGATATCGGTAGCATCAAAATGAAAATTCCTCCATTCTAAGAGGAAATTAATCTAAAAACCTATCTAAAAATAAAGAAGAAGGTTATGTTAGGATCAACTCAACTTGTTTTGACTAGGAGAAGGAATATGAGAGGAGGCGAAGGCTATCATGAGTGTGTAGAGATTTGTACCAAAGGCTACAAGGGCTCACTTAAGGCACGAAGAGTGTGTAGGACTATCATAAGGGGATGAAGATTGCCATGATTCGAGCTAATGTGGAGGACAAAGAAACAACCATGGCTCAGTTCTTGTAAGGGCTGAATAGAGGTATCACCAGCATACTTGAATTGCCACTTTTTGTAGAGTTAAAGGACATGGTGAACATGACAATGAAAATTGAGAGGCAACTTAAGTTGAAAGGTTATACATAATTTAGATAAAATTTGGGTTCCACTTTATCTTGGAAGCTGAATTGGAGCAAAAGGGAGGAGAAGGCTAATTACATGCCCAAGGTTGAATCATATGAGAGTAAGGAAGTGAGTCACAGCGAGAAAGGTAATTTTAATTCTTAACCTAGTTAAAAAAGATATGTTAAATGTTTTAAGTGTTTGAGAAGGGGACATATTACATCTCAATATTCAAATAATTGTACCATAGTGTTGTAGGTAATGGTGATATTGAGGCTAAAAATGAGTTTGATGATGACTTCATGGCACCATCAAAGGATGTAAGTGATGAAGAGAGGTACCTATTTGAGGGAGATGTGTTGGTGGCTAGACGAGCATTGAGCACACAAACCAAGGAAGATAATGAATTGTAAAGAGATAATATGTTCCATACATGGTACTACTGAGAGATAAGGTATGTAGCATGATCATTAATGGGGGTAGTTGTACAAATATAACTAGCATTACTTTGGTTAAAAAGCTTGATTTATCTAACATGAAGTACCCTAAGCCATATAAGGTTCAATGGTTGAATGAATGTGACAAAGTTAAGCTAAATAAGAAGATGTTAGTACTTTTTATTATTGGGAGATATAATCTTGTGTAATGTTGTACCCATTCAAGTTGGGCATATTTTGTTGGGAAGACCACAAAAATGTGATTAAGAAATAGGGTGAGAGGAAAAAAGAAATTAAGGCTAAAGAAGAAAGGAGAGAAAGAAGGGAGAGAAAGGAAATAAGATTGAGAGATAAGAGGGAAGAGGGTAAGAGAGGGGAAAGAAAAGAGATGAGATCAAGAGAAAAGAAGGAAAAGGGCAACAGTGAAAAATTAAAAATTTGTTTGCAAAAGAGAGAGATGTTAAGAGAGCTTTCTATTTAAAACAACTTATGATTGTACTTTTGTACAAAAAGGCTCATTTTAGTACTGATGTGCCTAACCCCCCTTTGCATAGTGTTTTTGTTTCTCCTTTGCAAATCCTTGGTGATATTTTTCCTAAAGAACCAAGTGATTTGCCACCTTTAAGGGAAATAGAACATTTGATTAAATTCATAATTAGTGCAACAATTCCAAATCAATTAGCCTATAGAAGTAATCTTTAGGAGATAAAGGAGCTTTAAAAGCTTGTTAAAGAGCTTATGGAAAAAGGATACGTGAGGAAGATAATGAGTCCATGCGTTGTTCTAGTATTGCTTATACCTAAGAAGGATGAGACTTGGAGGATGTGCATTAAATGTAAAGCAATCAACAAAATTATTAGAAAGTATCACTATCTCATACTTAGATTAGATGACATGTTAGATGAATTGCATGGTTCATGTGTCTTTTCTAAAATCGATTTGAAAAGTGGATATCACCAAATTAGGAGGAGAGAGGGAGACAAGTGGAAAACAACCTTTAAAACTATGTATGGTTTGTTATGCCATTTGGTATCATGAATGCACTAAGCACTTTTATGAGATTGATGAATCATGTCTTGCATTCATTTATTGGTAAATTTGTATTTCTGTATTTTGATGATATTTGGGTCTCTAGCAAAAACTTAAGTGATCATCTTGATCATTTACATACCTCTTAAACATTTGACATTTTGAGAAATTATATGCTAATCTTAAGAAATTTTCCTTTTGTACTAATAAGATCATATTTCTATCTATATTGTGAGTGCTAGGGGTATTGAGGTTGACAAAGAAAAGGTGAGGGCAATCAGTGATGGGCCTACACCTAAGTCAATTAATGGTATGTGTAGTTTTTATGGTCTAACTAGTTTTTATAGATACCTTGATAAGGACTTTAGCACTATTACTATAACATTAACTAAGGTTGTTAAAAAAAAAAAGTGGCTTTAAGTGGGATAGTGATTAAGAGAAGTCTTTTAATTTGATCAAGGAAAAATTAAGTTCAACACTTTTACTTGCTTTACTGACATTGCTACAACTTTTGAGATTGAGTGTGATACTTGATGTATTAGCATTGGAACCATTTTAATGCAGGAAAGTTGACCAATTGCTTACTTTGGTGGAAAGCTCAATAAAGGAGCCCTTAATTATCTCACTTATGATAATGAGACATAAGCATTGGTATAGGCTTTAGATATACGTCAATGATACCTTTGGCCTAAGGAGTTTGTCATCCATGCTGATCACAAATCCTTGAAACACTTGATGGGATAAGGAAAGTTGAACAAGAGACATGCCAAATAGGTCAAATTCAATGAGACCTTTCCCTAAGTTATCAAATATAAACAAGGTAAGGAGAATGTGGTAGTTGATGCATTATCTCATAGGTATGCCCTTACTTCTACACATTGCTAATGTGTATAGGCATGTGAGAAGTTGGCCTTTGGGAAATTTTATAGGCATCTAATGACAATCATGGAGGTGCTAATGCATAAAGGGCTTTTAAGGATCTATTGAGCAATCAAGAAGGGCTAATGACATGTTTTAGAGCTAGAAAGATGAAAAGGCACTTAATCGGTTGATTAAAGACATTTGGGTCAAGGAAGCTAATTCAAGCTTGAAGGGCAATAAAATATATCTTAATTCTGGCCAAGACTTTATTAATTGTATAAGTAAGCTAAATTGGACTAAGTTAAGTGATTGTGAAGAGCTAAAGCAACAAAGTAATGGAATTAGTGAGTTAGAGCTATCATGAAGTCTAAAAAACTATGGATAGATCATCAAACTAGTTAGGGCAACAAAATATATCTTAATGTGGGCCAAGACTTTATTAATTGTATAAGTCAATGAGATAGATGAAAAGGTATAAGAGGTATTTTACTCTCCTAAAAATAATATAAAAGAAAATGGTTCTTTATGACCTTTAATGAATAGGAATAAGAAGTATGACATAAATACCATAAGATATATGCCAATAGTATAGGAGTTGTAGATATTATTTGCATGAATTTGAAGAAATGGGAAGATTGTTTGCCATATGTAGAATTTACGCATAATAAGAGAGTTCATTCTACTACTAGTCACTCTCTATTTGAACTTGTGTATGACTTTAATCCTTTGAGCCCTTTGGACTTGATGCCTCTACCTATTGATGAGTATGCTTGCTTAGATGGTGAATGCAAGGCAGAAATGGTGAAGAAGTCACATGAGAAAGTGATGAGATTTAAGGAGATGCTGATGCATAAAGGACTTCTAATGATCCATTGAGCATTTAAGAATGGCTAATGACATATTCCAAAGATAGAAGAATGAAAGAGGCACTTAACAGTTTGATTAAGATAATTGGGATAATGAAGCTAATTCATGTTTGAAGGGCAACAAAGTATATCTTAATGCATGCTAAAGCAACAAAGTAATAGAATTGGTGAGTTAGACCTATCACAAAGTCTAAAAAATGAAAGATAAGGAGTGGATTGATCATAAAACTGGTTGCAGCTGGTTGGTGGACTAGTTTGATGCTAGATGTGTGCTTTGCAAATCTAATCGAACCAAATCTGACCAAATTAACTCCAATTGTTGTTAGCTTATTTAAGAAGTTGTTCTTATTTCTAGGGTTAAGGTTGTTACTTTAGTTTATAAATAGGTTTGATTTCATAAAAGATATAGATCATTGGTGGAAAAAAGGTGAAAATTTTCTCTTTTGGTTCTTCATTGAACTTTGCAATGAATAGAGTTCTTCTAAGGATCTATTGAGTGTTCAAGAAGGGTGAATGACATGTTCAAGGGCTAAAAAGATGAAAGAAGCCCTAAATGGGCTAATTGAGGATATTTAGACCAACCAAGTAATAATGGGATGAATTTAATCTTGAAAGAGGACTAATGGGTCAGGATTAAATAATAATATCCACTATTAAGTAGAAGTTTGTTATAAAATAGGATTTTATAATAAAATAGTAGTGTTTCTATATTTTAAGAGTATATTAACCTCTGAGATTAAAATACTTGTAGGAAAAACTAATTATCATCAAAGACCCCTTTTCTTGATAGAATTCTATGGACTCTTAGTACCAAAGGTGTATAGCCATGCTTGTTGTAATAAATAAAATGTTTATGGGGGCCATAAAAGCCTTAATAACAAATTCCTATTCCTTGATATTATTAACAAATTGAAAGTTTGGAAATGCAAGAAATTAAGAGATATAACTTAAATTGTTTAAGCATATCCTTATGGATTTATTCATATAAGACCCTCAATTGTCCACTTCTTAGATGGAAAAATGATAGAATCCTTATAATCTAGGCTTATTTCTTTTAGTTTTGTGTATATACAAGTTAAATTCAGATATTCCTCTATCTTCTCCAACAAGCCTTTAAGGTTCCATTCCGAGTGAGTATTATTGAGTACCATAGGAAATTCTTAGTGATGTCAATGAGTCATATAATCTTTGTGGGAAATTCTTAATGTATCAAGTTTTTGATACAATATGCTGATGAGAATGTTGGTGTTAAACATGTTGAAGTCAACTACTTCAAATGAATCGTGTTTAAGATAAAATTGCATGAGTTTTATTACAACAATATAATAGTGGGTACATTAATGTTAATTTTAATGTTAACTTTATTATTATGTGTATTTGTTGTAAAAACTATAATCTTTTGATATAAATGTGTGATTTTTAATTTCTTTTCTAGATTGAAATATGCTGTATCTTGATTTTTATCGTTAATAGATTAACATATTGATATTAAACCTCTTAAAAAATATATTATTAAGAATCAAAAAATAATTGTTAGTGATAAAAATTAGAAGTTGGCAACAAACAATATTAAATAGGTAATAAATAAGAAAATTAGAATATTAAATAGTAAGAATCAACATCAAAAATTTGATAGTATAACTAAACATGACCGTAGTTAAGATCTTTGAAATTGTAATTTGAAATGTGCTAACTATTGGTATTGGGGTTTACTTTAGACTTGGGGTCAAGGTTTTATTTTTGTTAAATCTAATTTAAATTTCTTGAGGTTTTGAACTTCTTATTTTACTTATGGATTTCATTGTACTCTTTAAGGTTCACATCAACATTTCTTTTAGCCATATATGAAATAAGATGTTGAGAGGGTGTGTGAGAAGTGCATAACATGTAAATAGGCCAAATCTAAAGTTTTATCCTAAGACTTTTACACTCCTTTACCCATACCTATTCAACTATGGGTTGATTTATCTATGAATATGGTGTTAAGGTTACCATGATAAAAAAAGGGTAGAGATTTTGTATTTGTTATTGTTGACAAGTTTTCAAAGATGGTAGACTTTATCCCATATCATCAAATAGACGATGTAAACAATGTGGTAAAATTGTTCTTTAGAGAGGTAATACACTTGTATGACTTGATAATCTTTCTTTATTAGCTCCTACTTCCTAGACTTAATTTAAGTCTTTTCATTATTTTTTGTTTTGCTTTTAAAAGGCAATCAATATTATGTAAAAAGTAGACCTAATTAGATGAATGAAATTGCCTTGGGCATTCTTTTAAACCTTGAAGAGTTTATACCCATGAAACCTAGAAGAGTTTCCACTCTATTCTTTAAAGAGTAGATATCAGCAAATCATAATTAAGCTTAGAGATGAATGGAAGACTAAATTCAAAACCAAAGATGGACTATTTCGGTCTTTAGTCATGCCATTAAGGTTGTCTAATGCATTGTCCACATTTATGAGGTTCATGACTCAAGTTTTGAAGCCATTTTTTAGGAAGTTTGTTGTGGTTTATTTTGATGATATTTTGATTTTTAGCAAGTCTACTAACGAGCACCTTCATCAACTTTATTACAAGTGTTAAGGCAAGAACGCTTGTATGTGGCCCTTGACAAATGCTATTTTGTGATGCCACAAATCTTTTTTTTGGGATTGCATATTTCAAAAGAAGGAATTTCATTGATGATGCTGAGATCAAGGTGATTAAAGAATAGCTAGCTCTAACAAATGTGCACGAAATTCAAAGTTTCCATGGTCTCACTTCTTTTTATCGGTAGTTCATTGCACATTTTAGCACTATTGCCACCCTTCTTACCTCCTACATGAAGAAAGGAGTTTTTAAGTGGACAAGTGAAGCTTAGGAAAGTTTTGAACACTTCAAAGAAAAATTGACCACAATCTTAGTTCTCGTATTGCCTAATTTTGATTTTGTTTTTAAGGTGCATTGTGATGCATCAGGTATTAGCATCTGATGAGTTTTGAGCCAAGAAGACCAACCCATCACTTATGAGTTTGAATTTTATGCAATATTTCACACACTTGAGCATTGGAGGTAATAACTTATTCATTAAGAATTTATTTTGTACATTGATCATGAAACTCTTAAATATATTTTAAAGCAACAAAAACTAAATTCTAGGTGTGCTAAATGGGCTGAATATATTCAAGAATTCTTGTTTGTTATCAAGCATAAGCTGGGAGTTCAAATTAGGTTGTTGATGCTCTTAATAAAAAAAAAAGCTTACTACATACTATGTACTTTATTGTTCTTGGATTTTATTCTTTTTAGGAGTTATATTGAGAAGATCCTTACTTTTCAAAGATTATTTCCAATGTGCAAGGAAATAAATTTGCTGATTTTACTTTATGCAGTGACTTACTTTTCAAAGGAAATCATCTATGTATGTTAGATTGCTCTCTTCGACAAAGGGTGATTGATGAAATTCACCATGATCGACACTTTGGGTGTGACAAGACTATGCAACTTGTTTCAGCCAAGTATTTATGGCCCCATTTAAAATATGATGTATACCAGCATGTGATGAGGTGTTAACATTGCCAAGTAGGGAAAGGGCAAGCTACCAATGCTAGTCTATATTTGCCCTTGCCAATACCACAAGTTCCTTGGGAAGAAATCTTTATGGATTTTGGCCTTGGACTGCCACATATGCTCAGAGGTATGGATTCAATCTTTGTGGTTGTTGATAGGTTTTCAAAGCTGACATGTTTCATTCCTTATCATAAAACTATGGATGCCTTATGAATTGCTAACTTATTTTTCAAAGAAGTCTACAAATTGCACGACATTCCTAAGACTGTTACTTCTGATCATGATGCAAAGTTCCTTAGTCACTTTTGGCAACAACTATGGAAGAATTTTGGTACTAAGTTGCAATATAATATTTCCTTTCACCCACAAAAGGATGGATAAACTAAAGTTTTCAATAGGTTCTTAGACAATATATTAAGGACTTTGATTGATAATAACCCTTGCTTTTGGAAGACACGATTATCACTTGAGAAATTTGCTTATAATTTTTTAGTGAACCATACTATTGGATACAATCTTTTTGTGATTGTATATGGGTATCAACCAAACATTTCTCTTGATCTTGCCCCAATTCCTTTTGCTGAAAAATCCATCAATAAGGTGGATGATTTGTTTCTCAAATGAGGATAGTCCATGAAAAAGTGCATTAAAGTTTGGAGAGCAAGGTTAAGTCTTATAAAAGGGATATCAACAAATGATGACTTAAAATTATAAAAGGTTGAAAGATAATTTCATGTCATCATTTGTCGACATCCCTTTTATAAGACTTAACCTTGTTGTTTGGGGCTTATTTACCACCGAAGTGTCATCCTATTGGAAGCTATAACAAGCTTAGTGATCAAAAGCTTGGACCACTTGAAGTTCTTAAGTGCATCAATCTTAATGTGTATCGACTAAAGCTTTATTCTCATATGAAGATACATGTGTGTGTCATTTAATACCTTAAGTGGGTGATTCTTTTGATAATGATGATTTGAATTCAGGGATGAATTCTTTTAAAGAAAGGGGGAATAATGCAGTCCGCGTCACTGTGTCTCTTACCAACAAGCCCTTATTAGCAAGTTCCACAACATTTGCTCAACTAGGAAGATCAGCTCACATTTAAGCTCATTAGTTCTCTTGGTAAGTCCATAACCAACAAGATTCTCATCATTGACTTTTTCATTTCTCGTGCAATGAAAATATTCTGTTTTGATAATTTTTCTTTATTAGCTCATAGTTCCTAAGCTTGATTTAAGTTGTGGGAAATATTGAAAATATTCTATTTTGATCATCTTTCTTTATTAGCTCCTAATTACTAGGCTTGATTTAAGTCTTTTCATTATCTTATATTTTGCTTTAAAAGGCAATCAATATTATGTAGCAAATAGACTTGATTGGATGAATGAAGTTGCCTTCAACATTCTTTTGAACCTCAAAGAGTTCATACCCATGAAAACCTAAAAGAGTTTTCACTCTATTCTTGCGGAGTTGGAGCTTTTCAAAGTCTATATCCTTAAAGAGTTATAGCCATTAATCTAGAAGAATTGATGCCCCTTCAACTTCATTGGAAGCTTAGAAGAGCAACCATTGAAGTCCCTTTTTATTTTCACGTTTCAACCAATTTTGTTTTGTTCACTTCTTCCCCCAAATTGATAACTGTATAACATTTATTTGCAAAAACTCAAAATATGAAAGTTGTAGATCTATGAGTCCTTGTTCATTTGCAATTAGAATCACTCTATCCTAACCTATTGATTGAGAGATACACCCATTTTCTTGTCAACACACAAAATTGAAAATTTGACTCAAATTTCTACAAGCAACTCCCTTGATCCTTTTTTTTTTTTTTTTAATTTTTGACTTAATCACTAAGCCCTTCAGCTACATCATATCTTTTCCTTTCAGATTCTTTCTATGGCCATGTAGATGAAGAAGATGATGAATTGATGATCTAGTTGCTTTGGTCAAAATTGCTAATAACATAAATGGTCGAAGAGATTTTAGGAGATGAGACACCTATGATTGTGATTTTGGCAACATTAAAATAAAAGTATCTCTATTATAGGGAAAAAAAATCTAGAAACATATTTAGAAATAGAGAAGAAGGTTGAATTAGTTTTTGATTATCACAAGTACTTTAAAGAGAAAAGGGTAAAACTTGTTATTATGAGTTTATTGAGTATGCTATTATTGGTTGGGGTCAACATGTTTTGACTAGCAGAATAAATCTTGAGAGGCTTATTGATACATGGTGATGTGAACCCCAAAAAACAAAATAAAACCCATAAGAAAAATAAGGAATTCAAAACCCTAGGAAAGTTGTATTAGGTTTAACAAAAGTAAAACCTTGACTTAATATTCAAAGGAACATAAATCAATGGTATAAACCTAAACGCAATGTTGTAAGGAACACGAACCAAAGGTATAAAGAAGGATATAGATGCCACACTCCATAATGAAGGGATTTAAGTGTGATATGTTAGGTTGGAATGTCATAAGACAATAATCTTAATAAGTTCAAAAGGTTCAATGAAAAATTGAAAAAGAAAATTCTCACTTTTTTTTTTTCACCAATGATTTATATCTTTTAACAATGAAATCAATCTTATTTATAATTTGAAATAACAACCTTAACCTTAAAAGTAGAGACAATGATATAGTCTTAAAATATAAGAACATTCTTATTTTTTAATAAAACTCCTACTTCATAATAAACTCTTATATAATAGTGGATTTTATTACTTAACCCTAACCCATGAAGAACTTTAATTATATTGATGAAGGCTTTATCCTTTTTTAAGCTTGAATTAATGTCATTTGTTACTTAGTTGGCTTAGATATCCTCAATTAGCCTATTTAGTACTTATTTCATCTTTTTAGGCTTTGAACATGTCATTGACCCTTTGTGAATACTCAGTGGATCCTTATAAGCCCTTTATTCATTAGCTCCTTAATGGACCTCATCATTAAGGGAGTTGATTATGAGAGAAGCATATAAGGGTGGTGTGATAGGTCATTTCATAGTAAAGAAAACCCTAGATGTCTTAGTTGAGCATTTGTTTTGGTCACACATGAAACAAGATGTTGAAAGGGTATGTAAGAAGTGCAAAACATGCAAATAGGCTAAATTTAGAGTTTTACCCCATGGCTTGTACACTTTTATCCCATACTTAGCCAACATTGGATTGATTTATCTATGGACTTTGTGCTAAGGCTACTATAATAAAAAAAGGGTAGGAATTTAATACTTATTATTGTTAATAGGTTTTCAAAGATAACTTACATCATCCCATGTCATAAAACTAATGATGCAAATAACATGGCTGAATTGTTCATTAAAGAGGTAGTACACTTGCATAGAATGTCTTAGAGCATTGTTTCAAATCAAGACACATAGTTCTTAAGCTACTTTTGGAAGAATTTATGGGGTAAGTTAGGTACTAGACTAGTATTCTCAACTACTTGTCATCCATAAATAGATGGACAAACTGAGATAGTTAATTAAGCTCCTTTTACTTTATTACATGCTATTATTTAAATGAATTTGAAAATGTGGGAAGATTGTTTGTTGCATGTAGAGTTTGCACATAATAGGGATGTTCATTCTACTAGCAGTTACTCTTCTTTTGAAATTGTGTATGATTTTAATCCTTTGACTCCTTTAGGTTTGATGTCTTTACATGTTGATGAGTATGCTAGTATAAATGGTGAAGAAGTTGTATAAATTCCATAATGAATTAAGCAATATGCATTCCATTCCAATAAAGGGTGAAAGAAAAGGTTATTGACTTAGAGGCACTCAAAGTTATAGCCTAAAGGAGATAGTCCATTTCAAGTAGTGGCATGAATTAATGACAATGTCTATAAGTTGGACTTCCCTAATGAGTATAATATGAGTGTAATATTTAATGTTTCTAATCTTTCTCCTTTTGATGCAGGTGAAGATTTGAGGATGAATGCTTTTGAGGAAAGGGGGAATGGTGAGATCCATTAAGGAGCTAATGCATAGTGGGCTTTTAATGATCCATTTAGCATTCATGAAGGGACAATGACATGTTTAAGGGTTAAAAAGATGAAAGAAGTCTTAAATGGCTTAATTGAGACTATTCAGGCTAACCAAGTAACAAATGGTGTGAATTCAAGCTTAAAAGAGGACTAAGGCTTCATTAATATGATTAGAGTGCTTAAAGAGCTAGGGTTAATAGTAAAATGAACTCCTAAGTAAGAGTTTTTTTATAAAGTAAGAGTTTATTAAAAAATAGGAATATTCTTATATTTTGGGAGTATATCATTGGCTTTACTTTTAGGGTTTTATGGTTGTTATTCCATCCTATAAATAAACTTGATTTCTTTGTTAAGGAGGAGATGATTATGCGAATTAAAAAGTGAGAATTTTCTCCTTTGATTCTTTTATGAACTAAAGAATATATCAAGAACCAACTCTTCTTGTGGTGTTTAACCAAACTTATCACTCCCAAATTTGTTCTTTTTTATAGTGTGACATCTATATTCTTCTTTATACCTTAGGTTTATATTCCTTTAAACATTGAGTCTAGGATTTGCTTGATTAAAATTTGATTTAGCTTTATTAGATTCTTGTTTGATTCTTTGTATGTGTTGGCTTTTGAAGCCATATCTTTTGGGTTTTGCATCACATGCCCTACCAAATGATCTAACATTTAGTTTATGAAAGGCGAGGGGAAGTGGTCCTTTTTTATTTCTTTATTAACCTTGTGATAGTCGATGCAAGTCCTCTATCCATTGATGGTTCTAATTGGGATAAGTTCATTGTTTTCATTCTTCTCTGTGGTTATACCACTCTTCTTGGCACACATTACATTAGACTCACTTAGGCATTATCTGACATATGATAAATAATGCCATTTTCAAGCTATTTAATGAATTCCTTTTCATAACTTCCTTCATGTTGGATTAAGCCTTCTTTGTTCTTCAATGGTGGAATTAAAGTCTTTTTGAAGTAGAATTTTGTGCATACAATTTGAAGGAATAATGGCCTAAACATCAACTATAGATTAGCTTGATGCTCTCTTAGAAGAGAACCATATGGTTTGTTTGATGAGATTTATATAGGTGCTAATGTATAAAGGGCTTCTAGGGATCCATTAAGCATTTAAGAAGGGCCAATGACACATTCTAGAGGTAAATAGATGAAAGATGCACTTAATGGGTTGATTAGGGATATTTGGGCCAATCAAGTAAAAAATGTTGTGAATTCAAACTTGAAAGAGGACCAAGGCTTCATTAATATGATTACAATACTTAATGGGCCAAAGTTAAGTAATGAAATCCATTCCTAAGTAGGAGTTGGTTATGAAGTAGTAATTTGTTATAAAATAGGAATTTATAATAAAATAAGAGTGTTCCTAGGTGAATCTTATATTTCTATGAAGGTTAATAAGAGTGCAATCATTTTCTTAGTATTATATATGGATGATATATTGTTGATAGGAAACGATATATCATTGTTCTAATTCATCAAAATTTGTTTATCTAAGAACTTCTCTATGAATAACACATTAGAAGTACTCTAATCATATTCATGAAGTACTTCATCAATAACACATTAAAAGTGTTAATTGAGTGATTTAGAGTAATTTTGGTGTATTTAGCACACATCACATAGCATGTCCTTGCACATTTGGCACTCAAAAACCATTAAATTCCATCAAACAAAGGAGTCATTGAACTTGATTAGTTTTTCTTTGTAACAAGACTTCTTTTTTCATTAGAAAGACTTATCACACTAGATGATCATGAAATTATGTTCTTAGTTTACACCAAACATGACATTCATTGTGACAATTACATCAATACACCTTTAGTGGACTAAATGCATCAAAGTCCAATGTACATGCGAGTCATTAATCTTGATTGGCATTTTTACATAGTTTGAATGCTTTATTACCTGTAATGTGAGAACGTCATATCATTTCTTACTAACAAGGCTTATCTTTTCATTGCAAGGGCTTATTCACTCAAAATTATCATGAAATTAACTTTTATGTTGACACCAAACATTATATTAATTGCATAAACATGCCCTTAAACATTTGGCTCTCTAAAACTATTGAATTCCATTAAATAAAGGAATCATTTTTCTTAATTAGTTTTTCCTACGAGAATTGAATGGTTCAATTCCTTAACAATTAGATCGTCACTTCATTTCCTTCTAAAGAGACTTCTCTATCTATTGCAAGGACTTATCACATTAAAAGTTCATGAAATTTACATTTGTGTCTACCTTAAACTTTACATTCATTATGTCAAGCACATTAATACACCTTTGGTAGTTTAAATCAATTGAAGTCCATCATACATAAAGTCATTAATCATGATTAGCTTTTCCTTCATGGTTTGAATGGTTTATGACTTGAAATACATGGTTGCTACTTTATTTCTTGCCAATAAGGCTTATCCTTTAGTTGCACAAAGTAATTCATACAAAATGATTATTAAATTAACTCATGTGACTACAACAAATATTATATTCATTGTGATCATGAAAAGCTAATTAAGATAAAATAATCATGTTATTTTTTGTGTCCACAACAAACATTAAATCCGTTGAATTTCATACAACAATGGAGTCATTGATCTTGATTAGTTTTTCCTACATGGTTTAAATGGTTTATTTCTAGAAAGATGAGATTGTAAATTCATTTCTTTCTAATAAGGCTTTACCATTCATTGTACGGAGTCATTCACACAAAATCATCATGAAATTAATTTTTGTGTCCACACTAAACATTATATTCAATGGGACAACCACATCTTTACACCTTTGGTACATCAAATCCATTGAATTTCATTAACTGATTAAGTCATTGATTTTGGTTTTCCTTTCTTCAATGGCTTAAATGTTTCATTGCCTAAAATATGAGACTGTCACCTCATTTCTTGCTAATAATTCTTCTATTTTCATTGCATGAAATCATTAATTTAAAATGATTAAGAAATTAACTTTTGTATTAATATCCTTGGTGAAAAAAAAGTGAGAATTTTCTCTTTTGGTTTTTCATTGAACTTTGTGAACTTATCAAGACTATTGTCTTATGGTGTTCCATCCTGGCTTATGACTCCCAAATCCCTTCTGAGTGTGGCATCAATATCATTCTTTATACCTTAGGTTCAAGTTCCTTTGCACATTAAGTCTAGGTTTATACTTTAGATTCATGTTCCTTTGAATATTAGGTTAAGATTTTACTTTTGTTATAAAGTTATTTCTACTCTGACTACAAAATTACTAGGATTTAAGTTATTTCTACTTTGACTACAAAATTACTAGGATTTAAGTACATTAAAAACTTATATGCTAATGATACTAATTTTGCTAATGTTTGTAGGACTTATGAGAAAATGACTTTTTGTAAGTTCTATAGACATAAGGGTTATTTGTATAGAGAGAATAGATTGTGTGTGCTTATAAGTTTCTTGAGACAATTAGTTGTGTGGAAGGTTTATAAGGGTGATTTAATGGGTCATTTTGCTTGAATGAGTTTTTCTAATGAATGAGGATAACCTTTCTTAATGAACTTTTGTGTCCTCAACAATCATTATGGATACAAAATTAAGAGACAAGTTAATTTGGAATTTATTAGGGCAACCTCTTAATTTGGATATAATGTATCTTTAATTTGGAATGTTTGTTATAGGCACAAAAGATTATTTTGCTTGAATGCATTTTTCCAATGAATGAAGGCAGCCTCTCTTAATTAACTTTTGTGTCCTCAACAAACATTATGGATAAAAAATTAGGAGACAAGTTAATATGGAATGTATTAAGGTAGCCTCTTAATTTGGATATAATGTATTAGGGTATCTCTTAATTTGAATACTTTTGATAACTATGAAAAACTTTGTTTTAAGCTTTAAATACATACCATTGGCATTTAGGGTAACAAAAAAAAAAAAAAATTCCTTTTTAGGTGCATAATGTGTCATACATAGTTCTCAATGTTCCACCAACCTCATTCAAAATCATTTTCTTTAGTCATAAAGCTGCTGCCTTATAGTTAGGTTCAAGTGCTCCCCATGACAGCTAACTCCTTAAATGTGCACCAATTTTATCCCATGGTGTTAGCTACTATTTTCCATCCATATTATACATTTGACCTGAGCAAGGATCTTAAAGGAGGATAATTTGTTTTGTGGAAAATTTGGACAGCTTTAAGGTGAGACACTAGCTTAAGCTGAGTTATTGACATGAGCTACAAAGCGTTAAAGGATTATTTCAACATTTCTAAATTGGTATTTGTGTAGAAAATAAAGCTTGTCACTATATCCATTGAACTTTGCAAACTTATCAAGATTATTATTTTGTGGTATGCCATCTTGACTTATCACTCCAAAATCCCTTCTTTCTGGAATATGGCATCCATATCTTTCTTTATACCTTTGGTTTGTATTCTTTTGCACAAGATCAAATATGTAGAGATATAGATATAGAAACTAATTAGAACACACCAATATAAAAGAAGATAATAAGTAAATAAATAGAATACTTACAAAAATAAAGCTTTCATTAAACATCGAAAGTCGTTACAAGCTTATATTACAAAGAGGAGAGGAAGAGAACAATATTACAAAGGGAAAGAAGTAAACTTAAAGAAAGAAGCAAATTAGACTCTACTTCTCTTTGCTTATGAGAGGTATTTATACATAGAAAAAGGTGATAACCATAATGAGAGGAATCTACTTTTTAAGAGTGGAATGCTTTATTATTTTCCATTATCTTCCACCTTTTCTAAAGTAGCTTTGTTAAAACTACATTTTTTCCACCAAAAGTTGCTTGTCCTTTTCTTTTTACAACTCATATGGGTCATGAGAATCTTGCATAATATCATCATTAGGGTGCTTCTAATTGCTCTTAGCTTGGTTGGCTTATGTGTCTTCATTGGGTTGAGCAAAGCAATCATCATTTCTAATAACATTTCTTTCAATAGAAATTTCACTAAAGTCTTTAATATCTCTTTGGAATTTGTAGGAGTGGGCTTTGGTGGTTGAGCCTTAGGACCATTTATATAAATAACTCCTTTTCTTGTCTAGACTTATCACAAAAAAAGTTAAATTTTTCTCACCATCTGATGGTAATCCATCTTGCTAGTCATGGAACATGTTTAATATTAACATCTAAGATATTAGCTTATTTAGCTATAAAGGTGTAGTCCTATTTGACAATCCATAGAACATGATACCAAGCTATAAACATTAACAAGGTATCTTTAACTTCTTCATTTGCTATACAAAATTGTTTATAAATAGTTCTTACTTTATGGGGTAATGTTAAATGATGTAAACCCTATTTAAAAAACCAAGTTTTAAACTAATTTGAAAATCTTTTTGGGTCATTTGAAAGATGTATTTGAATGAACCAACTAAATTTCCTTTGCCTATTTTCATATAATGTTTTGATATAATTGAAGTAATTGTAGACTTTAACTTTCTACCATTTTTTAAGTTCTCAATAGCCATAAAGATCCACTTACCAATCCTCTAGATAAAGAAATTTTTTTATCTTAAATTTGGCATAGGCATAATCTTTGAAACCATAATCAAATCCATTTATAGATCCTCTCTTTATGGGCTTGATTGCCATTAAACCTATTTCATGAAGTATATGTTAATAATATAGGCAATTATTTATATTATTATGAGGATACATATCATCTTTAAGATAGAAACGAGCGACCTCATTAGGTCTGAGTTGAGCATAATTATTTTTAAGAGCACAAAAAATCTATGTGCTTTGAAATTAAAGGATATGTGATGGATTTATCCAAAGCTCACCCATAAGCATCATTATGAAGTTTATCAACTTCCTTTTCTTTTACCCCTTTAACTAATGAATTAACTGACTTTGCTAAGGACTGGGGTCCTTGTATAAGAGGCCTTTTACTCATTTCTTAGTTCCTTACAAAAATTAATGAGTTAGGAAATCTGGTAAAAAATTAGAATTTCTTTTAATAAACTCGATATCAAAATAAAACATAGAAAGTATTCCTTGTCATCTAGTAAAGATTTGTTTAGATGTGATGTTTTTAACATCTTTAATAAGAACATCCTTTACTGCCTTATAGTTGATTCTTAAAAGGAATTTTTGATTTAATATATCACTTTCAAATTTCTAAATACATAGCACAATAGCTAAGATTTCTTTTTTAATAGTATAGTAATTAACTCTAACTCCTCTCCAAACTTATGAAGTAAAGCAAACAAACAATTCTTTTGAATTACTCTTTTGCTTAAGGATTTCTCCATAACCCTTATTTGATGCATCAGTTTCAACTATTTTAAAGGTATCAGGATGAGAAAGAGTTAAACATGGCACATCCTAAAAACCTTGGCAATTGTTGTTTTTCTTTAATTTCATTAGGAAATTTAGGGGTAAACTTTATTGTTTGGTCAATAGGAATAATAATACCATTTTCAATGAGGTGACTAAGGAATTTAACCTTGGTTTGAAATAATTTCATCTTTTTAGCCAATATGACAAATCTTGCTTTTTCAATAACCTTTAGATTTAGATGCTTCAAATGTTGTCTATTGTGGTAGAAAATACTAGCATATCATTACTATAAATAATAATAAATGTTGCATAAGTATTAAATATTTCATTCATAATCTTTTGAAATTTAGAGGGTGCATTTTTTAACCCAAAATGTATTACATTCCATTCTTAATGCCATAATGGTACTGTAAATGTTGTTTTATACTTCTCTTTTTCACAAATTTTGATTTGCTAATACCCAAATTTCATATTGAATTTTGAAAATTTTAGGCTTCATAAAGCCTAGTTAGCTAATCTTTCTTATTAGGTATAGGATACTTAATGCATCTCAAGGCCTTAGTCAAAGACTGATAATTAATAATTAGTTTTGGAACTCCTCACTCTAATTTTGCAACATTTTCAACATAAGATGCTAGACAACTCCATAGGCTGTTACTTTTCTAATAAACCCTTACTTTAAACAATCATATATTTCTTTTTTACAAATCTCTAAATGCCTTGTGGCCCCATAACTATAGGTTGAGCCTTGGTAGGAATATGACTTTCATTAAAAGTCACCTTATATGGTAGTTCTACCACATGCTTTTTCCTATTCCAAAAAGTTGTGGGAATTTCTATAGTTACTATTGTTTCTATCCTTTTTTATATTTCCTATATCTCGACTTGAATAATAGGAGTGTTAATTTTTTTCTTCTAAATGTTTATTCTTTACTTCATTCTAAAGAGATTGAATAAATCTCTCTTTTCTTTTCATTGTCTTTTGAAGTAAATTTGTTTCTCTAAATTGAGAAGTAGATATAAATTTAAAGCTAATATGCTTTCCATCTCTTTCTAAGAAAATTCCTTTATCACTAATCTCTTTAATAGGATATAGCATGTGTAAAAAAGCATTTCCTAAAATAACATCTTGTGAGAGGTTCTTAATTAATATGAAGTGAATTTCAATACAAATTCCTTCATTGCATATAGTAGCTTGAGATAATTTTTACTTAATAACAACCTTGCTTTTATTAGCAATGTTTAACACTTTTGTTGTTTTTGAAAAGTATTTTGAAAGAACTATTCCTTCATTAATATAATTTATATCTATGCTTAAATCTATTAAGGCTATGGAAGAAAAAATGTACACTTTATTCACTGCTATAGTAATCTATGTATGTCATTTATGGGTAATAACCTTACCAATTAAATTAACATGTTAAAGAATATTTAATTCTTCTTTTAAAGAAGTATTTGGAATATCAAGAGGATCTTCATCTCTTTCAATTATTGATTCTAACATTGATATCCTTTCTTTTAATTCTTTTATCTCAAGTTTTCACTAATTAATTTCAACTTTAAGCTTTTCAATAAAAGGTTCTATTGTTCTTTTTCTAGTTTTTGAACTACAATGGTCATTCCTAATTCTTTGAATAATAGTTTTTAAACTATAATCTTTTTCTGGTTTTTTTAACCCTAGTTTTGTTTCAAGATAAATGAAGATATTTCTTTAGCTATTTCTTTTTTTCTTTTAGATCTATAATTTTGTCAATAAGATTCAATATTAGATTATCTTTCTTTGTAAGGACTAATAAACCATTATTTTTGTATAAAGCTTGACAATAGTTGCACTGACCATTACAACTCTCACTAGACTTTTTCTCAGAGGTCATATCTTCCTTAAAAAGATCGATCTCCAAATCTAATTTTTTAAATTCATTCCTATTCTGATAAGAAGATATGCATTAATGACCTCTTAAGGTCTTCATTGATGGGCTTATTACCCATAAATTATTTTTTAGAATATAACAAGACTTCTCCTTTCATTACAAGGAGTCATTTACACAAAATGATCATGAAATTAACTTTTTTTTATCCATAATAAACTTTATATTTATTGCTTGAAGTATTTCATTACAACTTTGTTACTCTAGACCTTTTGAATTCAATCAAGCAAATTAGTCATTGATCTTGATTTGTTTTTTTTTTTTTATTATGTTTGGATGGTTTAATTGATGAAAGATGACCTCATAACTTCAATTCTTGGTAACAGTACATCTCCTTTCTTTCCAAGAAGTCATCCACACAAAATGATAATGAAATTAAGTATTATCTTTACAACAAACATTATATCTACTATAACAAGCACATCATTACAACTTTGTCACTTTAAATCCATTGAATTCTATCAAGCAAATGATTCATTGATCTTGGTTAACTTTTCTTATTGTGTTTGAATGGTTCAATTGCTAAAAGATGAACTTGTAACTTCATTTCTTGCAAACATGACATCTTCTTTCATTGTAACATGTCATCCATACTAAATGATCATGTAATTAACTTTTGTCATTACAACTTTGGCACTATGAACCAATTGAATTCCAACAAACAAAATAGTCATTAATCTTGATTAACTTTTCTTACCTGGGTTAATCAAGATCAATTACTACTTTTTCATGGGAAGGACTCATTCACACAAAATGTTCATGAAATTAAATTTGTCCATACCAAACATTATATTCAATATGACAAGAATGTTCTTACAACTTTGGCACTCTGAATCTATTGAATTTATGAAATATGAACTTCATTTCTTGCTAACAAGACTTCACCTTTTGTTACAAAGAGCTATTCACACAAACTAAGTATGAAAATAACTTTTCTTCCCATACCAAACATTATAGTCATTGTGACAATTATTTTATTACATCTTTAGCACTTTGAATTCATTAAATTCTATCACTCAAAGCAGTTATTCATCTTGATTGAAACCTAGTTCTTTAAGTAGGGATTGCACTAGATAACTTTACCCCATAAGAACTATTTATGAATAGTTTTGTAAAAAAAAATTGATGGTGATTAGCTTTTCTTTTAAGGCTTGAATGTTTTAATTACTAAAAGATAAGCCCATAAGTTCATTTGTTACTAACAATTATTTGTTGTAATCCAATGGATTTAGAGTGTGGCAAAGTTGTAATGAGGTGCTCATTGAAATAAATATAATGTTTGGCATTGACACAAAACTTATTCTCCTAATCATTTTATGGGAATGACTCCTTGCAAGAAAAAGTAGTAATTGATCTTGATTAACCCTTTTTTTTAGGTTTAAATGGTTTAATTCCTAAAGGAAGAGCTTGTGACTTCATTTCCTGCTAACAAGACTTTTCCTTTCATTGCAACAAGTCATTTACATACAATGATCATGAAATTAACCTTTGTGTTTACACCAAGCATCATATTCATTATGATAGGCATGCCATTACAACCATGGTACTATCGATACACCATTCTTAAAAGCACATAGAAGTAGGAATAAAAAGCACATAGAGACAAGAATAAGAAAAGTTATTCACAAGAATAAGAAAAGCTACTTAAGCAATTGAAGCAGTAATATTGAACAAACAAGCAATTTAAGCAATAGTATTTAAGAAACATAAATGACTTATAGGAGAAAAGTGTTCATTCATCAAGTATCATTACGAGCTTTATTATGTTATAAGGGTAGGAAGAGATTGAAAGAAACTAGTAAAAACTCAAATTGGACTCTATCTTTCTTTTGTGTAAGAGGGACTTATTTATGCTAAAGAAAAGGAAATAATTGACACCTAAGGAGTCTTTTTAATCAATAGTAAAAGTGCTCTTTTTCCTTATAAATTCCTTACTTTTCAAAGTTGTTTTAATAAAAAGCTACTTGTTAAGCATCTTTTCCCTTTTCCACTAAGAGTAATTTGTCATTTTCATAGTTCATATGGATCATGCGAATTTTGTATACTGTTGTCATTATTATGACCTTGACTACATTTGGCTGACTTGCTTATGGGGTCATTTCTGGTTAGAGCAAAGAGGCCATCATTTCCAACAATCTTTCTTTAGATATTGACTCCATTAAAGCCTTCAATAGTTCTTCTAGATTACTAAATGGTCTGGGCATTTGTGGAGGTTTTGGCCCATTTATATTGATAATTCCTTTGGTTGTACATACTCCATCACCAAGGAAGTCAAACTTTTCCTACCAATGAATATTAATTCATCTAGCCAGTCAGGGGATATGCTTAATATCTGTATCTAACACACTTACTTATGGTCCCATTTTATAATTTATGGAACATGATACCATGAGGCAAACATTAACAATGGGTCTTTAACCTCATCATTTTTTTTCACAAAACTATTTATAAATAATTTTTACCTTATGGGGTAAAGTTATGTGATGTAATCCTAACTTAAAGAGCTAGATTTTAAACTAGTTAAGAAATCTCTTTAGATCATTTAAAAGATGAATTTGAATAAACCAACTAATTTTTTTTTGCAAATTTTTGTATAGTAAAGCTCTTTCTCAAACTTTGATATAAGTGAATTAATTGTAGGATTTGACCTTCCACCATTCTTTTAGATCTTTATAGCTAAAAAGATAACCTTGTTAGTTTTCTAGATAAAGAAGATTTTAAACTTTGAATTTGGCATAGGCCTTGTCTTTAAAGCCATAGATTGTTCCTAATCACTTTTCAATGGGTTTAATAACCACAAAGTTTATTTCATGAAGAATCTATTGATAGTACATGTAATCCTTCATATTAGTATAAGGATACATGTTATCCTTAAAATAAAATTTAAAGACTGTATTAGGTTGAAGGTAAGTATAGTTATTTTCAATAGCATATAAAAAATCAATGTGTTTTGGAATCAAAGGATATGTTAAAGTTTTATTTAATACTTACTCATAAGTGTCACTTTAAAGTTTATCAACTTCTTTAAATTTTGATTCAGAGGCACCTTTTGTTGGTGAAATAACTAACTTTGTTAGGGAATGAGGTCCTTGTATTAATGGAAACTTACTTATTGGAAAGTTCCTTACAAAAATTCACAAGTTAGAAATCAAGTAAAGAATTGGAAGTTTCTTTAATAAACTCAATATCAAAATCAAAAATAGATAAAATCCTTTGCCATCTAGCAAAGATTTGTTTAGAAGCAATATTCTTTTCTACAAATAATTATTATCTAAATTTTCATTAATAACTATTTATTTATTCTTACTCCTATTAAGACTATTACTCTTAGAAAGTTAGTTAAGTCTTAACCTAACCATACTTCATACTATCACTATCAACAATTTATGCCACTGCTCTTTACACCTAACCGCAACTTACATGAGTAACAAAGGTAACGTGACTTGGGGTTTCAACTAGGAAATAAAGATACGACTAATACTGTTACTAGCACCTAAGCCTAGATCTCCTTTTTTATTCGATATGAAATATCAAGATAAAAATAAGAGTCTTTATGTCCTTACAATCATAGATAAGGTAAAAGAAAATGTGAAAGAGTTATTTTACTATTTTGAAAATACTAAAAAAAGGAAAAGGTTTTTTTTTTATAACTTTTAGCCAAAAGAGCAGGAAATTTGGATTAAATATCATAAAAAATATATTAAAGAAATGAGAGCAGTTGATATTTTTACTTAGAGAAGGCTTATAAAATTAAGAAGAAACTTTTCCCTAATTTTTCAACCTTGGAGGAATGTATAGTTCTTGGCAAAGCCTATCAAGAATATATTACAAGAAAGGGAAAGAGGGTGAAGAACAATACATTCAACTTATAGTATTTAAATGGAATTGTAAATGTTGTTTGATACTTATCCTTCTTATGAATTGGATTTACCAATAAATAGACATTATATCAAAATTTGAATATATCTGGGCTTAATAAAGCCTATTAAGCAAATATTGTTTATTAGATATACTATACTTAATCCATTTCAATGCCTTAATTAAAGGCTTATGGTTAATTACCAATCTTAAAACTCCTTTTTCTAATTTAGCTGCATTTTTTACATAAAAAGTAGGAACACTCTAAGAACTAAGACTTTTTCTGATAAGTCCCTTTCTTAAAAGGTCACTTATTTTGTTTTTGCATATTTCTAAATGCCTTGGTCCCATTTTTATGTGTATAACTTTGGTTGGAATTTGAGTTTCATTAAAAGTCATTTCGTAGGGTAGCTCAACTACATGCTTTTTCTTATTCCAAAAAGTTATAGGAATTTCTAAGCAAACCAATGTTTCTAACTTTTGTTGTATTTCTCATATTTTTACTTGGGTAACAGGAGTGTTAATTTTTTCATGCAAATGTTTATTTTTTACTTCAGAATGTAGAGATTGAATAAATCTCTCTTTTCTTCTAATATATTTTTAAAGTGTATCTATCTCTTTATATTGGGAGGTAGATACAAACTTCAAACTAATAAACGTTCCATTTATTTATAAGTAACTTCCATGATCACTAATTTCCTTTATAAGATATAACATGTGTAAGAAGGAATTTCCCAAAATAACATCCTATGATAGGTTTTTAACCAAGAACAAAAGGAATTTGAATGCAAATTCCCTCATTGAAAATAACAACTTGTGAAAACTTGTATTTTATAACAAGTTTACTTTTGTTAATAGTGTTTAATAATTCTATATTTTTTGAAATGTATTTTGAAGGTAATATTCCTTCATTAATACAATTCATATCTATACTTGAGTCAACTAAGGCAATCATAGAGAAAATGTATTATTTATTAATTACAACTATAATTTTTGTGTACCCCTTATAAGTAATAACCCTATCAATTAAGTTAATGTATTGAAGAGAATTTAATTTCTTTTTTCAAGAGGCATCTTGTATATCTAGAAGGTCTTTAACCTTTTCAAACATGATTCGTTGGATTATAATCCTTTCTTTTAATTTTTTAATTTTAGATTTTAACTAATTAATTTCAACGTTAAGCTCATTTATAATAGGTTCTGATTATTTAGCTTTTAAGCTAGATTGATTATTTTTAATTCTTTGAATAACAATTTTTAAATTGTAATCTTTTACTAATTCTTTAGCCTTATTTTTATCTCTAACTAGGTGAAGATACTTTGCTAATTGTTCCCTTTTTTCTTTTGGATTTGATATCTTATCAATAAGATCCAAAATTAAATTATGTTCTTTTGTTAAGAATAATAAGTCATTACTTTTACATATTACTTAATGATAGTTGCACTTTACATTACAATTATCATCTCAATTCATGTTAGAGGTAGCCTATTCTTTAAGAAGGTCTACTTCTTGATCTGATTCTTCTAACTCATTTTTTGATAAGAAAATATGCATTAATAAGTTCTTAAGATCTTTGTCTAAATATAACTCTTGGATTTTTTACTTCATTTTGCATTTACTGAAGTAATGCCCTACCTTTTTTGTATTTATAACAAATTTCTATTTTGCTTTTCTTTTACAAACTAGGCTTCTTCTTTTCTTTTGTTTTTTCTTCCTTTTTTTTTAATAAATTTTTTTCTTTTGAGCTAAAGGTTTATAACCTTTTCTCTTGATTTTTTTAGGATAATTCATAGGTGGATAACTCATCATTCATAGAAGTCTCCTAAAGCTCTTTTGTCTTATGCTTTATCTTTTTGTAGCTGCCTATGAAGTTTAATTTCGTTACAAAATTTAACTCCTTTAGTTACTACCTTGATAACCAATTCTCCATGAGTATAACTAACATAGTCAATTACTCCTACATGATAGGATTTTAACCTTATTTTTACCCTTTCCACAAATAGGATAGGTAACCAATTAAAGAATTTTTCTTTCCAAAAAATACTATGACTTTCTTTTCTCTTGAAAATTTTAGAAATGACCACATCTTTATATCCTCTCTAATAAGACAGATTTGGGCATTTCAAATTAATGAATTACTTGTATATCTCATCTATTAACAAGGTGATGGTACCGACAAAATGATTGGTAACAGTGTATATTAATGTATTAACACTATCGATGAGTTGAACTCCTTGCTTTGTTGGATGGATAAAGATCCCATTAACTTTTAAACTATCTAGTAAATCCATTGGTTATAAATTTTGCTATTTGAGGGTCTAAATTACCCTTTGATTTTGCAATAGTTGCAAACATCATCATATAATGAAATAGAATAAGAATATGATATTTAGATATCTCATCAAAATTCCATTCTATTATACTGCTACCATCATACTAAACATAATTATGTTTAGATTGTTTCTCTAATAAGAGGTTGATCAAGGTTAACTTAAGATAATAGAATTTTGTAGGGACCTTATTAAAGGTCACTTTGTTGATATTCATAGTTTCCTTCTCATAAGAAGGTGATAGACCATCTTGTATCAGTTTTGTTCTGACAACAACATTTCTTCAAATTTTGTCTATATATTCTTTATCTTCTTATTCCTTAATCTGTTCCTTTTTTCCCAAAACAAAGGCTACCTTTCCTTTATAACCTAAGGTTCTTAAGCCATTATTAGTATGCTAATTATGGCTAACGGACATAGAGATTTCGTTAAGTGATGGAGTTCAATGGATTTAAAGTATTAAAGTTGTAATGACATGCTCGTTGCAAGGAATATAATCGTTGTAACAAAGGGAGAAGTTTTGTTAACAAGAAATTAAGTTATGAACTCATCCTATAAGAATGGAATGATTCAAACCCATTAAGGAAAGCTAATCAAGATCAACGACTCCTTTGTTTGGTATAATTCATTTTATTTAGAGTGCTAAAGTTGTAATGGTGCCCTCATCACAATGAATATAATGTTTGGTGCAAACACAAAAGTTAATTTCATAACCAATTTGTGTGAATGACTCCTTGCAATGAATAAGTGAGCTTGGTTAGTAGGAAATGAATTTATAGGCTCGTCCTTTAAGAATTGAAACATTCAAGCCTAGAAAGAAAGACTAATTTAAATTGATGACTCCTTTGTTTGATAGAATTCAATGGATTTAAAGTGCTAGAATCATAATAATATGCTTGTTATAATGAATGTAAAGTTTGGTATAGTTACAAAAGTTATTTTCGTGGTCATTTTATACAAAACACTCCTTGAAATGAAATGGGAAGTTATGTTAGTATGAAATGAAGTTATGGGCTCATTCTTCAGAAATTGAACCTCCCAAAACTATTATAAAAGGCTAATTAAGATTAATGACTCCTTTGTTTGATGAAACTAAATGGATTTAAAGTGTGAAAATTGCAATGTCGTGTGCTTGTCGCAATGAGTATATTGTTTTGTATAGACACAAGGTTATTTTTATGGCCTTTTTTTATGTGAATGACTCTTTGCAATGAAATAAAAAGTCTTGTTGGCAAAATATTAAGTTACAAGCTTATCTTTCATCAATTAAATCATTGAAACTTGGTAAGAGAAATTAATCAAGATGAATAACTCCTTTGAGTGATAGAATTCAATGGATTCAAAGTGCTAAAGATGTAATGACATGATTTTCACAATGAATATAATGTTTGATATTAGAAGAAAAGTTATTTTCATGCTTAGTTTGTGTGAAAGACACCTTGTAACAAAAGAAGAAGTCTTGTTAGCAAGAGATGAAGTTGTAAGCTCATATTTTAGGAATTTAATAGATTCAGAGTGCTAAAGTTGTAATAACATTCTTGTTATATTAAATATAATGTTTGGTATAAACATAAATTTAATTTCACAATCGTTTTGTGTGAATGAGTCTTTCCAATTGAAGGAAAAGTCAAGCTAGAAAGAAATGAAGTTACTAGCTTAACCTTTAAGAATTGAACCATTCAAAGCAAGTAAGAAAAGTTAATTAAGACTAGTGACTCCTTTGTTTGTTGGAATTCAATTGGTTCATGGCACCAAAGTTATAATGAAAAAGGTTGATTACATGATCATTTCCACCAAAAGTAGTTTGTCATTTTCAAAGCTTATATGGATCCTATGGATTCATAATGTTGTCATTATTATGACCTTGATTGCTTTAACTTGACTTGCTTGTGAGGCCACTTCTGGTTAGAGCAAAGAGGCCATCATTTCTAATAATCTTTCTTTGGATACTAACTCCATTAAAGCCCTTAATAGTTCTTCTGGATAATTAGATGGTGTGGGCATTTATGGAGGTATTGGCCCATTTATACTGATAATTCCTTTTGGCTATATATACTCTATCATCAAAGAAGTCAAACTTTTCTTATTAACTAGCCAACTAGGGGATATGCTTAATGCTTGTATTTGACACACTTACTTGTTTTATTATAATAATATAGTTCCATTTTATAATCCATGGAATATGAAACCATGAGGCAAACATTAACAATAGGTCTTTTAACCTTATCATTTTTTTTTTCATAAACAGTTCTTACCTTATGCAGTAAAGCCATGTGATGTAATCCCTACTTAAAAAATCAGGTTTTAAACCAATTATGAAATCTCCTTCAATCATTTGGAAGATGAATCTAAATGAACCAACTAAATTTTGTTTTAGAATACTCCATCAAACAAAAGAGTCATTCATCATAATTATCTTTTCTTACAAGTAAGTAATGCTAGCTTTCATCATAATTATTTTTTCTACCACTTTTTTTTCAAAAATACTTTTTATTCATTGTTATAGTAATCTAAATATGCCATCTATGGGTAATAACATTATCAATTAAATTAAAGTATTGAGGAGTACATAATTCTTCTTTTAAAGAAGTATATGAAATATTAAGAAGATCTTCATCTCTTTTAGTTACTAATTATAACATTGATACCCTTTCTTTTAATTCTTTTATCTTGATTTTTAAGTAATTAATTTTGGCTTTAAACTTTTCAATAGAATGTTTTATTGTTGTTTTTCTAGTTTTTGAACTAGAATGGTCATTCCTAATTCTTTGAATAATAGTTTTTAAACTGTAATTTTCTTTTGGCATTTTAACCTTAGTTTTGTTTTAAGATAAATGAAGATATTTCTTTAACTATTCCCTTTTTTCTTTTGGATTTGTAATTTTATCAATAACATTCAATATCAGATTATCTTCCTTTGTAAGGACTAATCAGCCATTATTTTTGTATAAATCTTGATAATAGCTGTACTAACCATTACAACTCTTACTAGATTCTTCCTTAGAGGTGGTATCTTCCTTAAGAAGATCTATCTCCAAATCTAATTCTTTAGATTCATTCCTCTTCTGATAATAAGATATGCATTAATGACCTTTTAAGGTCTTTATCTATAGATAATTTTTTAATTTTTTGTTTCATTTTACATTTATTAGAATAATGTCTTATTTTTTTGCATTTATAACAAACAATTGTTTTTTTTTCCTTTTTCCTTTTTTTTTTTTGTGAAGTAGGATTTTTTGTTTCTTTTGATTTTTCCTTTTTATAAAAAGATTTCTTTTGAGGTATGGGTTTATAATTCTTCTTCCTAAAAATTTTCAAATGTTTCACAGATAGATAACCCATTTATTTACAAAAGTCTCCTAAGCCTTTTTTTCCTTGGATTTTTTCATTTTGTAACTACCTATGTAGTTTACTTTTATTACAAAGTTTAACTCCTTCAATTACCACTTCAACAACTATTTCTCCATAGGTGTAACTAGAATAATCAATAACTTCACTATGATAGGATTTTAATCTATTTTTTACTCTTTTAGAAAATATGGTAGGTAACTTAAACATAAATTTTTCTTTCCATAATATACTCTAACTATCTTCTTTAGTCAAAAATTTAAGAAAGAAAATATCTTTGTACCACCTAAAATGGGACAAATCTGGATTCCTTAAATTAACAAGTTGTTCATATTTGTTTTCTATTAATAAGGTAATTGAACTAATAAAATAATTAGTAATTGTATAAATTAGTTTATCAACATTATCATTTAATTGCATTCTTTGCTCTTTTTATAGTATTAAATATCTAAGATTTAGCCTTTTTTGAAAAATATAAATCCCATTAGCCTTTAAACTGTCTAGTGAACCCGTTTACTATAAGTCTTGCTATTTGGGGGTCAAAATTACCTTTAAATTTTGCAGTAGTAGCAAACAACATTATATAATGAAGTAGAATGAGAATATGATTTTTTGACATTCCATCTAGATTTCATTCTATGATATTGCTACTGTCATATTGAACATAATTGTACTCAGACTATCCCTTTAATAAGAGGTCAACTGGAGTAGGTCTAGGATAATATAGTTTTATGCAGACTTTATTAATAGTTATTTTGTTAATTTCCATTCTTTCCTTCTGATAAAAAGGTGATGAATTTTTTTGACTTAAAGTTTGTTTTGATAAGAACATTTATGGAATTTTTTCCACATAATCCTCAACCTCTGATTCTTCTTCTATAATTTGTTCCTTTTTTCCTAATATAAAAGCATTCTTTTCTTTTAATCCAAGGTATTTTAACCTTTTGATTATTTCATCTACCAATTCTGGTTTTTCAAGATTTTTACTTAACATGTTGTAATTTATTTTTTCTTCGAATGACATAGGTTTAAATAAAACTCTTTTCTCTATTTTTGGTTTAACTAGAGGTTTCAAAGCTTTCTGAGCCACTTCTTCTATCTTTTTTACAACTCTATTAAGCTGAGTTTTTATTGACTGAAGATAAAAATTAGTATAATTTCCTTATTCCATAACAACACTAGTAGAAGGCTCCATTTTATATGGTAAAGCTATAACTTCATAGTTTTCAACTTTTACACTTAAGTGTAGGTGGGTGAATGCTTTTAACCCTTTTCCCTTTTCTTGTAACGTATTCTTGATATGTTTTTTCAAGAACCATACATTCTTCGAAAGTAGAAAAATTTAGAAATTTTTTTTTCTTAAGCTTGTAGACCTTTTTTAAATAAGTAAATATATCTATAACTTTCATACTATTGGTATATATCTTATGACATTCATGTCATATTTCTTATTCTTTTTCATTAAAGGTTATAAAAAACCATTTTCTTTTTACACTATTTTTAAGAGAGTAAAATAACTCTCTTACCTTTTCATCTACTTCATTGACTACCTTGGAGACATAGAGACTCCAATCTTTATCTTGGTATTCCATATTAGAAAGAGAGGGAGACCTAGGAGTAGAAGCTTGACTAGATGTTTCTAGTGGTTCATTAACCATTGAAGTAGAAGTTGAGAAAGGAAAGTCAACTCTATATTGAGGTTGATTAACTTGCTCTTTTATTCTTTTAACGCCTTCTAGTTCAATAATTGGTACTAAAGCGGTAAAAAATCTAGGTTCAACCTTTTTTTTTTCCCTTTTCAAGTTTTAACCTCACACTTCTAGTTAAAGCAAATTGGATTTTGACATCCCTATCTTGGAATTCAATTACTTTTTCCACTTATCTATTAACCTGTTTAATAGGTTTAGCTGCCTTTTCTAATACCCATTTTTCAGGTAGTTTAACTTAATCCCAAGCAATTGTTTTAGGAATCATAACATTAGGTTTTGACCTATTAGTAAAAAATAATGTAGTAGTCCCTTAATCAACATAGCTTGCTAGAATTTCTTTAATTATTGGGACAGTGGTATTTATAACCTTATAATGTATCCTATAAATAAGGATTAGATTTTCTGAAATAGGCATCATATCAAATTCTTCAATTTTAATATCTAAACATAGTGCATGCATCAAATTAGGATCTAATAATGATAAGGTAAAATTAGGAGAACAAGAGAACTAAATAGGCCTATAACTTAGAGTATATTCAGTTACTTATAAGAAGGAGTCATGGAAACAATTTTGTTTTTTTCTCTCTAACACATATAATTGATGAATTATTTAAACACAATCTAGTAGTAGGTTTTAATGTTGATTGTACCATCCCAATATGAATAAATTTATACTTTTATTGATGTGAGCTAATAAGCTCCTTGGATAACAAAAAGAAATCATTATAACCCTGAGTTAAGGGTAATGCTTCTCCAATAGTTTTAATAATTTCATCGACCATAGAAAAGAAACCTCCCTATTTATAAACTTGGGAAGATAATAAAGAAGGAAGAGTCCAATTTTGTAAATAATCATTATCTAATTTTTCACTAATTACTATTTCTTTATTCGTAAAAAAAAAAAAAAACTATCACTTCTAAATAATTTATTAGGTCTTAACCTATTCATGCCTTACCATATTACTGTCAATGACTTAAGCCACAACCCTTCATCCTTTTACATGGCTAACATTGGTACAAAGGTAATGCAACTTGGGGTTCCAATGATAAGACACTAACAAGTTCAAAATTTCAACTATTTAGAAGATCAATATTCCTATAGGTTTAAGGCTTTAATATAATTCCTATCTTGGTAGTACAAGATCAAATATGTAGATATATATATATAATAAACTAATTAACACACTGATATAAAAGAAGATAATAAGGAAAAGAATATAATACTTATAGAAATAAACCTTTCATTAAACACCAAAAGTCCTAACAAGCTTATATTACAAAAAGGGGAGAAGGAGAAATAGACATTGCAAAGGAAGGGAAAGAAGCAAACTTAAAAAAAAAAAAAAGAAGCAAATTAGACTTTGCCTCTCTTTTCCTAGGAGAGGTCTTATTTAATGGGAGGAATCTACTTTGTTAAAGTGAAATGTTCCATTATTTGCATTAAATATAATGTTTGGTGTAGAGATAAAAGTTAATTTCATGATTATTTTGTGTGAATTACTCTTTCCAACAAAAGAAGAAGCCTCGTTAGCAATAAATGAAGTTACGGGCTCATCCCTCATGAATTGAAACAATCAAACCATGTATGAAAAATTGATTAAGATCAATTACTCCTTTGTTTGTTGGACTTTAATGAATTTGAAGCACCAAAATTTTAATGATGTACATTTTGTAAATAAAAAATGACTCCTTTTCATAAATGACTCCTTGCAAATCAATTCTTTTCTTAAAGTTTGATTTGCCAATAACCAGATTTCATATCAAATTTTAAAAATATCTGGGCTTCATAAATCCTATTAAGCAAATCTTTCTTTTTAGGTATAGGATACCTAGTCCGTCTTAAAACCTTATTTAAAGGCTTATAATTAATAACTATCCCTTGAACTCCTTACTTTAATTCTGTAGCACTTTTAACATAAAATGTTAGGCAACTCCATGGATTATTACTTTTTCTAATAAGCCTTTTCTTTAAGAGATCATCTATTTCCTTTTTATAGATATCCATGTTGGGTAACTCCATGTTATGTCGTTATGAAGCAAGAATAAAACTTGATTTCTTCCTATTTGAACTTCATAGTTCCAAAGGTGTACAAACATACTTGTTGCAATGAATAAATGTCTATTGTGGGCCAAAAGTTATTTTCAAGATCATTTTTCATAAATGAGTTCTTTCTATGGAAGCTGAAGTTTTATTAGGAAGGAATAAAGAGATAGTCTCATTATGGAGGAATGTAATGGAAAATACTTATAAGAAAAGCTAATCAATATTAAAGACTCCTCTATTTGATGAAATTTAATGGATTCCTTGTTCCAAAATATATGAAATTAATAATGGTACTTTTAAGCACATCCTTCTTAAATAAGCATAACCTCTTTATCTGCATCAAGTAATAACTTCTTTATTGGATGGATCTTAATGGATTCAGACTACTTATGTCATAATAATGTACATCTCATAATAAAATCAATTGTTTGTGTTAACATTTAAGTTAATTTTATAATTTCTTTGTATTAATGACTCCTTAGAATGAAAGGAGAATCCTTATTTGATAAGAATTAATTATCGATCTCAACTATTAGACAATGAACATTCTGTACATGTGAGAAAAGCTATTCCAAAGGAATGACTCTTATTTATGGTGGAGTTCAAAAGATTCAAACTACCCATGGTCCATTAAAGATAAGAGATAAAGGCTTTTACTTTCATTTTAAGGAGTCATTCAAGTAAGGGAATCTTGAAATTAACTTAAAGGTTTATGCTAATCATTGATTCCACTACATGAGCTCATTATAAGAAAAGCCACTAAAGAGAAGTAAACACAAGGGTTGAGTAACAATAATTGAGAGAAACACTTAAGGGAGTGTGTGTGAGGTTATTTCTAATGTCTTTGACATAGGTGATGATTCGAGGATAAATCCTTTTGAGTAAAGGGGGAATAATTAATCTAAAGCTGAATTAACAAGTAACTATAGGTAGTCTTAATATACATGACTTGGAAGGCCACATTAAAAGTACATGTTTCCACTTATATACGAAGTTTAATAGACCTTATAACCTCCTATTTTATGCCATTGAATACTTGAACAATCATATAAATTAGTGTCAAAATGGCAATGTTAAATGGTAACTAGACTAGAGTAACCTTAGGCATGACATTCAAGGACAACTTATTATCAATAAGGACTCACAACATGTTATAGCTATAGCAAATGACTAAGATATACAATGCCTTAGTGTAGTACTACCCTTCAACTATAATATCCTCATTTGAGAATGAGATATAATTGCTCATCATTATATTATTAAAGATGTGGTTAAAGTTTCCCAAAGAAAGATTGAGTGAAACATATGTTTATTATGGATATGTAGTAGTGATTTATGATGAGGCTCAAAATTCATTAACATAGAGAGGATTAAGATCTTAGCTGGGATATGACCCAACTGTTTAAGTACAACGTACTCACTTTACTTGATGTACTTAAAGATGTCCTATGTGCCTATTAGAAATTGTTTCTTTGGACTCAAGCTTTTGCTTAATAGATGACAATTCCGCTATAGCATTCTCAAGAGGGATCTCTTTAATGTTGTCCAAAATCACAACTTTTTATTTCTTTAGCTTGAGGTTTTCCATGTACTTTGAAGTGTAATGTCTTCCACTTTCAGTTTATGACTCTAACTCTTGTGATGTCAAATGTTGCTGCAGGTGCTACTTCTTGTGCCAATATGTGATTTTGAGAATATACCCAACAACTATGTTCCTATTGGATCACTTTAGCACTATAATAGGAGTAATGAAGTGTTTGAGGAGCAAGTGGAGTTTGAGCATTTAACTAAAATATTTTTGGTGTCGTCATATTTCTTTGGTATCAAGAATGACCCAAGAAGATTTTCAAATTGGTTTAAAACCTAGTTTGTTAAATGGGGTTTACATCATTTAACTTTACCCTATAAAGTAAAAATTGTTTATGAATAGTTTGGAATATCAAATGAAGAGGTTAAAGACCCTTTGTTAATGTTTATAGCTTGGTATCATGTTCCATGGATTATCAAATGGGACTATAACATTGTGGCTAAATAAGCTAATATCTTAGATGTTGATATTAGACATGTTCCATGGCTAGCAAGATGGATTAATATCCAATGGTGGCAAAAATTTGACTTTTTTTTATAATGGAATAGGAGTTACTTGTATAAATGGTCCAAAGGTTCCACCACCAAAGCCCACTTCTATAAATCCTAAAGAGATATTAAAGACTTTAATGAAGTTTATATATAAAAAAAAAAGGTTATTATAAATAATGATTGCTTTGCTCCAACTAGATGAAGACACATAAGCTGACTAAGCTGAGAGTAGTTAGAAGCACCTTAATGATGATATTATGCAAGATTCTTAAGACTTATATCAGTTGTAAAGAGAAAAGGACAAGTAACTTTCAGTGGGAAAAATATTATGGGTTAGTTTTAATAAAGTTACTTTAGAAAAGGTGGAGGATAATGGAAAATAATGGAGCATTCCACTTTAAAAAAGTAGATTCCTCTTATTATGGCGGTCACCATTTTCTATGTATAAATAAAACCTCTCATAAGCAAAGAGAGGCAGAGTCCAATTTGCTTCTTTCCCTTCCTTTGTAATATCTCTCTCTATTCCTCTCCTCTTTGTAATATAAGTTTGTAATGACTTTCAGTGTTCAATGAAAGGTTTATTTCTGTAAGTATTTTGTTCTTTTCCTTATTATCTTCTTTTATATTGATTATATGTTACCAATATAGGAATGGTATAAGAGCCTTAAACCTAAAGGAATATTAATCTTCTAAATAGTTGAAAGTTTGAACTTGTTAGTGTCTCATTGTTGAAACCCCAAGTCATGCTGCCTTTGTACCCTTGTTAGCCATGTGAAGGTGTAAAGGGTTGTGGCTTAAGTCATTGACAATGATATGGTAAGACATGAATAGGTTAAGACCTGATAGATTATTTATAAGTGATAGTTATGCCCATGATGCTCCAAAATTTCTTTATTATAAGAAGAAAGTCATGGTTGCTTCTCTATCCTACTATACATTAGCCCAAGTCATGGCAATCTCCATCTCCTTATGGTAGTCCTCCATACTCTTAGTGTCTTAAGAGAGATCTTCTAGCCTATGGTACAAATCCCTATAATAGGGATTAGGAATGAACCTATTCCTTATGTTAGCCTTCATTTCCTACCATGTATCAATAGGCCTCTCACGATTCCTTTTACTAGAGAAAACAAGTTGATCTTAACAAATAATAGTATAATCAATAAACTCAATTGTAACAAGCTTTACCTTTTTTCTCTTAAGAGTAGTTGTGATAATGAAAAACCAACTCAACCTTCTTCTCCCATTCTAGATAGGTTTTAGGATTGTTTTATCTTTGGAATAGAGAACTTTTCATTTTAATACTTGGTGAGAACCCCAAAGAGTATAATGAAACCACAAAACAAAAAATTCAAAACACTAAGAAAGTTATATCAAATTTAACAAAAGTAAAATCTTGATCTAATCTTCAAAGGAACATGAACTTAAAGTATAAACCTAGACCTAATGTTAAAAAAAACACAAACCAAAGGTATAAAGAAGGACATGGACGCCATACTCCAAAAAGAAGGGATTTGGGAGTGATAAGTTAGGTTGGAATGCCATAAGACAATAATCTCAATAAGTTTGCAAAGTTCAATGAAGAACTAAAAGAGAAAATTCATAATTTTCTTTTTCATTAATGATCTATATCTTTTAATAATGAAATCAAGCCTATTTATAGGCTAAAATAACAACCCAAACCCTAAAAATAAGAAAACTTCCTAAATAAGTTGACAGCAAACGAATTGGAATTAGTTCGGTTAGATTCATAGAGCCACACATCCAACATCAAATTGGTTCACCAACTAGCTCATAATTAGTGCTGGCCTAACCTTTTAGCAGTTAACTAGTCTTGTAACCTATTTTATATTTGCTTTATTCCTTGTCCTCCATTTTCCAAACTTTGTGATAGATCTAACTCATTAATTCTATTACTTTGTTGCTTTAACACTTCATAATCACTTAACTTAGGTTAATATAGCATACTTATACAATTAATAAAGCCTTAGCCTGCATTAAGATATACTTTGTTGCCCTTTAAGCTTTAATTAGCTTCCTTAGCCCAAATGTTTTTAATATATCTATTAAGTGCCTCTTTCATCCTTTAACTCTAGAACCTATCATTAGTCCTTCTTAAATGCTCAACGAATCCTTAGAAACCCCTCTATGCATCACCACCTCCATGAATCTCATCAACCATGGATGCTTATTTGAACACTATACAATATGTCCCCTTTCTAGATACTTAATGCATTTCACATCTCTATTTTTATAAGGTTGGGAATTAGAATTACTTTTCTCCTTAGTAGGACTCACTTCTTTACTCTTGTCGATTCACTTAACTTAGGCTTGTAATTAGCCATCTCCCATTTACTCTAATTTGGCTTTTAAGATGAAGAAGAACCCAATTTTATCCAAACTATGTAGAACCCTTCCATTTAAGTTGCTTCTCAACTTTCATTGTCATGTGTACCATGTCCTTTAACTTCACATAATGCTATAATTCAACTATGTTGGTAATGTCTCTATTTAACCTTTATTGTATTGAAAAGTGAAGCCTTTTTGCAAAGGAATCAATTGACAATCTAAAATTTAAAGAGCAAAACAATTTTGTTTAGGAAAAGAAGGCTAATCAAGAGTAATAATTCCTTTATTTGATAGACTTTAATGGATTCTGACTATTAGAGGAGATGTACTATTGTCAAGTAATCAAGATGTGGTCTAATGTCTCATTCAATGAACAATTCACTCAAAGTAAGGAAAGCTAATTAAGAGTAGTAACATCTTTATTAAAAGGACTTCAGTGAAATCAAACTACCCAAGACATAATAATGTGCATGTCATATTAAGATTTGTTATAAGTGTAGGCAATTAAGTTAGCTTTAAGATTCTCTGGTGCAAACAACTCCTGGGAATGAAAATAGAATCCTTATTAGTTAAAAATGAATTGTAGATCTCATTTTTCAAGCAATGAACCATTGTATCTGTGTATGAAAAGCTAATTAAAATGAGTGATACTCTTTTGTTTGATGGAGCTTAATGGATTCAAACTATTAAAGGTGTATTTAAATTATGTCGTAAAAAATTAATGTTTTTTATAGACATGTATGTTAATTATAGGATCATTCTATGTTAATGATTCCTTAGTATGAAAGTGGGGCACCCTTATTTTGAAGGAATTAATTGATAGACTTGACTCTTGCTGATAATATTAATACACTAATTTATATGATTACTAATTATTTTATTAGTATAACTACCTTATTGGTAAATAAGACATATAAGTAACTTATTAATTTAAGGTGCCTAGATTTATCTCACTTTAGGTGGTACAAAGATGTCTTCTCCTCAAAAATTTTTACTAAGGATGATAGTGAGAGTATTTTCTAGAAGTGTTCAACGAAAACACAATGCATAAATGTTACAAGTTGAAAGAAAACAAGATTAAATCACAAGACATAAAGAGAGATTAATTAGATTTGAATTCTTGTAAGAACTAGAAAGAAATAAGACCTACTCTTTTAATTTAGGGTTTTTTTTTTTAATGTTGTAAGATGCCTAATTAAGAAGGAAATAAAGCTTCTATCTTCTTTTGACATAATTAAAGGGTTTACTTCTCAAATAAAAAGAAATCAATTTCAATCTTTCTTACAAAAGAGAAATGACAACATTATACAAAGAAAAGTTGATATGTTGACACTAAAACAAGCCTTTTTGTACAAAAGTACAATCATAGGCTATTTTGAATGGAAAGCACTTTTAACATCACTCTTTTGCATACAAACTCTCAAATTTTCTTTCTTGTTCTCTTCCTTCTTTTCTCTTAATCTCATCTTTTCCTTTTTTCTCCTCTCGACCACAATTCTTGTTTTTCTCTCTCTTTTTTAATCCTCAATTGATCTTTATAAATTTGCCGAGGTGTCAAAGGTACAAAAGTAACAAGTTTATCATTTATTAAAATAGAGTACTTATTCTTAAACCCATCATGTATTACTCGCCAATTATATTGCCATGGTCTTTAAAAAAAAAAACTATGCCCAACATACATGGATACTACATAAACACACAAAATTTAAAACATTTAACATCTTTAATTTTGGTAGGTTGGGAATTAGAATTACCTTTTTCTTGGTTAGAACTCACTTCCTCACCCTTGTAAGATTTAACCTCATGCTTGTAATTAGCCCTTTCCTCCCTTTTGCTCCAATTAGGCTTATAGTATGAAGTAAAACCCAAGTTCTATTCAAACCATGTAAAACCTTTTTGTTTAAGATGCCTCTCAACTTTCATCATCATGTGCACCATGTCCTTTAACTCCATATAATGTTGCAATTTAATTATGTTAGCGACATAAATTATTGGTGAAAAGAAAGTGAGAATTTTCTCTTTTGGTTCTTCATTGAACCTTGCAAACTTATCAAGATTATTGTCTTATGGTGTTTCATCCTAACTTATCACTTACAAATCCCTTCTTTTTGAAGTGGGCATCCATATGTTTCTTTATACCCTTGGTTCATTTTCCTTTGCACATTAGGTAGCTTATACCTTTTGTTTGTGTTCTTTTGAACATTGAGTCAAGGTTTTACTTTTGTTAAACTTGATTTAACTTTCTTGTGGTTTTGACTTCCTTGTTTTACTTATGGGTTTCATTATGGTCTTTGGGGTTCACCAGTTGGTATCATAGCTTTAGGGTTTAAATTAGGTTTGCTTATTTAATTTTTTTTCCCTTGTTCTTCTTCCTAAAAGCTTTTTATAACCTTTTGTTTTTTAAATCCACCAAACCCTAGATTATCTTTTACTATCTTTAAATTCACACAAAAAAAGAAGAAAAAAAAAAGAGACAACAAAGAAAGAAAAAGAACAAAAAAAAAAGTCACAAAAAAAATCCACTTTAAGGCAATAGCTTAATGGTTTGGTCAAACTAACCACAATAACAATCTAGTGCTCTAGCTCAACTCTATTTCCACAATCTATTTTCTTGTTATATCATCCAAGTACATCCTTTAAGCCTATTTCCTTAAATTTTATTTTCCTTGATGTCCTTTTTTCATTTTTTAATTTCTTATTTTCCATTTGGTTAATGTTGTCCTATTTATTTTATTTTATGAGTTGATTTGCTTAAGATTAATCTTCTTGATTTAGCTTGTTTAGTTACTTAAAGAGCTGAAATGGGAATTCAAGAGTGGTAAAAGGTAAGAGTGTGAAATCATTATAAGAAAAGCCACTAAAGAGAAGTAAAGACGAGGGTTGAGAAAAAATAATTGAGAGAAACACTTAAGGGAGTGCATGTGAAGTTATTTCTAACATCTTTGACATAGGTGATGATTTGAGGATAAATCCTTTTAAGGAGAGGGGGAATAGTGAGATTCATAAAGGGCTTTTAAGGATCTATTGAGCATTCAAGAAGGGTCAATGACACGTTTTAGAGGTAAATAGATGAAAGAAGCACTCAATGGGTTGATTAAGGATATTCAAACTAATCAAGTAACAAATGACATGAATTTGAACTTGAAAGAGGAGCAAGGCTTCATTATTATTATTGGACTGTTTAATAGATTAGGATAAATTAATAAAATCAACTTCTAAGTAGGAGTTTGTTATAAAGTAGTAAATCCACTCCTAAGTAGTAATTTGTTAGAAGGTAGGAGTTTGTTATAAAATAAGAGTCTATAATAAAATAGGAGTGTTCCTATATTTTAGGAGTCTTTACTTTTAGGGTTAGGGTTGTTATTTCAACTTATAAATAAGCTTGATTTTATTGTTAAAAGATGTAGATTATTAATGAAAACCAAAGGTGAGAATTTTCTCTTTTAGTTTTTCATTGAACTTTGTGAACTTATCAAGATTATTGTCTTATGGCATTCCATCACAGGTTATCACTCTCAAATCCTCTCTTTTTTAAGTGTGGCATCCATATCCTTCTTTATACCTTTGGTTTGTGTTCTTTTGCACATTAGGTCTAGGTTTATACCTTAAATTCATATTCTTTTGAACATTAGGTAAAATTTTTACTTTTGTTAAACCTGATTTAACTTTCTTAGGATTTTGAGTTCCTTGTTTGCTCATGGGTTTCATTGTACTCTTTGGGGTTCACATCACTGTTGCTCATGAAGTTTTCAATTGACCAAGTTATACCTCCAAGTTTCTTATTGAAGCTGGTAGAATATAAAGGGTGGTATCATTCTTAGCCATATATTGTGCAACCATCTCTTCCAATGATGACTTCTTTTCTTGGGGTTGCATAGGCTGAGAAAATCTAAGAGAACTTAATATTGGTGTCATGGCTGGTGGTTACTGACCACAGAAATTTCTCTGTGAAAAATTGGGGTGATTATTCCATCCTAGATTGTAGAAGTTCGGGTAAGGATTGTGTTGCTATCTATTGTAACTGGAAACATACTAAATACTCTCATTATTCGTAAAACATCTTTCACCAGGATGGCTGCCACTCAAAACTCATTATGCCTTGCACAACATTGTCTCTCATTTGGTCAAATTCCTTTTATAAGGCTGACACTTGTGCAATGAGGGTTTCTGCTGCTCTCCTTTGAGGCATCATCTCTAAATTCCACTGATAATTGTTTAAAGTCATCTCCTCAAGCAGGCCATAAGCCTCATCAGTCTCACTCATCAGAGCTTCTCCAATTATTGCATCAATGGTAGTCCAAGTGGAACCAATGACTCAAATTGTAGAATGTTTAAACCTAAAGTCAGTTGGGTAGACCATGGTGTGAGCAACTTCAAAGTAGATCCTTGTACCTTTCCCATCCCTTATATAGTGTCTTGGTGTCATGTTGCAAAAGTGAAGTGATGTCGTTCCTCAGTCTTGGTTGGCGGGAAGAATTTGACAAGAAAATTTTGTGTCAACTCCTCCCATGTGCTGATGGAATTAGATGGTAATGAATTCAGCCAACTCTTTGCCTTGTCTCTAAGTGAGAAAGGAAATAGTCTTACTTGATTGCATCATTCAACACACCTTTGTGTTTAAGTGTATCACAAATCTCCGCAAAACTTGTAAGATGGAGGTGTGGATCATCATTTGGAAATCCCCCATATTGAACAACTGTCTGGATCATCTGAATGAAAGCCAATTTGATTTCAAAATTATTGGCTTGTATAGCTCCCCTCCTACTATAATGGATTCGATCTATAAGAGGGACTGATTAATCTCTTAAGCTCCTTTGGTTCCTCATTTGCATTAACCTCAACCTTTGTAGAAGTTTATACATATTTTTTCTTGTCCCTCCTAATCTGAGAGATGGTTGTACCTAAAAAATAAGAATGCAAATCCACATTAATAGTAATCACAATTGGTATTAATATTAGAAAGAATAGCGATCAATTCCCCATCAACGCTGCCAAAATCTTGTTGTGCAAATTTAGGTCTCCAGCACACGTGCAAGTGTACATAGTCAAACAAATAGTACAACGAATAATTTCTCGAAAGATCAATCCCACAAAGAATTGAAATAAACTTGAATAGTTTCTAAAATGAAGAATTTCTTCAAAGATCAAGCAAGTAGAACAAAAACTGCAGCGAATCAATTTTGTTTGGATAATCAAGTGTTGACAATGTTACTTAACACTAAGTATATAAGAAGCAAATCAAGAGTGCAGTTGATAATTAAAAACAGTCTAAGGTATGTAATTTCATCATCTTCAGATCTATCCCAAAGTTGAGTGCAAACCAAATGCACTAAGGCATTTAACAACCTCTTTTGATAAGTAGATAAACTTGCTCCATTGAATCAAAACACTATATTTCTATATGAATTCATTTAAAGAAGTTCAATAAGATTGAACATTCTTTAATAGTTGCACATCTTGCGAAGGTATATTCCTATCCAATATAACGATATGTCGCTTTATTCTTTTTCCCTAATCTAGACTATCTCTTTCAAGAATCATCTAAATCTTGCAGTTCATTTAATTGTTGGTCAGACAACTAAAAGCATTACGTTCACAATAAAGCAAACAACCAACAATGTGATCCAATAATCAAGAATAAAAAATCATATCAAACCTCAAGCTAAAGATCCATTACAACCCTAGGAAAAGAATTTAGGCCATGCTTGATATGCTGAAGTTAAACATGAACATGAATAACAATGAAGGGAGATTGAGAATTGAGCTAAGGGCACTAAGGTATGCTGCCCACATAAGGACTGAAAGTTCTTCAAGATTTCAATCCAAATCCTTGCTCCAAGTTCTCTTTCCTTAAGTCTCCAAATCTTGTCTCTCTCTTTGTCCACTATGTTTTTCTGTTTTCTGTTCTCTTCCCTTTTCTTCAAGTTTGGATCATATAAGAATCTCCAAAAGTCTATCTCTCTTTTAAATTCATATTTTTGATTGTAGATAGAGCATCCATGTTTTTCTGCATAGAATTCTCTCTGACTTTATTTCTATCCTTCAAATTCAAATTTTGCGCATTGATAGATCTACCCCCATTTTTTTGCATGCCATCAATAACAGATTTGAGATAATAGCCCCATTTCCTCCTAGATGTCGGGGGAGTTAGCCTCAGCTTTGAAAATATGAATTGTAACTCCATCTCTCATATTTAATCTGCCACAACAATGTCATCAATCCAAATTAAAGGTAGGAAAGTATGTCCAAAATACCCCAGCACGTCAAATCTGGATATTTTCCTCCTTTTTGGGGCTTAAATTCGCTATATCCTCTCATTGCATGCATTATGGGTATGTATAACTGCAATTGTTGCCCTTTGCCATGTCCATAGTTCTTTAGGTATTTTAACATACACCTTGGGTTTTCTGAATTCATTGAATTACATCAAACAAATAAGTCAATCATTGCTTGAAAGATGAGGCACTCACTTCATTTCTATCTAATAAAGCTTATCCCTTCTTTCAAGATGTTATTCACACAAAGGAATCATGAAATTAATTTAAATGTCTACATGGATCATGATTTCAATGTGAGAAGCAGGTTATTATGCTTTGGGTAGTCCAAATCTACTATAAGTCCTTCAAATAGAGGATTTATTGCTCTTGAATAGCTTTCTTTATTGAGAGAGAATCATTTTTGCTTAAAACTTCACACCATCACTATATTCTAGGGTAATAAGGCTTCTCTTCTTGTTGCAAGGAATTATTGACACAAAATGATCATGCAATTTCCATTCACGTCTTCATTGAACATTAGCTTCATTGTGACATTTATCTCATACACCTTGAGTACTCTGAGTCCATTGAATTACATCAAACAAAGGAGTCATTTTTCCTAATTAGCTTTTGCTAATTGAATCCATTAAATAAAGGATTTATTGCTCTTGATTAGCTTTATTTATTAGGTGAGAATCATTAATTGCTTGGAACTTGAGGTTGTCACTGGATTTTTAGTTAATTAAGCTTCCTTTTTCATCACACTAATCATTCATAAAGGAAGACTATGCAATTAACCTTCATGCCTACTAATAAGTATACTATATGCATTATATTTAGTCTTTTATGTTTGACCTTTTATTGGAGTTGGTTTTATGTTTTAGGAGAAGAGAAAATGGATTGGAGCAATTTGGAAGCTTAAAGATGCGATTTTGAGAAAATATGACCATTATAGTGTATCTTGAAAATTTAACATTTTAAACATTACTAAATGGATTTGAGGAGTGCATGAAAATTAAAATAGAAATCTTAATCCTTTTAGAATATACTTATTTATAAAGATCAAAGAAAAATTGGGCCATGAATTGGTATCCTTAATCTAACTTATAAGTTGTTCAAAATTAACCTAATTGTTCTCCAAATATGCTAAATCGATTCTAAAGAGGAAGCATCTAGATTTCTTTGAGTTATTTTTGCTATCCTTTAAAGCTATAAATGTTAGAGTACCAAAAATAGAAACATATGCATATATCTCTTTTCTTTCTTTATTGTGTGCACACCTACGATATGCAAAGCTAGGGTATTCTTTTCGGTTATAAGGATTGAAATCACTGAAGGAGGCATTGTGAGATTTATTGGCTTTTATTTCTATTTTGATTCATTACAATGAATTCTTATGTTCTTTTATTATAATTATTGTTTATGATTATATTTTTTGGTTGATTGGATGCATACTTAACAATTATGTTGTATGATCTAATGCTAGCTTAGAATTTAAGTTCATAATTGCTTGATAATTTTAACACTAAGTAACAAGTAGAAATTAATAAATATGGTTAAGTCTTTATCTAATTTTTATGGAGAACATGGTATACAATTAAACAAATTAGCTTGTGAATTTATTGTTTATATTTAGTTATCTTTCTTATCTTAATACTATCAGTAAATTATATCTAAAGAGCTTATTCTAAGTAGTTTAATTGATAACAAATTAATTGATGAGCTTGTCTCAATTAACAATGAACTAAGAAAAGATTCATAATAACAAAATTTGTCATTATTCTAAGCTAAATATTCAACTAAAAAATTGATGATCTTTAGTGTCAATGATTATTGTTTGAAATAAAAGCTTAGCATCATAAGCTAATTCTTTATAAAATTTTGAAATATAATTCAAATATCCTAAAAACCTTTGCAAGTGTTGCTTTTCTCTAATTTCATCAAGAAATTTAAAGGCAAACTCGATTGCTCAGTCAATGGGAATAGTAATACCATTTTCAATGAAGTGACCAAGGAATTTGACCTTGGTTTGGAATAATTTCATCTTTTTAGTCGATATGGCTAATCTAGCTTTTTCAACAACCTTTAAAAATAAGTTTAAATGCTTAAAATGTTATTCTATTGTGTTAGAGAATACTAACATATCATCAATATAAACAATAGTAAATGTTCTATGAGTATTAAATATTTCATTCATAATATTTTGAAATTTAAGGGATGCATTTTTTAAACCAAAAGGCATTACACTCCATTCATAATGTTTAAATAGTACTATAAATATTGTTATATGCTTATCTTTTTTGTGAATTTGGATTTGCCAATAAGTAGATTTCATATCAAAATTTGAAAATACTTAGGCTTTATAATGTCTGTTAAGCAAATCTTTTTTATTAGGTATAGGATACCTAATCCATCTTAAAGTTTTATTTAGAGGTTTATAATTAATAACTAAATTTGGAACTCCTTGTTCCAATTTTACAACATTTTCAACATAAAATGCTAAGCAACTCCATAGGTTGTTACTTTTTCTAATAAACCCTTTTTTTTTAGAGATCATTTATTTCCTTTTTACAGATCTCTAAATGCCTTAACCCCATGGTTATAGGCCAAGCCTTAGTAGAAATTTGACTTTCATTAAAAGTCACCTCATATGGTAGTTCTACCATACATTTTTTCCTATTCCAAAAGGCAATAGGAATTTCGATATAAACTATTGTTTCTAACGAACTAGAAGAATTATCTTTTTTTCTAATAACATCTAATTCTAAATCCTCTTAAAAACACCTTTATACCACTTAAAATGAGACAAATATGGACATCTTAAATTGACAACCTACTTATAAGTTTTATTTAGTAACAAAGTAGTCTTGCCAATAAAATGATTTGTGATTATATATACAAGTGTATGAACACAATCACTTAGTTGTATTCCATCCTCAGTTTTGATTGTAGAAAAAATTTGATTTTTTGAAGCACTTGATAAATAAAAATCCCATCAGCTTTTAATCTGTCACGTAAATCCACTTGTTTTAATCTTTATTATATATAAGACATATGAACAATAAAGATTATATTAGAATTCTCCATCATAAAAAAAGTAAAAATTTTCCCACTATTGGATATTAATTTGTCTTGCTAGATATTAGCTTGTTTAGCATAATGGTATAGTCCCATTTAATAATCCATGGAACATGATACTAAACTACAAACATTAACAAGGGGTCTTTAACCCCTTTGTTTACTATGCAAAATTGTTCATAAACAGTTCTTACTTTATGGAATAGAGTTAAATGATGTAAGTTCCACTTAAAAAAACAAGTTTTAAGCCAATTTGGAAATCTTTTTAGGTCATTCAAAAGATATATTTGAATAAACCAACTAAATTTCCTTTACCTATTTTCATAAAATAAGGCCTTTTCCAGTGCTTTGATGTAATCAAAGTAATTGTATGCTTTAACCTATTAATGAAATAAAAGTTACAAAACTTACAAAACGATAGCTTTCATTGATTGGTATTACAAGCTTCAATATTTTACACGCACAGAGAGAGAGAGAGAGAGAGAGAGAGAGAGGGAGAGAGAGAGAAAAAGAGAGAGAAGTATCCAAATTTTAAGTAAACAAGAAAACTAGACTTTAAAAAGAAAGTGAAGAAAAACTTGCTTCTTTGGACTTTTATATATAACAAGAGAAGATGAGTAGTGTCCTTTTGTTCTCTTACTATAAATAAGAGCTTATATTGCACATAATCTTTGACCTCTGTTTCTTTTCTTGGTCATGCAAGTTTCTATTACAGATTTATCATAGACTTCTTAAATATTGCATTGCTCTTAAGCAAATTATTACAAAAAGATGTGACTTTTGACTTTGTTATTGTATGCATTGAAATGTTTGACAAGTTAAAATAACTCTTGATGTCAACTATAATGATTCAACCTCTAAATTGGAGTCTTCATCATTTCATTTCTAGCCAATGAGGCTAATCCTTTTGTTCCAAATAGTTATTCACTTAAAGGAATTATTAACTTAAATTTTAACATCAATCATATATTTCATTTTGAGATTCACGTTATTATGTCCAAATGGTAGTCCAAATGCATTAAAGTCAATTAAATAGAGGATATCTTGCTTTTTATTAACATTCTTTATTGAGAGATAATCATTTTTGCTTGAAATTAGACACCATCACTAAATTCATTGGTAATAAGGCTTTTCCTTTCCTTTCAAGGAGACATTCACACAAAATGAGCATGTAATTAACATGCATATCTACACCTAACATTAATTTCATTGTGAGATGCTTGTTAGTGATCCTTTGGTGGTATGAATCCATTGAATTACATCAAACAAACAAGTCATGTTTCCTTATTAGCTTTTCTTACTTGGATAGAATGGCAGATTGGTTGAAAGATTAGGTTGTCACTTCATTTCTAGCTAATAAAGGTTATCGTTCCATTCTAAGAAGTCATTCATACAAAGAAATCATGAACTTTATTTGAATGTCAACACCAATCATGTATTTCATTATGAGATCTGTGTTATTATGTCTTGTATTGTCAGAATCCATTTATGTCCTTCAAATAAAGGAGTCATTGCTCTTGATTAGTTTTCTTAATGAGAGAACCATTTTTGCTTGAAACTTGATTCCTTGGTGATAAGGCTTCTCTTTTTGTTGCATGGAATTATTCACACAAAATGATTATAAAATTAACCTCCATGCCTACATTGAACATTCATTTCATTGTGACATTCACATCATCTATACATCTTGGATTTTTTGGATCCTTCATGGTTCAAGTAGCATTAAAACCTACTACAATATTAGATTTAAATAACTCAGCAACTATGTTAGAAGCAAAGGACATAATCGCTTCCATGGCTCCTTATTAGGAGTAATTTAATCGACTCTTAATGATGGACCTATTTAGTTCTCCTATTTTCCAAATTTTACTTTATCACCATTAGATCCTAATTTGGTACATACTTTATATTTGGATATTAAAACTAATGGATTTGATATGATGCCTTCTTCTAAAAATCTAATCCTTATTTACAAAGACACTATAAAGTTATGAATACCACTATGTAAAGAATTAAAGAAACTTAAGCAAGATATATTGATAAAAGGGACTACTGCATTGTTTTTGATAAATAGGTCAAAATCTAATGTTATAGTTCCTAAAACAATTGCTTGGGATCAGGTTAGATTACTTGAAAAATGGACAATAGAAAAGGTCATTGAACCTATTAAATAGGTTAATAGACAAACTGAAGAAGTAATTGAATTCAAAAATAGAGATGTCAAAATTCAATTTGCTCCATTTAGAAGTGTGAGGTTAAACCTTGAAAAAGGAAGAGAAAAGGTTAAACCTAGATTCTCTACCTCCTTAGTGCTAATCACAAAGCTAGAAGGTATTAGAAGAATAAGAGAGCATGTTAATCAATCTCAATATAGGGTTGACTTTCCTCCCTTGACTTTTGCTTCTGTGGTTAATGAACCACTAGAAACATCCAACTATACTTCTAGGCCTAAGTCTCTTTCTCTCTCTGATATAAGATATCAAGATGAAAATAAGAGTCTTTATATCCTCGAACTATTCAATAAGGTAGATGACAAGGTGAGAGAGTTATTTTACTCTCTTGAGAATACTATAAAAAGAATAATTTTTTATGATTTTTAATGAAAAAGAATGAGAAGTATGGTATAAATGATAGGATATATACCAACAATATTGGAATTGTAGATATTTTCACTTATTTGGAAAAGGTCTACAAACTTAAGAAAAAACCTTTTCCAAAATTTTCAGCCCTAAAGGAATGTATGGTCCTTGAAAAGGCATATCAATAATATACTACTAAAAAAGAGAAAAGAGTTATTAATATTCACCCTTATGCTTTAAACTTAAGCATGAAAGTGAAAGATAATGAAGTTATAACTTCACCCTATAAAGTAGAATTATCTACTAATGTTGTTATATTAATTTTTATCTTCAATCAATAAAAAATCAGTTTAATAGAATTGAAGAAAAAATTGAAGAAGTAGCTTAGAAAGTTCTAAGACCTTTGGTTAAACCAAATATGGAAAAAGGGGTTTTATTTAAACCAATGTCTACAAAAGAAATGGATTATAATATGTCAGGTAAAAATCCTAAAAAAATAGAATTAATTGATAAAATAATCAAAAGTTAAAAAAAAAACCTTGGATTAAAAGAAAAAATGCCTTTGTATTAGGAAAAAGGAACAAATTACAGAAGAAGAATCAAAGGTTGAGGATTATGTGGTTAAAATTCTAGAAATGTTCTTATCAGAATAAAATTCAATTTGAAAATATCCATCACCATCTTATAAGAAGGAAAGTATGAAAATAAATAAAATAAATTTTAATAAAGCCTCTAGAAAATTATATTAGCTTAAATTAATCCCAATCGACTTCTTATTAGAAGAACAATTTGAGTATAATTATGTATAATATGATGGAAGTAGTATTATAGACTAGAATTTAGATGAAATGATAAAAAATCAAATTCTCATTCTACTCTATTATATGATAATGTTTGTCACTGTTGTAAAATCTAAAGGAGAAAATTCTAACCCCTCAAATAGCAAGATTTATAATATATAGTTTTATTGGACATTTTAAAGGCTGATGAAATTTTTATTTATCAAATGAAACTAAATCTTATATATTTAATGTTATAAAAATAAGGCATGGAGTGCAAATGGCTGACAATGCTAATATACTAATTTATACAATTACTAATCATTTTATTGGTATATCTTCTTGGACAAAACATAAAAGCAAATCATTAATTTAAGATGCCTAAATTTGTCTCACTTTAAGTGATATAAAGATGTGTTATTTTCAAAAGTTTTTAGAAAGAAAATTTTTTGTCTAGGTTACCTACATTATTTGCTAAAAGGGTAAAAAATAGGTTAAAATCCTCTTATAGAGGAGTTATTGAATACTCCAATTATTCATATAGAGAATTAGTTGCTGAAGTTGTACAGAGAGAGTTAAACTCTATAATGAGATAAAATTGTATAGACAATTACAAAATGAAAACATATAGAGTCAAAAGGCCTTAAGAGATTTTTGTAAACAAATGATTATCTACTCATGAAATATCTTAAAAAATTCAAATGAAAGGGTTATCAACTCATACATCAAAAGAAATCCTTTTATAAAAACAAAAAGATAAAAGAAAAGAAAAAACTTATTTTGTAAAAAAAGAAAAAGAAAATAGTTGCTTCTCGTAAATGCAGAAAAATAGGATATTATTTTAATAAATGAAAAATGAAACAACAAATTCAAGAATTATTACTAGATGAGCACTTGAAGAGGTTGTTTATGCATATCTTCTTATCAAAAGATGAATATGGGGAATTAGATTTAAAAGTAAATCTTCTCAAAGAAGAAAAAACTAACTCTAAAGATAATTATGGTAATAGTTGTAACAATTAGTACAATTATCATAAAGGTTTATGTAAAAGTAATGACTTATTAGTTCTTACAAAAAAAGATAACTTGATTCTAGATTTTATTGATAGGATTACAGATCTAAAAAAAAAAAACGAGTGAATAGTTGGAGAAGTATCTTCATCCATCTTAAAATAAGACTAGGGTTAAAAAAAAAACTAAAAGAAAATTATAGTTTAAAGACTATTATTCAAAGAATTAGAAATAATTATTTTAGTTTAAAAACTAGAGTAACAACAATAAAACCTTCAATTGGAGAGCTTAAAATTGAGATAAATCAATTAAAAACTAAAATAAAAGAATTAAAAAAAAAAGAGTTTTAGTTCTAGAATTTATAAATGAACCTCTCGACAATTTCAGATAATTCCTTAATAGAAGAGTTAAGTACTCTTCACCATGTTGATCTCATTGATAGGTTAATTACCAATAAATGACATACTTAAATTATAGTTGTACTTAATAAAGAGTATATCTTTTCAATTATTGCCTTAATTGATTTAAGTGCAAATATAAATTATATTAATAAGAGAATAGTTTATTCAAAATAATTTTCAAAAATAATAGAATTGTTAAACATTATTGATTAAAGTAAGTTTGTTATTAAATACAATTATTTGAAGTGGCTATATGTAATGAAGGAATTTATATAGAGATTCCTTTTGTATTGGTTAAAAACCTATCTTAGGATATTATCCAGGGAAATCCTTTCTTGCACAGACTATACCTTAATAAGGAAATTAGTAATAAAGTGATTTTCTTAAAAATAGATGGAAAGTTTGTTGGATTTAAATTTATATCTACCTCTTAATATAAGGAGATGGACATGCTTAAAAAATCAATGAAGAGAAAAGAGAGATTTATTCAATCTCTTCAAAATAAGATAAAAAATAAATATTTACAAGAAAATATAAATACTCTTATTATACAAGTGAAAATACAAGAATTAAAAAAAAAAACTAGAAAATGTGGTTTGTGCGGAAGTTCTTATTACTTTTTGGGATTAAAATAAGTATGTGATAGAATTACCATATGAAGTGACTTTTAATAAAAGTCAAATACCTACCAAAGTCAAAGTCATAGTTATGGGACCAAGACATTTAGAGATCTATAAAAGAGAAATAAATGATTTCTTAGAAAAAGGGTTTATTTGAAAAAGTAAGAGCTTATGGAATTGCCCAACATTTTATGTGGAAAATGCTATAGAATTGGAAAAAGGAGTTTGAATATTGGTTATTGACTACAAGCTTTTAAATAAGGTCTTAAGATGAATTAAATATCCTATTGATGTAGAAAACCCCAAAAGATGTAGCTTAGGGACTTAATGCACACAAGAAATCAAGAATATCTAGGAAAGTTATCAAACTATAAGAACATAAACCTTAGACCCAACATTCAAAGGAACACAAACCTAGGGTATTAAAGAAGGATATGGACGCCACACATCAAAAAAGAAAGGAATTAGGAGTAATAAGTAAAGTTAAACGTCATAAGAAAAGATACCTCTTGATAAGTACTTTAGTTCTCGAAAGAACTTAGGGAGAAAACCCTTGCTTTCTATTTCACTAAAAATTTTCTGATTTTTCAGAGCATACAAGGAGGTGCCTATTCATAGGTTAAGATAATAATCCTAAAGAGGCACAAATTCTTACTTATGAAAAATCCTTATTTAGGAGGAATTCCTATCTAGGGTCAAATTCTTACACAGTCAATAAACTACTAATTAGGAGTGAATGTTATCATATTAATAAGGCCTAGCCTCTCTTTCAAGCTAGAATTCATACCATTTGAAGCTTGGTTGGCTTGAATGTTCTCAATCAGCCCATTTAGTGCTTCTTTGATCTTTTTGGTTCTAGCCCATGTTATTGGGCATTTTGGAATGTGCAATGGACCTTTTGCATCCTTTGAAGCCTTCCACCAATCATCTTTAAGGTTCTCATCATTCCCCCTTTCCTTGAAAGGATTCGTACTCAAATTATCACCTTGTTTTTGCTTGATGATGTAGGGAAAGGTCTAAATAGATTTGATCCACTTAACATATCTTTTGTTTAACTTTCCTTGTACAAGTAGGATAGGAACTGCACAAGGACTCATGCCTCCCCTTACATATCCTTTTGAAATAAGTTCTTCAACTTGCCTTTGAAACTCTTTGGGATTACTCTTAGTTTATGGTCGATTAGAGATGGATGCACTGGGGATGAAATCAATTTGATGCTTAATTCCTTTCTTAGGTAGCAATCCACTTGAGACATCATCATGGAATACATCTGCAAATTCTTGCAATAGAACAACAACAACACTAGGTAAAGATGGCTTAAACTTGTTAGTGTTAAAATAAACCTCTTTAGACAAAAGTATGATCATAGGTTGTTTGGCAAAAATTGCTCTTTTGACATCACTTTTTTTTTGCATAGAAACTTTTTGTTTTCTTCCTTTACTTGCACATTTAATGCTTTCCTTATGATGAGAGCTACTCCATTACTCTAATACTCCTCTCTATTACTTTCACCCTCTGATGATGGCACTGAATCAACACCTTCTACATCTTCTTTATGGTCATAGGCATATCTCAATTGCCTTCTTGCTTTAGAAGCCTTATATTCCCCATGCCTTCTTTGCAACTTTGCTATTGTATTAACTTGCTCCTTTATCCTCTTCCTCATATTATCAAATATGGTATTCATGCACTCAAATTGTTGTTGCATGACTTTGATCATAAAGGACACATCACTAGCTCCCTCTTATGTTACACCTTTGTCTTTGAAAGTCATAGTATTACTTTTGTATAAAATAATTAGGATACCTCATAGAACACTCCCTCACGTGTTTCACTTAAAAGAAAAGGGTGTCTCACTCCCTTGTGTTTACATTCTTTATGGCTTTTTTTTAATATAAACTTGCACTCTTGCCTTTTACAACTCAAATTTCCCCTTTCAACTCTTTAAAGAACTAAAAAAAATAAATCAAAAGGATTGAGTGTAAATAGAATAAGATAAATGATAGAATTGAACAAATTGGAGAATAAGGAATGAAAAACAAAAAAGGATATCAAGGAAAATGAATTTAATGAACTAAACTCACAAAAAATCAGGATAGGGGTAGTTAAACCTAGAGCACAAACTTGGATAACAAAACATGAAAATAGATGACATAATTGGAGTTGAGCAAGAAAACTTTATTATTATTATGGCCAATATGACCAAACTATTTAATTGTTATCAATATTTTGAATTTGATGCCTTATTTCTTTTGTTCCTCTTTTTCTTTTTCTTTTTTTTTTGTTGCTCTTTCTTTTTGTTTTTTTTTCTTTGCTTTTTCTTAACATGAAACAACAACAAAATACTTAGACACAACAATTGGAATTGAAATTAGCACATTTTTTTATAGTTATGATCTCAAACAAACAAGCAAAGAATAAAGGATTGCAAACAAATAGATTAGTGCATTTGAATAGTAATGCACTTAATAAACAAACTAAATAAAAATAAATAAATGACAAGGTATAAAATTGAAGAATGAGTTGATGCAACCTGATTTAGAGTTGGTCTCTGATACCAACTGATGCAGAAAACCCTAAAAGACGTGGTTTAGGAACTCAACGCACACAAGGAATTAAGAATATTCAGGAAAGCTAAATCAAATGTAAGAACACAAACCTTAGACCTAACATTCAAAGGAATATAAACCTAAGGTATTAAAGAAGGATATGGACACCACACTCTAAAAAGGAAAGGAATTGGGAGTGATAAGTCAAGTTGAATGCCATAAAAAGAGGTACCTCTTGATAAGTTCTTTAGTTCTCGAAAGAATTGAGGGAGAAAACCCTTGCTTTCTATTTCACTCAAAATTGTTTGATTTTCCAAAGCATACAAGGAGGTGCCTATTTGTAGGCTAAGATAGTAATTCTAAAAAGGCATAAATTCCTACTTAGGAAAAATCCTTATTTAAGAGGAATTCCTATCTAGGGTCAAATTCTTACATAATCAATAAACTACTAATTAAGAGTGAATGTTATCATATTAATAAGGCCTAGCCTTTCTTTCAAGCCAAAATTTGCACCATTTGAAACTTGGTTGGCCTGAATGTCCTCAATAAACCTATTTAGTACTTTTTTGATCTTTTTAGCTCTAGCCCATATTATTAGGCCTTCTAGAATGTGCAATGAACCTCTTACATCCTTTGAAGCCTTCCACCAATCATCTCTAAGGTTCTCATCCCCTATACCTAACAAAAAATCATTTGCTAAATTGGCTTTATGATACTCAAATATTTTCAAAATTTCATATAAAATCTGGTTCATGGAAAATTTAGGTTCATGAAAGGATAAGTATAAAACAACTTTTATAGTTCTATTTGGACATTATGAATGTAATGTAATGCCCTTTTAGGTTAAAGAATGCACCCTTAGAATTTCAAAAAATCATGAATGAAATATTTAATACTTATTCAACATTTTCTATTGTTTATATTGATGATGTGTTAGTATTTTCTATAACAGTTGAATAACATTTTAAAAATTTAAACCTATTTTTAAAGGTTATTGAAAAAATTGGTTTAGTGATTTTGGCCAAAAAGATGAAGTTATTACAAACTAGGGTGAGATTTCTTAGTCACTTTATTAAAAATGGAACAATTGTTATTATTAATCAAGCAATTGAGTTTGCCTATAAATTTCTTAATGAAATTAAATAAAAACAATAATTGCAAAGATTTTTAGGATATCTTAATTATATTTCAAGATTTTATAAAGAATTACTTATGATGTTAAGACTTTGTTTGATATATTACAAAAAAATCCTCCCAAGTGGACGAATGAACATATGAGGTAATTAAGAAAATAAAATTAAAAATAAAAGAATTTCCATGTTTAACTCTTCCTTATCCTGATGCTTTTAAAATAGTTGAAACTAATGCATCAGATAAGGGTTGTAGAGGAATCCTTAAGTAAAGGATTGTAGAGGAATCCTTAAGTAAAGGATTGTAGAGGAATCCTTAAGTAAAGGATTAATTCAAAAGAACAGTTAATTTGTTTTACTTCAAAAGTTAGGAGAGAAGTCTACTATTAAAAAAGAAATCTTAACTATTATACTATGTATTCAAAAATTTGAAAGTGATATGTTAAATTAGAAATTGTTGTTAATAAGAGATTGCAAGGTAGCAAAAGAAGTCCTTACTAAACATGTTAAAAATATCACTTTTAAGCAAATCTTTGCGAGATGAAAAGATATACTTTCTATATTTGATTTTGATATTGAATTTATTAAAAGAACTTCTAATTCTTTACTAGATTTTCTAACTTGTGAATTTTTGTAGGTAACTAAAACACATGTAAAAGGCCTCTCATATAAGAGCCTTAATCTCTAGCAAAGTTGGTTAATTCACTAATTAAATATGCAAAAGTAAAAGAAGTTGATAAACTTCATGATGATGCTTATGGGCGAGTTTTGGATAAATCCATTACATATCCTTTAATTTCAAAGCACATAGACTTTTTATATGCTATTGAAAATAATTATGTTTAACTTAGACCTAATAAGGTCACATATTTTTATGTTAAAGTGATATGTATCCTCATAATAATATGAAATATGCTTGGTGGTTATTAAATCCATAGAAAGAGTATCTAGTTAAGGCTTCAAATATTAGGTCTATGCCAAGTTTAAGATAAAAAAAATTCTTTATTCAAAAGATTAGCGAGGTGATCCCTTCAGCTATAAATAATTGAAAGAATGGTTGAAGGTTAAAACTTATAACTATTTCAATTATATCAATACATGGGAAAAAACCCTATTGTATGAAAATAGGTAAAGGAAATTTTGTTGGTTCATTTAATTACATCTTCCAAATGATACAAAAAGATTTCCAAATTGGTTTAAAACCTAATAAAGCTTATTGTTTCATTCCAAGAAGTCATTCACACAAATGAAATCATGAACTTTACTTGAAAGTCAATATCGATCATGTATTTCATTATGAGATCCAAGTTATTATGTCTTGTATTGTTTGAATCCATTTATGTCCTTCAAATAAAAGAGTTGTTGCTCTTGATTAGCTTTCTTAATGACAGATAATCATTTTTTCTTGAAACTTGGTGCCATGACTTGATTCCTTGGTAATAAAGCTTCTCCTTTTGTTGCATGGAATTATTCACACAAAATATTCATGAAATTAACCTCCATGCCTACATTGAGCATTCATTTCATTATGACATTCATATCATCCACATCAAACAAAGATGTCATTTTTCTTAATTAACTTTTCTTACATGGATAAAATCATTCATTGCTTGAAAGATGAGTTTGTTAATTAATTTCTAGCTAATAAAGCTTTTTATTTTGTTGCAAGGAGTCATTCACACATAAAAATCATGAACTTAATTTGAATGTTTACAATGATCACATATTTCCTTGCAAGATACATGTTATTGCTCCTAATTAGCTTTCTTTATCGAAAGAGAATCATTTTACTTGAGACTTGACACCATTACGTAATATATTGCCAATAAGGCTTCTCTTTTTGTTGCATGGAATCATTTACACAAAATGACCATGCAATTACCATCCATGTCTACACTAAAGATTAGCTTCATTGCAACATGCACATCAATACACTTTAGATAGTTTAAATCCCTTGAAATACATCAAACAAAAATCATATTTCCTTATTAACTCTTGTTACATGGATAAAATAATACATTGCTTGAAAGATAAGATAATTAATGACCTTAATACTGGTATGAGGATATATGCCATCTTTAAGATAAAAATGAGCTACCATATTAGGTCTTAATTAAGTATAATTGTTTTCCCTAACAAACAAAAAATTTATGTGCTTTGGAATCAAAGGATACATGATGGATTTATCCAAAGCTTGCTTATAAGCATTACTGCAAAGTTTATCAATTTCTTTTGATTTTTCATTTTTAATTGGTTAATTAACCAACTTTACTAAGGACTGAAGTCCTTGTATGGGAGGCCTTTTACTCATGTTGCAGTTCCTTGTAACAATTCATGAGTTAGGAAATCAAGTAAAGAATTAGAATTTCCTTTATTAAACTTAAGGTCAAAATCAAACGTAGATAAGATTTCTTTCCATCTAGCAAATATTTATTTAGATATGATGTTCCTAGCATTTTTAGTAAGGACCTCTTTTGTAAGCTTACAATTTATTCTTAGAAGGAATTTTTGATTTAACAAATTGCTTTCATGCTTTTGAATGCATAACACAATTACTAAAATGTTTCTCTTTATAATAAAATAATTAACTCTAACAAATGTGAAGCAAACAAACTATTCTTTAAAGTTAATCCTTTGCTTAAGGATTTCCTTGTAACCTCTATCTGATGTATTCGTTTCTACTACTTTAAAACCATTAGGATAAGGAATGCTAAGACATAACAGTTGTTTTATTTTTATTTTTGTTTTCTTAATTACCTTTGTATACTTATTTAACCATTCTGGTAGATTCTTCTATAATCGTTCAAAAAGAGGTTTAATATCATAAGTTAAATCTTTGTAAAACTTTGAAATATAATTTAGACATTTTAAAAGTCTTTACAACTATTGTTTGTCTTTTATTTCATATGACATTTTTAAGGCAAACTCAATTGCTCTATTCATAGGAATGCTAGTTCCATTTTCGATGAAGTGACCAAAGAACCTAACCTTGGTTTGAAATAACTTTATTTTTCTAGCTAATACAACTAAATTAGCTTTTTTAATAACCTTTAAGAATAGGTTTAGATGTTTGAAGTGTTGTTTGATTGTGTTAGAGAATACTAACACATCATAGATATAAACAATAGTAAATGTTGAATAAGGATTGAATATTTTAGATTAAGTATATTAGGAATACACTATCGAAAAAGGAAAAAGATTTATTAGTGTTCACTCTTTTACTTTAAATTTAAGTGTAAAAATTGAAGATAGTGAGGTTATAACCTCTTGATACAAAGCTGAAGTCACCACTAGTGTTGTTATGTAGTAAGGAAATTATACTAATCTTTGTATTCAGTTTATAGGTAATTAGCTTAATAGAGTTGAAAAAAAGATTAAAGAAATAATTAAACAAACACCAAGACTTCTAGTTAAATCAGAGATAGAAAAGAGGGTTTTATTTAAACCCATGCATTCAAAAGAAATGGAATGTAATATGGCAGGTAAAAATCTTGAAAAGGTAGAGTTGGTTGATGGAATAGTCAAAAGGTTAAAAAACCTTAGATTAAAAGAAAAAGATGCCTCTATTATAGGAAAAGAAGAACAAATTAAAGAAGAAGTTTTAAAGGTTGAGGATTATGTAGATAAAATTCAAGAGATATTCTTATTAAAATTGAATCTAGTACAAAAGGATCCATCACCTTCTTATGAGAAGGAAACCATAAATATCAATAAGATAACTTTTAATAAAGTACCTACAAAATCATATTATTCTAAACTAACACCAATCAACCTCTTATTAAATGAATAACTTAAGTACAATTATGTATAATATGATGGTAGCAATATCATAGAATGAAATTTAAATGGGATGTTTGAAAATCAAATTTTCATTTTACTCCATTACATCATGATGTTTACTACTAATACAAAGTCAAAGGGTAATTCTGACTATCAGATAGTAAGGTTTATAACAAGTGGTTTTATTAGACAATTTAAACATTAATGGGATTCCTATTTATCAAAAGAAGTTAAAAGTCAAATATTTTCTACTATAAAAATAGACCAAGGAATGCAATTTGCTAATAGTATTAATACATTGATTTATACAATTACTAATAACTTTATTGGTACATCTACTTTATTAGTGGATAAGACTTATAAGTGACTCATTAATTTGAGATGCTTGAATCTGTCTCACTTTAGGTGGTATAAAGATGTATTCTTCTCAAAAGCTTTTACCAAAGAAGATGGCCATTATATCTTTTGGAAGGAAAATTTTTTATTAACGTTACTTACCTTATTTTTAGAAAGAGTTAAAAATAAATTAAAAGCTTATAATATTAGAATTATAGATTACTTTACTTATACATATGGAGAATTAGCTACTGAGATAGTAGTTGAAGGAGTTAAACCTTATAATGAGATAAAGCTATATAGATAGTTGTAGAATGAAAACATTCGAGGTAAAAAAGCCCTAGGAGATTTCTATAAACAAAAATAAGCAATCCATCTATGAAATATCGTAAAAATTTTAAAAAGAAGGGTTATAAACCCATACCATAAAAGAAATCCATTTATGAAAAAGAAAAGTCAAAAGAAAGAAAAAAGAAGATGGTTGTTAGTTATAAATATAAAAAATAGGGTATTATTTGAATAAATGCAAAATATAATAGAAAATTCAAGAAATATTTGTAAATAAAGGTCTTAAGAGGTCCTTAATGCACATCTTCTTATCAAAGGATGAATATGAAGAATTAGGCTTAGAAGTAGATCTTAAAGAAGGAGAAACTACCTTTAAGGATGACTCTGATAATAGTTGTATTAACCATTATAACTAGAACAATTAGTCCTTACAAAAGAAAATAGTTTGATATTGGATCTTATTGATGAGATTACAAATTTGAATGAAAAAAGAGAACAATTAGAAAAATATTTTCATCTATGTTAAGATAATACTAAAGTTCAAGAGTCATAAGAAGATTATAATGTAAAAACTATTATCCACAGGGTAAGAAATAATCACTTTAGTTTAAAAACTAGAACATTAGTAATAAAACCCTTGATTGGAAAGCATAAAACTAAGATCAATCAATTAAAAATTGTAATAAGAGGATTAAGAAAAAGAATGTTAGCTCTATAATTAATGTCTAAAAAGGTAAAAGAACCTTCAAACATTCTAGATACTTCTTTAAAAGAGGAGTTAAGTACTCTTTAATATATCAATCTTATAAATAAGGTTATTACTCATAAATGACATACTCAGATTATAGTACTAGTTAATAAAGAGTATATATTTTCTGTCATTTCCTTAATTAATTTAGGCACTAATATGAATTGTATTAATGAGGGAATAGTTCCTTTAAAATACTTTTCAAAAACAACTAAAGTGTTAAACATTGTAGATAAGAGTAAGCTTGTTATTAAGTATAAGTTATCACAAGCTGCTACATGTAATGAAGTGATTTGCATAGAAATTCCCTTTGTATTGGTTAAGAACATGTCTTAAGACATTATCTTGGGAAATCCTTTCTTGCACATGTTATATCTTATTAAGGAAATTAGTGATCAAGGGATTGTCTTAAAGTTAAATGGAAAACTTATTAGTTTTAAGTTTTTATCTACCCCTTAATATAAGGAGATATATTTGCTTCAAAAATTAGAAGAAAAAAGAGATTTATTCAATCTTTATAAAGTGAAATAAAAATTAAATATTTACAAGAAAAATTTAATACTCCTATTGTCCAAGTCAAACTACAAAAAATATAGAAAAAATTAGAAATATTGGTTTGTTCAAAGATTCCTATAGCTTTTTGGATTAGGAAAAGACATGTAGTAAAATTACCATATGAAATGACTTTTAATGAAAGTCAAATACATGCAAAAGCCTAATCTATAACCATGGGATCAAGACATTTGATCCATCACGTATACTTTGATCCCTAAGCATATAGATTGTTTATGTGTTGTGAAAGTAATTGTGCTCAATTAAGACCTAATAAGGTCGCTAGATTTTGATCTTAAAGTTGATATGTATCATCTTAACAGTACGAAGGATTGCCTGTATTATCAATAGATATTACATGAAATAGGCTTAGTGGCTATTGAACCCATAGAAAGAGGATCTAGATCTATTTATGGTTTTAGAGACTAGGCCTATGACAAATTCAAGATAAAGAAAATTATTTATCCAGAAGATTAGGAAGTTGATCTCTTTGGTTACCGAGATTTGAAAGAATGGTGGAAGGTTAAAACTTATAATTACATTGGTTATATTAAAGTATGAGAAAAAAATCTTATTATATGAAAACAAGCAAAGGAAATTCAGTTGGTTCATTCAAATAAACCTTTCATTGAACAAAAGTCATCACATGTGTTTATCTTAAAAAAGGGAGATGAGAGAAGTAGAGAAGAGAAGAAAAGAGCACACTTAATTCTAGAGAGAAAGGGAAATTGGACTCTGTGTCTAGGCAGAGAGGCCCATTTATACAAAAGAAAAGGTGATAACCATTATTGAAGGAATCACTTTTATAAAGTAAAATTGTCTTTGATTCCTCTTTTTTGCTAAAGGGGATTTAATAAAAACCCTTGGTTGGTCCCGTGATTACTTTTCCATCAAAAGTAATTTGTTTGTTTGCCCTTTACAACTCATACAACTCTTAAGAATCTTGCATGATATCATCATAAAGGTGTCTTTGGCTACTTTTAGCCTAGTCTACTTGCATGTCCTACTTTGGTTAAAGTAATGTGGTAATCATTTCTAATAACCTTTCTTTTGACACCAATTCTATTAAAGTCTTCAATATCTCTTTTGGACTAGAAGGTATGGGCTTTAGAGGTGGAGCTTTAGGCTTATTGATGGAAATGGTCCCTTTGCCAATGAAGGCTCCATCGTTAAAGAAATCAAACTTTTCTTACTCGTAGATATTAATCTGCCTTACTAGCCATGAAATATGCTTGATGTCAACATTAATGACATTGACCTACTTAGCCATAATAGTATAATCCTACTTGATAATCCATGGGACATGATACCGAGTTACAAACATTAATTATGGATCTTAAACCTCTTTATTTACTTCACAAAATAGTTCATAAATAGTTCTTACTTTATGAGATAAGGTTGTTTAATGTAAACCCCATTTAAAAAAATCAAGTTTTAAACTAGTTTACAAACCTCTTTGGATCAATTGAAAGGTGCATCTGAATGAATCAACTAAAGTTCCTTTTCCTATTTTCACATAATAAGGCTTTTCCTTATACTTTGATATAAACAAAGTAATTATAGGTTTTAACCTTCCATTATTCTTTCAAATCTTAATAAATAAAGAGATCACCTTGCCAACTTTTGGATAAAGAATCTTCTTTATCTTAAACTTGGCATAGGTCTAGTCTCTAGAGCCATAACCAGATCTAGATCCTTTTTCTATGGGTTCAATAACCATTAAGTCTATTTCATGTAATATCTATTGATAATATAGACAATCCTTCATATTGGTATGAGGATACATATCATCTTTAAAAGAACATTTGACGACTTAGTTAAGTCACAATTAAGCATAATTATTTTTCACAGTGCATAAAAAAGCTATGTGCTTAAGGATGATGGATTTATCCAAAACTCACTCATAAGTATCATTAGGATGTTTATCAACCTCTACTGCTTTTGCATCTTTTACTAATGAATTAACCAACTTTGCTAAGGATTATGGCCCTTATATGAGAGGTCATTTTCTCATGTTGTAGTTCCCTGCAAAAAACTCATGAGTTAGGAAACCAGGTAAAGAATTAAAATTTCCTTTAATAAACTCAATATCGAAATAAAATATAAAACATATTCCTTGCCATCTAGTAAAGATTTGTTTAAAAGTGATGTTTTTAACATCTTTAGTAAAGACATCTATTGTTCTCACAGTTTTCTATGGGTTGTAATTGTTGTCAACTAAGGTCAAGTGTGCAAGAGAGTAAAGTCGCATAGAAGGGCAGTAAAGTCACATGGAAGGGTAAGAAAGTAAATCCACCGCGTAAGGGTAAGAACGTAAATCCGTCACGTAGGCCCTATTAGGGTTTCATGGAAGAGAGTATATAAAGGCCTTGGAAGACAAAACTAGGGCAGAGAGCCAACACAATTGAATAAACAGCAACCTTACAACAACCGGCCAAAAGGAAGAGAGAGCAGAACGGCAAGAGATCAGAAACGACACCACCGGGAGAGCAAACCATAAATGACACCACCGGGAGAGCAAACCAGAAACGTCACCACTGGGAGAGCAAACCAGAAATGCCTCCTGCAAGCAAACCAGAAACACATCCTGCAAGCAAACCAGAAACACATCTTGCAAGCAAACCAGAAACACATCCTGTAAGCAAACCAGAAACACCTTCTGCAAGCAAACCAGAAACAGACAACCAGCAAGAGGAGAAATAAGAAACAAAGCACCCGGAAGAGAAGACAGCAGACCTAGTATCCGTGAGATCACCTGGAAGAGAAGACAGCAGACCTGGTATCCGTGAGACCATCCGGAAGAGAAGACAGCAGACCAGAAGCATGAGGCAGGCCGAGAGACGTGAACCAGAAAAACCAGTAGCGTGAGGTAGGCCAAGAGATGTCAAACGACAGACCAGAACGTGCAATGGCGTGACAGCAGAAGCGTGAGGATAGGCCATGAAACAGTAAGACCGTGAAATAGGAGATAGGTGAGACCGTGAGACGGTGAAAGCAGGAGCTATGTGAGACAACCTAGAGAAGGAATTCAGCGAAGCATCGGAAAGAACTCAACGTATTTCCAGATTTCTTCAAGAGAGGTTAAAGAGCGTTACGGTGAACTTCTAAGCGGCAGTGGAGCAGCCTTTTAATTCAACAGAGGCAAAACAAGCTAGAAGAAGGGTAGACACAGTAAGTGACACTCCTTGTATTGTACTTGCTTAGTAATTACAATAGTGAAAGAAGTAGAAGATTAAGACATCCATTGTAACTGGAATTCTCAAGTATAATGGATAGTCTTAGTAAGGGAGAGTCCCTACCGCCGTGGATGTACGTCAAATTGATGGAACCACGTAAATCTCGTGTGTCCTTAATTTGCTTTACATTTTGTGTTTTAAATTAAGTTGTGAACGCAGCTAAAGTATCAGCTAACCCATAACCTAACGAAGACCTAAACAACAACATCTGAATCGTCTATTAGGCAAGGTGTCTGAAAGGTGACTTAGGGGACTATTGTGATTAGTAGGTAGTAATAGATCTACCTTAGTCGAATCTGAGAAAGAGTTCGCTTTTAAGAAGAGATTAAAGTTGTTCACTTACCTGCGAATTGCGAATTGTGGTGATACTGATTCACCCCCCTCTCAGTATTACAAACTAGTAGATCTTAGAGTGAAGTTGGGAACTTCAACATCTTTTGCTCCCATACAATTTGTCCTTAAATCATTAAAAGGAATTTTTGATTTAATAGATCACTTTCAAGCTTTTGAACACATAGCACCATGGCTAAATTTTTTTTCTTTATGGTAAAGCAATTAACTCTAACTCCTTTTGAGACTCCTAAAGTGAAGAGAAGTAATTGGTCTTTCGAGTTAATCCTTTGTTTAAGGATTCTCTCATATCCTCTATCTAATGCATCAATTTCTACTAAGCATCAAGATGGTGAAGGCTAAGACATAACAATTCTTTTGTTTTATTTTCTTAACTGCCTTAATATGCTTATTTTCCATTTTGATAGATTTTTCTTTAATTTTTCAAATAAAGGTTTAGTATCATAAGTTAATTCTTGATAAAATTCTAAAATATAATTTAGACATCCTAAGAATCTTTGCAATTGTCATTTTTTTCTAATTTCATCAAGAAATTTAGAGGTAAACCCAATTTCTCTATTAATAAGGATAATAATATCCTATTATTTGATGAACCTCAATGGATTTGATTGACCCACAAGAAAAAGGCATAATGTCAAGTATTCAAGTGATAGTCTCATGTTTCAAGAAATGAATGATTTTTTATGGTAAAGAAAGAAAACCCAGAGTAATAACTTCTTTATTGAATAGACTTTAATGAATTTGGAGTACTTAAGACATAATAATATGCATCTTGTAATGAGATCAATGATTGATGGACATTTAAGCTAATTTTGATGATTTTCTTTTCTGAATGTCTTCTTGGAATGAAAGGATAAACTTTACTAGTTAAAAATGAACTAATGATTCCATCTTTCAGGTTATGAACCATTCTATCCTTGAAAGAAAACCTAATTAATATAAATGACTTTGTTTGATTGAATTCAATGGATTCATACTTTTAAGGACTCAGTTGACACCATGAAATTAATGATTGGTTAGGCATGGATTTTAATTGTTTGATCATTTTGTATGAATGGTTCCTTGCAACAATAGGAGAAGTCTTATTGCCAATGAATTAGGGGATGATCTTAAGTTCAAAGAGTTATTCATATAAATTCACTTAAAGGAATCATGAACTTTACTTTAATGTCAACACTAACATGTATTTCGTAATGAGATAAATGTTAATAAGTCTATAGTAATCCAAATCATTTGAAGTCCATTAAATAATGGGTTTATTGCTCTTAATTACCTTTCTTTATCAAGAGAGAATCCTTTTAGTTAAAACTTGACATTGTCACTTAATTTGTTGGTAATAAAGCATCTCTTTTTGTTGCAAGAAATTATTCATGCAAAAAGATCATGCAGTTAACATTCATGTCTACACTAAATATTTTCTTTATAGCAACATGAACATCAATACACCTTAGGTACCTGATTCCATTGAAATATATCAAACAAAGGAGTCATTTTTATTGATTAGCATTTCTTGCATGAATATAAAGGTACATTGCTTGAAAGGTGAGATCATCACTTCATTTCTAGCTAATAAGACTTATCCTTTTATTCATGAACTTAACTTAAGTGTCTACACTGATGACATATGGAAGCTATTTGTCACGGACGGGTTATGTCCGGGCAGGGATGGGTTAGGTACAACCCAACTCCCACATCCTACATCGGATAGGAAGAGGGGGATCCTGGGTCATATAAGCGTGGGTGTTGCACACCCCAACAGGCTGCCTTTTAGGGAGAAGGTAATGATCTCGTGACAAGTGGTATCAGAGCCGACCCGACCTCGACTCCGATATTTTTCGCCAAGCGCTTCATCGGGAAGTAGGTAGGGAGACCCTGATTCTGATGAGGACGTCGATGGATTCGGTGGGGGAGAATGCCATGGACGGATTATGTCCGAGCAGGGATGGGTTAGGTACAACCCAACTCCCACATCCCACATTGGATAGGAAAAGGGGGATCCTAGGTCATATAAGCGTGGATACTGCACACCCCAACAGGCTGCCTTTTGGGGAGAAGGTAATGATATTGCTCTTAATTTTCTTTCTTTACTAAGTGAGAATTGTTTTTGCTTAGAACGTTTTGCCATTACTGAATGTCTTGGTAATAAGGCTTCTCTTTTCATTACAAGGACTTATTTAAATATTAACTTCATTGTGATATGCATGTTAATACACCATGGCTAGTTTGAATCCATGGAATTACATTTAACAAAAGAGTCATTTTTTCTTATTAGCTTTTCTCACATAGATAAAATAGTTGATTGCATGAACAATGAGTTCATGACTTCATTTCTAGCTAATAAGTATTATCCTTTAGTCCAAGCAATCATTTCATGCAAAGGAACCTACATCAATCACATATTTTAGTGCATGGTATTATGTCTTGTGTTATTAAAATCCATTGAAGTCCATCAATTAAAGGAGTTATTGCTCTTAGTTTCCTTTGTTTACCAAGGGAGAATCATTCGTAGCTTGGAACTTGAGATCATCACCTGATTCAGTGGAAATTAGGCCTTTCCTTCTATTGCAATGAATCATTCACATGAAATCATAATGCAATAAAACTCATGCCTACATTGAACTTTAATTTTACCCCCAAATGCACTTTATCATAGCTTAGGTTGTCTAAATCCACTAAATTACATTAAACAAAGGAGTCATTTTGAGGTTTAAGTCTAAATTCAATGGGGAGGAAATTAAAACCCAAAAAAAGTAAGGATTGAAGATGATGTGAGGAGCAATGGAGTCATTCTTGTTGGAGAATCCTTCAAATTAGTGGCAAAAGCTTAAGGTAAAAGGTGCTCTTGAAAATCCTTTTGCCCTCTTTGTAGTGAGACACTTTTGAGCTTTAGTCATCCTGTGGACCAACCACTCTTTAATTTTGGTCTACTTTTTATAAGAGTATCAAATACTTTCTTAGGAAGGCAAAAATGGTTCTTAAAAATGTCAAAAGCCAATCACTATGATGGAAAATATTAATGAAACGAGAAGATTTTTAATGAGACTTGTCAAATTCAGATCCTTAAATGAAGAAGGTGAATGACATCAAGAATAGATAGGATAAAGTAAGGTGAGAAATAAAAAAGATTATTGAAGGTGAGGGAAAGGGTAAGGAGGGAGAAACAGGAGCAGAGATGAGATCAATAAGAGAACATGAAGTCATGTGAGGTAGATGGAAAATGATGTGAACCCCAAAAGGCACAATGAAATCCATAAGTAAAACAAGGAATATAAAACCCTAAGGAAGTTAAATCATATTTAACAAAGGTAAAACCTTGATCTAATGTTAAAAAAAACACAAATTTAAGGTATAAACCTAAACCTAATGTTTAAAGGAACATGAACCAAAAGTATAAAGAAGAATATGGATGCCACACTTTAGAAAGAAGGGATTTGGGAGTGATAAGTTAGGTTGGAATGCCATAAGTCAATAATCTTAATAAGTTCGCAAAGTTCAATGAAGAACTAAAAGAGAAAAGTATCACTTTTTTCACAAATGATCTCTCTCTTTTAACAATGAAATAAAGCCTATTTATCAGCTCAAGTAACAACCATAGCCTTAAAAGCAAAGACAATGATATACTCCTAAAATATAGGAACACTCCTATTTTATTGTAAACTCCTATTTTATAACAAACATCTACTTTATATCAAACTCTTACTTATTAGTAGATTTTATTACTTTACCCTAGCCCATAAGTACTTTAATCATATTAATGAAGCCTTGGTCCTCTTTCAAGTTTGAATTCACACCATTTGTTACTTGGTTGGCCTAAATATCCTCAATTAGTCTATTTATTGCTTTTTTCATCTATTTGGTCCTTGAACATGTTATTGGCCTTTGGTGAATGCTCAATGGATTCTTAAAAGCCCTTCATGCATCAGCTCCTTCATAGATCTCATCATTCCTCCTCTCCTCAAAAGGATTCATTATCAAATCATCACCTGTTTAAAAACTAGAAAGATCGTAAACATTAAGTGTTGCACTCCTATTGTACTTACTATAAAGGTCTAACTTATAGGAATTTTCATTAATCTGTGCCATTGCTTGAAATAGACCATCTCCTCTAGGCTACAACTTTAAGAACCTTTAAGCCATGAACCTTTCCTCATGCATATACACACAAACCCAATCACCAAATTTAAGCACCACCTTTTTTTTGCCTTTTGTTTGCATAAAATGTATATTGCTCAGTCATTATGCAATTTGTTGTTGCACCTTCTTATGCAACTTCTTCGCCATTGCTACTATGCATTCACCATTTAAACTAGCATACTCATCAATAGGTAAAGGCATCAAATTCAAAGGATTCAAAGGATTAAAACTATACACAAATTCAAATGGAGAGGAACTACTAATAAAATGAACACTCATATTATATACAAACTTTACATGTGGCAAACAATCTTCTTGTGGTAACCCTTAACACTCTTAAAGCATTGACTAAGGCTTTGTAATATTTGAAAAGGATCATGATAGCTATGACTAGGAATAAATTGTCTCCTCATTATAGCCCTTATCCCTTCCTAGGCATCAGTAAAGCACTCACAATTCCTATATTAACTTTGCATAAGTTGATCCTACTAAACTATAACATAATTAAGGAACCTTAGTACTACCAACTTCACCTTCTTTTTTTCAAAATAATCATGGAAATCAATCATTGACTCAACCTTTTTTTTCCCATTATAAGCACACATTAGGTTCATTCTTACTTTAAAATGAGGGAATTTTCATTTTGATACTACCTAAATCATGGTTTTTCCTTTGCTCCACCTACCAAAATTTTTATCTCCTCTATTAAACCTATGTTTTTTACCCCCTCTACCTCTTATACTTCTACCCATGTTGAAATTTAAGGCTTGTCTTCATTGTTAAGCTCATCACCATAATTGCCAACATACTCTTTATTAACATCATTGTTCCATATATTAGGAGTCCGTTGTTGCTATCCTCTATACAAATTAGCTATGGCATTGTATTGCTTCTCCAATTTGTTTGTTATTTCTCTAAACATGATGTTCATCCTCTTAAATTGTTGTTACTTTGCTTTGAGCATGAATGATTCATCCACATTTCTCTCTTTAACTATTCCTTTATATTTGTTGTTTGTCATGATTGAAACATGTAAAGAATTTCTAGAAAAAGAACCTTAGAACACTCCCTCACTCCACTCTCTCACAGTATGACACTCATACTCAGGTTTGCACATTATAGAAATTTGGCTTTTCTCTATAATGTTGCACACACCTCTTGTTTTTTTTTTCCCTAGTCAACTTTTCTCTCTTAGTTTTTAATTGAACTAAACAACCTTAATCAAAGTCATCTTATAACCAACTAATTCCAACAAACCATAATCAAAGAAATTCAAGAAAATACAATGAATAAAGGTAGTATATTAGAAGGAAACAACCAAATTAAACTGCAAGGCATAAAGAACGATTAATTTGATCTGAATCCTTGTAGGAACTCGAAAGAAATAAAGTCTATTCCTTCAATTTAGGGTTTTCTTATGTTATAAGATGCCCAATTAGGAAAGAAAGAAGCCTTTATCACCTTTTGACTAAATTAAATTGGATTTACTTCTCTAATTAGAAGGAATCAACTACAATCTTTCCTTTCCATATTTTAGCTGAACCAAACAAAATTTTTTCTCTATCTTTTTTCTTTATTCTTTTTTGTTCTTTTAAAAGACAAGAAAAGATAAACTTAGGGTTTGCAGATTCAACAAACAAAAAGGTTATAGAATGTGGCCAAGAAGGAAAACAAAAGAAAAATGGATATAAGGTGTGGCTAAGAAGAAAAACAAAAGAAAAACTCAAATTTGGAGCCAAAGTTATAAATCAAAATTAGAACACCACAATAGTAATTTTGATAAATTCCATAATATTCAAAGTTATAAAAAGGTTCATTATCTAAAAGAAGAGACCATCACTTTAATTATAATGAGTAAGCCTTCTTTTTTGGTTCCAAAGAATCATTTGCATAAAGAAATCATGAAATTAACATAGATATTTTCTTCAATCTTTGATTTCATTATGAGATGTATGTTATTTGGTTTTTGATGTGAACACCAAGAGACATGGCTTAAGGACCCAACACCCCTAAGGAACCAAACAAGTACCTAAGAAAGCTACATTAGATTTCAATCATGCAAACCCTAGAACTAATGTTTAAAGGAACATGAACCTAAGGTATGAAGAAGGATATGGATGCCACACTTTAGGAAAGAATGAATTTGGCAATGATAAGTTAGGTTGAATGCCATAAGAAGAGATAATTCTTGATAAGTTCTTCAATTCTTAAGAAAATTGAAGCCGAAAATTCTTACTTTCCAATTCATATAATTGTCTCCCTCTAAGAATGAAATCAAAACTATTTATAGGCTAACACAAAACCCTAAAAACTTAAAAGTAAAGACAATGATGTACTTCTAAAATATAGGAACACTCCTATTTTATTACAAATTCATATTTTATAACAAATTAATACTTTATAACAAACTTTTGCTGAATAGTGAATTTTATTACTTAACCCTTATCCATTAAACAATCCAATCATTTATTACTTTTGATTACCTTAATCTCCATACTAGGCATGCCATGTAACCCTTAGTACTCCAACCAGACATACAAGTACCTTAATCCAAGTTGTACAAATGTAGCTAGCATTAATTTGGTTGAAAAGCTTAATTTACTTACCATAAAGCACCTTAAGCCCTATAAGCTCTAATGATTGAATGAATGTAAGGAGAGTAAGGTAAATAAGAAAGTTTTAGTATTGTTAACTATTGGGAGATATACTAATGGGATCTTGTATGATGTAGTACCCATGCATGCTGGGCATATTTTGTTAGGAAGTCCATGGAAATATGATAGATGAGTAATGTATGATAGGTTTAAGAATAGGTACTCTTTTGTAATAAATGATAAACCTATTACTCTTATACCTTTGACACCTCAACAAGTTTATGAAGATCAATTAAGGATTAAAAAGGAGAGTGAGAGAAAAACAGGAATTTAATTTGAGAGGAAAAAAGAGGAACATAAAGGAGAGAAAGAGATGATACTAAAGAAAAGAAGGAAAAGGGAAAGAAAGAAAATTTGAGAGTTTGTATGCAATAAAGAGTGGTGTTAAGAGAGCATTCTATTTAAAATAGCCTATGATTGTACAAAGAGGCTTGTTTTAGTACTAGCAAATATAACCCCTTTTTCATAAGTGTTGTTCTTTCTCTTTTCCAGAAATTTGTTGATGTTTTTCCCCTAAAAACTAAGCAATTTGCCTCCATCAAATTAAATTTATCCTTGGTGCAACAATTCCAAATTAACTAGCCTATAGAAACAATCTTGAGGAGACATAGGAGCTTTAAAGGCAAGTTGAGTAGCTTATGACAAAGGGCTATGTAAGGAAGAGAATGAGTCCATGTGTAGCTCTAATATTAGTTATGCCTAAGAAATATGAGAAATGGATGAAGTGTGTTGATTATTGAGCAACCAATAAAATCATTATAAAGTATCATCATCCCATACCCGAATTAGATAACATGTTAGATGAATTACATTATTCATATGTCTTTTCTAAAATTGATTTAAAAAGTGGATACCACAAAATTAGGATGAGAAAGGAAGATGAGTCGAAAATAGCTTCCAAAACTAAATATGGTTTGTATGAATGACTTGTTATGCCATTTGGTTTCATTAATGCACCAAGTACTTTTATGCAATTGATGAATCATGTTTTGCATGTATTCATTGGAAAATTAGTAGTTGTGTATTTTGATAATATTTTGTTCTATAGCCAAAACTTAATTGAGCGTCTTGATCATTTACATTTTATTCTTATTGTTTTTTATTTTGACAAATTATATGTTGACCTTAAGAAATGCTCATTTTGCACTGATCAGGTCATATTTCCTGGCTATGTTGTGAGTGTTATGGGGTATTAAGGTCAACAAGAAAAAGGTTAAGGCAATTCATGACCAACCTACACTTAAGTAAGTTAGTGATATGTGTGGTTTTTGTGGTCTAGTTAATTTCTATAGATGCTTTGTTAAAGACTTAAAGCACCATTACTGCACCCTTAACTAAGGTTGTTAAAAAAGAGGTAGCTTTATGTGGGGTAGTAATGAAGACAAGGTTTTTAATTTAATTAAGGAAAAATTAAGTTATGCACCCTTATTTACTTTACCTAACTTTGCTAAAACTTTCGAGATTGAGTTTGATGCTTTAGGTATTGGCATTAAAGCTGTTTTAATGCAAGAAAGGCAACTAATTGCCTACTTTAGTGAAAAATTAAGTGGAACAACCCTTAATTGTCCCATCTATGATAAGGAGATATGTGCATTGGTATGGGCTTTTAAGACATGACAGCATTATTTTTGGCCTAAGGAGTTTGTCACCTATACTGACCATAAATCCTTGAAACACTTGAAAGGGCAAGGGAAGTTGAACAAGAGACATGTCAAGTGGGTTGAATTCATTGAGACCTTTCCTTAAGTCATTAAATATAAACAAGGTAAGGAAAATGTGGTGGCTAATGCATTATCTCAAAGGTATGCTCTTGTTTCTACTTTGAATGCAAAATTATTAGGATTTGAGTACATTAAAGACTTATATGCTAATGATCTTGATTTTTCCAATGTTTATAAAACTTATGAGAAAACAACTTTTGAGAAATTCTATAAGTATGATGGTTATATGTTTAGAGAGAACAGATTATGTGTGCCTATAAATTTCTTGTAAGAGCTACTTATGTGTGAAATTCACGAGGGTGGTATAATAGGTCATTTTGGAAATAGGAAAACTATATATGTCATAGTTGAGCATTTCTTTTGGCCATACATGAAATGAGATGTTGAGAGGGTGTGTGGGAAGTGCATAACATGCAAATAGTCCAAATTTAGAGTTTTATCCCATGGCTTGCACACTCTTTTACCTATACCTAGCTAACCCTGGGTTGATTTATCTATGGACTTTGTACTAGGGCTATTGTGATCAAAAAAGGGTAACGATTCCATCTTTGTTGTTGTTGATCAGTTTATAAAGATGACACAGTTTATCCCATGTCATAAAACTAACGATGCAAATAATGTGATAGAATTGTTCTTCAGAGAGGTCATACACTTGCATGGTATGCCTCAAAGCATTATTTCAAACCAAAATACAAAGTTCTTGAGTTGCTTTTAGAAGAGTTAGTAGGGTAAGTTAGGTATTAAACTATTGTTCTTAACTACCTATTGTTTACAAACAAATGGGAAAACTAAGGTAATTAATTTAATTCTTTATCCTTTGTTATGTGCTATTAGTCACATGAATTTGAAAACATGGGAAGATTGCACATCGCAAGTAGAGTTTGCATATAATAGGATTGTTCATTCTACTACTAGTTACTCTCCATTTGAAATTATGTATGGTTTTAATCATTTGACTCCTTTGGATTTGATGCCTTTACTTGCTGATGAGTATGCTTACTTAGATGGCGAATGCAAGGCTGAAATGGTGAAGAAGTAGCATGAGAAGATGTGCCAACAAACTGCAAAATGAATAGAGCAATATGCATCCCATGCCAACAAAAGGGGAAAAAAGATGGTGTTTCAACCTAGTGATTAGGTTAGGTGCATATGCAAAAGGAAAGGTTATTGACTCAGAGGCACTCAAAGATACAACCTATAGAAGATGGTCCATTTCAAGTAGTGGCACAAATTAATGGCAATGCCTATAAGTTGGACCTTCATAATGAGTACAATATGAGTGCAACATTTAATGTTTTTGATATTTCTCCTTTGGATATAGGTGATGATTCAAGGATGAATCCTTTTAAGGAGAGGGGGAATGATGAGATCTAAGGAGGAATCAATGCATGGAAATTGAAGCATTAGATAAGGGTTACAGGGGAATCCTTAAGCAAATGATTAATTCAAAGGAACAATTAGTTCGTTTCACTTCAAGAGTTTAGAAATGAGTTGGAGTTAATTACTTTACTATTAAAAAAGAAATCTTAGTTATTATGCTATGCATTCAAAATTTTGAAAGCAATCTATTAAATCAAAAATTTTTCTTAAGAATAGATTGTAAGGAAAAAAATGATATCTTTAGTAAAAATGTTAAAAACATTACTTCTAAATAAATCTTTGCTAGATGGCAAGGAATACTTTATGTGTTTGATTTTGATATTAAGTTTATTAAAAGAAATTCTAATTCTTTACTAGATTTCCTAACCCATGAATTTTTGCAACTAAGACGTGAGTAAAAGGCCTTACTCCCTAGCAAAGTCGGTTAATTCATTAGCTAAAGATGCAAAAGCAAAAGAAATTGATAAACTTTGTAATGATGGGTATGAGCGATCTTTAGATATATCCATTACATATCCTTTAATTCCAAAGCACATAGATTTTTTATGTGCTATTGAAAAAAATTATACTCAGTTTAGACCTAATGAGGTCGTACGTTTTTAACTTAAATACGATATGTATCCTCATAATAATATGAAGGGTTGCCTATATTATCAACAGATACTACATAAAACAACCTTAATGCTTATTGAACCCATAAAAAAAGAGGATCTAGAACTAAATTTGGTTATGACTTCAGGGATTGGGCCTATGCCAAATTTAAGATAAAGAAACTTCTTTATCCAGAAGATTGGCAATGGCTCTAAAGATTTAAAAGAGTAGTGAATGGTTAAAACTTATAATTACTTTGATTATATTAATACATGGGAAAGGGCCTTATTGTATGAAAATAGGTAGAGAAAATTTAGTTTATTCAGTCAAATACATCTTCTGAATGACTTAGAAAGATTTCCAAATTGATTTAAAACCTAGTTTTTTAAGTGGGATTTATATTGTTTAACCCTACCCTAGAAAATCAGAACTATTATGAATAGTTTTATGAAGTAAATGAAGAAGTTAAAGACTGATTGTTAATGTTTGTAGCCTAGTATCATGTTTCATGAATTATTAAATGGGACTACACTATTATGGCTCAAAAAGTTAATGTACTAGATATTGATATTAGACATGTTCCATAACTAGTAGGACAAATTAATACTGAATGGTGGGAAAAATATTACTTTTTTCATTATGGAATTTATGTAGGAGAAGGAGTCATTTTGCATAAATGGACCTTAAGCTCCCCCACCAAAGCCTACTCCTACTAGTCCTACAGGGATACTAAATACTTTAATGGAGTTTTTATTAAAAGAAAGGTTATTAGAAATGATGGCTACTTTGCTCCAACCAAATCATGACACCTAAGATAATGAAGCTAAAAACAGTTAGAGGCATCTTAATGATGATATTATGCAAGATTCTCATGACCTATTTGAGTTGTAAAGGGCTAAAACAATTTTTGGTGGACAAATTATCATGAGACCTAAAAGGTAGCTTTAATAAAGTTACTTTAACAAAAGTGGATGAAAATGGGGCAACCTACTTTGTAAAAAGAAGATTCCTTTAATTATGTTTATCACTATTTTTCATGTATAAATAGACCTCTTATAGGCCAAGAGAGGTAGAGTTTGATTTCCTTCTTTCCCTAAGTTTGCTTTCTTTCTTCTTCTCTCCATTTTTGTAAAATATAAGATTGTAACGATGTTTGTTGTTTAATGAAAGCTTTGTTTTCGTAAGTATTTTAGTTTTGTTATTATTTGTCTTAAGCTTGTTTCTTTTATATTGGGGTACTTAAATTAGTTTCTATATATTTGTGTGTGATTCTGTGTTGCCAAGATTGGAGTGGTATTAAAGCCATTCTCTAGTGGAACATTAATCTTATAAGTAGTTGAAAGCTTAAACTCTTTGATGTCTTATTATTGAAACCTCAATTCATGTTGCCTTTGTACCCATGTTTGTCATGTATAAGTGTGTAGGATTATGGTTTAAGACATTGACAGTGATATGGTGAGGCATGGATAGTCTAAGATTTGATTGATTGTTTAAAAGTGATAGTTCTTTTAGGAAAAAGAATAAAGAAATAATATTTAGTAAAAATTTAGATAATAATTATTTGCAAAATTAAACTCTTACTTCTTCATCTTCTCAAGTTTATAAATAGGGAAGTTTCTTTTCTAAAATTGATTATGATTTTAAAATTGTTGAAGAAGTTTTACCTTTAACTCAAGGTTATAAGGATTTCTTTTTACTTATTAGTTCACATTAACAAAAGTATAAATTTATCCATATTAGGGTGGTCTAGGTAACACTAAAACCTATTACTAGATTGGATTTCAACAACTCAGCAATCATATGTGTTAGAGATAAAAGGCATAGCTGCTTCCATGACTCTTTATTAGGAGTAATTGAATCCACTCTTAGGGATGGACCTATTTGGTTTTCTTGTTTTTGGAATTTTACATTATCATTATAAGATCCTAATTTGATGCATATTTTATGTCTAGATATTAAAACTGAAGGATTTGGTATGATGAGTACTTTGGAAAATCTAATCTTTATTTGTAGGATACACTATAATGTTATGAATAATACTATCATAGGAATCAAAGAAATTCCCATACTATATGCAAATAAAGGGACTACTATATTGTTTTTGACTAATAAGTTAAAATTAAATGTTATGGTTCCTAAAACAATTGCTTAGGATCATGTTAAATTACCAAAAAATGGGACACTAAAAAAGGCAATTGAACTTGTTAAACAGGTTAATAAATAAATGGAAGAAGCAATTGAATTTAAAGATAGGGATTCCAAAATTTAATTTTCTTTATCTAGAAGTGTGAGGTTAAACCACAAAAAAAGGGAGAGAAAAAGGTTAAACCTAGATTCTTTACCTCCTCGATGCTAGTCACTAAGTTGGAAGGTATTAGAAGAACAAAAGAGCAAGTTGTCTACCTCAGTATCTAGTTGACTTTCCTCCCTCAATTTTTGCCTTTATGGTTAATGAACTATTAGAAATATCCAATTGGGCTTCTGAGCCTAGTTCTCTTTCTCTCTTTGATATAGGATATCAGGATGAAAATAAAAGTCTATGTCTTTAAGGTTGTTAATGAGGTAAATGAAAAGGTTAAAGAGTTATTTTACTCTTCTGAAAATACTATAAAGAGAAAATGATTTTTTAAGACTTATAATAAAAAAGAATGAGAAGTATGGTATAAACACCATAAGATATATGCCAATGGTATTGGAATTATAGATATTTTTACATATTTGGAAAAAATCTAAAGAATTAAGAAAAGACCTTTCTTAAAAGGCATATCAAGAATACATTACTAAAAATGAAAAAAGGGTTATTAGTATTCACCCTTTTGTTTTAAGCTTAAACAAGAAAGTAGAGGATAGTGAAGTTATTGCTTCACCTTATAAAGTAGAATCATTTACTAATGTTATTATACAATGAGGAAATTATACTAATCTTTATCTTTAGTCAATAGGAAATCAACATAATAGAATTAAAGAAAGGACTGAAGAAGTAGCTTAGAGAGCTCCAAGACCTCTAGATAAACCAGAAATGGAAAGAAGAGTTTTATTTAAACTCATCTCAATAGAAAAGGAATAGATTACAGAGGAAGAATGAGAGGGTGATAATTATGTGGATAAAATTCAGAAAATGTTCTTATCATAATAGAATATAGGTCAAAAGGATCCATCACCTTCTTATAAGAAGAAAAGTATGGAAATAAACAAAATGACTTTTAATAAGGTCCTCATAAAATTATATTATCATATACCAACCTCAGTCGACCTTTTATTAGAAAAAGAATTAAGTATAATTATGTACAATATGATAGGAGTAGTATCGCAATATGGAATTTAGATGGAATGTTAAAAAATCACATTCTCATTTTACTCCATTATATAATGATATTTGCCATTGCTGTAAAATCTAAAAGAGGTAATTCTAACCCCTAAATAGCAAGATTTATAGTAAATAGTTTTATTGGACAACTTAAAAGTTAGTGGCATTTTTATTTCTCAAATAAAGCTAAGACTCAGATATTTAATACTATAAAAATAAAGCATGGAATGCAGTTGATTGATAGTATTAATACACTAATTTATACAATTACTAATCATTTTATTGGTACAAATACCTTATTAGTAGATAAAATGTATAAGCAACTCATTAATTTGAGATGCTTAAATCCTTCTCACTTTAGGTAGTTTAAAGATGTGTTCTTTTCAAAAGATTTTCCCAAAGAACATAGTCAGAGTATTTTTCAGAAAGAAAAATTTTGTCTATGTTACCTACCCTATTTGCTAAAAGGGTAAAAATAGGTTAAAATCCTATTATAGAGGAGCTATTGATTACTCTAGTTATACATATGGAGAATTAGCTATATAAGTTCTAGCAGAAGGAGTTACTTTGAAGAGATTTAGGAACCATAACATTTGATTTTGACCTAGTCAAAAATAATGTAGTAGTCTTTTTTTCTGCACATCTTGCTGGAATTTCTTTGATTCCTAGGATAATGGTGTTCATAACCTTATAGTGTATCTTATAAATAAAAATTAGATTTTTCAAAGCAAGTATCATATCAAATTCTTTAGTTTTAATATCTAAACATAAAGTATGCATCAAATTAGAATCTAACAATAATAAAGTAAAGTTTGGAAAACAAGAAAATCAAATAGGTCTATCACTAAGAGTAGATTCAATTACTTTGTAATAAAGAGTCATGAAAGCAATTATACCTTTTGTCTCTAACACATATGATTATTGAGTTATTTAAATCCAATCTAATAATAGGTTTTAGTGCTATATGAACCATCCTAATATGGATAAATTTATACTTTTTTTTATGTGAGCTAATATGCTGCTGGGATAACAAAAAGAAATCATTATAACTTTGAGTTAAGGGTAAATCTTCTTAAATGGTTTTAATAACATAATGAACTTTAGAAAAGAAACTTCCTTATTTATAAACTTGGGAAGATGAAGAAGAAGGAAGAGTCCAATTTACAAATAATTATTATCTAAAATTTCACTAATTATTATTTCTTTATTCCTATTCCTAGAAGAGTTATCACCTCTAGACAGTTGCTTAGGTCTTAACCTATCCATACCACACCATATCACTGTCAACGTCTTAAGCCACCACCTAAAACTTTATTAGTCTTTTAGAAGCTCTTATGCTCTGATACCATTCCTATCATGGCAGCACAAGATCATGTTAATGGAGACACATAAGTTAATTTCACAATCATTTTAATTAACTGAGCCTTTGCAATAAATGGAGAAATCTTATTTGCAAGAAATGAAGTAACAATCTCATCTTTAGGAATTAAATCATAATATACTTGTAAGAAAATCCAATCATTGAATTTGAGACTATTACTTCACAAAAAGATTGTATAATTAACATCCATGTCAACATCGAACCTTGATTTCATTGTGATAAAGGAATCACAAACTTTAATGAAATATTTATATTGATTGGAATCCAATCAGCATGTGTGGTGATCTGTTGTATGTACATAGAGGTCCAATAACATGTAAGAGTTTGTTATAAAGTAGGAAATCCACTCCTAAGTAGGAGTTTGTTGTAAAGTAGGAGTTTGTCATAAAATAGGAGTTTACAAAAAAAATAAGAGTCTTCTTATATTTTAGGAGTATATCATTCCCTCTACTTTTAGGGTAAGGGTTGCTATTTCAACCTATAAATAGGTTAGATTTTAGTTCTTCATTGAACTTTGTGAACTTATCAAAATTATTGTCTTATGGCGTTCCAACTTGACTTATTACTCCTAAATCCCTTCTTTCTAGAGTGTGTTGTCCATATCTTTCTTTGTACCTTTGGTTTATGTTCCTTTGAACATTAGGTTAAGACTTTACTTTTGTTAAAGCTGATTTAACTTTCTTAGGGTTTTGAATTCCTTGTTTTGATTATAGGTTTCAATGACATCACAATGTATCAATAAGCCTCTCAGGATTCCTTCTCCTAGACAAAACAACTTAATCCCAATCAATAATAGCATAGTAAACTCAATAATAGCAAGTTTTAGATTTTTCTCTTCATAGTAGTAGTTGTGACAATCAAAAATCAACTCAGCCTTCTTTTCTATTTCTAGATAGGTTTTTGGATCTTTTTCCCTTAGAATGGAGGAATTTTCATTTTAATGCTACCAAAATCATGATCATAGGCGTCTCATCTCCTAAAATCTCTTTGACCATTTTTATTATTGGCAACTTTAACCAAAGTAACTAGATCATGAAATTTATCATCTTTTACATCATCTTCATAACCATAAAAAGCAACCAAGTAAAAAAGATAAAACTAGGGTTTGCGTATTTAAGGAATAAGAGAAAAACTCAAATTAGATAAGCTAACCTAATTTAGAGTTAGCTCTAATACCAACTAATGTGAAGTCCAAAAGATGTGCCCTAGGGACTTAACATACATAAGGAATCAAACAAGAACCCAAGAAAGCTAAATTAAATTTCAATGATGCAAACCTTAGACCTAATGTTTAAAGGAACATAAACCTAAGGTATAAAAAGGATATGGATGTCACAATTTAGAAAAGAATGAATTTAGGAGTGATGAGTTAGATTGAACGTCACAAAAAGAGTTAATTCTCAATCAGTTCTTTATTCTTAAAAGAATCAAAGGAAAAAATTCTCACTTTTCAATTCACATAATCATCTCCTCTTTAACAATGAACTAAAGCCTATTGATAAGCTAAAATAACAATCTTAAAAACCTAAAAGTAGAGATAATAATATACTCGTAAAATATAGGAACACTCATAATTTATACAAACTCTTACTTAAAAGTAGATTTTATTACTTAACCTAGCCCATGAAGTACTCCAATCATATTGATCCCTAATCCTGTTTGAAGATTGAATTCATACCATTTGTCATTTAATTGTCCCAAATATTCTCAATTAGCCCATTTAATACTTTTTTCATCTTTTAGCACTTAAACGTGTCATTGGCCCTTTGTAAATGCTTAATGGAACTTTACAAGCCCTCTATGCACTAGCTCTTCCATGGATTACATCACAAAGTAGTTGTTCTTGATTAGCTTTTCTTGCATAAATAGAATGGTTCATTGCAAGAAAAATGAGATTGTCACTTTATTTCTAGGTAATAAGGCTTATCCTTTATTTCTATATAGGTTTATCACTAAAAGTAATTTTTTCATTTTTGTAGCTCATAAGGTCTTGAGAATTTTGTATAATATCATCCTTTTGATTCTAACTACTTTTAGGCTGAGTATGACTCTCTTGTATGTGGTTTGGTCTATAGTAATGATGTCATCAATTCAAGTAATTTTTCTTTCAAGAAAGACTCTAATAAGGTCTTGAATAATTGCTTTAGATTATTGGATATTGTAGGTTCTAGTGTAGCCTTAAGACCATTTAGGCCAATTATCATCTTGGTGGTATAAACCTCGTTTTTGAAGAAGTTAAATTTTTCCCACCAACGAATATTAATTTGTGTAGAAAACCAAGGAATATGTCTAGCAAGCTGACTTGTTTAGCCATAATGGTGTAATCCCACTAGATGTTCCATGGAACATGATACCAAACAACAAATAGTAGTAAGAGTTCTTCACCCTTGTCTTTTTTTTTTTTTTTTTTCTGTTACAAAACTATTCATAAATAGTTTTTACCTTATTTGGTAAGGTTATAAGATGTAAACCCCACTTGAAGAACCAAATCTTAAACCAACTGGGAAATCTTTTTTAGGTCATTTGGAAAATGAATCTAAATGAACCAGCTAAATTTCTTCTATATATTTTCATTTAACAAGGCACTTTCTCATGCCTTAATATAGTCAAAATAATTGTAAGTTTTAACCTTCCACTATTTTTTGAGGTCTTTGGTTGCAAACAAGCTGCATTGCTAGTCTTTAGGATAAAGAACTTTCTTTACCTTAAACTTGGCATATGCCCATTCTTTATAGCCATGACTTGTTCCAGTGCCTCTCTCTATGAGTTTAATAACCATCAAGCCTATTTCATGTAGAATTTGTGAATACTACAAGAAATCCTTCATATTAGTATAAGGATTCATATCATCTTTAAGATAAAATCATGTGATGTCATTAGATCAAAACTAACTATAATTATTTTTGATAGCACATAAAAAATCAATGTGCTCTATAATTAATGGACACATCAAGGTTTTATCTAGAGCATGCTCATATGTATCTTCTCAAAGTTTATTCTTATACTGCAAACCCCAAAAGATGTACCTTAGGGACCTAACACACCCAAGGTATCAAATAATACCCTAGAAAGCTAAGTTAAGTTTTAATCACACAAACCCTAGATCCAATATTCAAAAGAACATGAACCAAGGGTATTAAGAAGAATATAGACACCACACTCCAAAAAAGAAGGGAATTATAAGTAATAAATTGAGTTGAACACCACAAAAAGAGTTACTTCTTGATAAGTTTTTTAGTTCTTGAAAGACTTAAAGGAAAAAACTCTCACTTTTTATTTCCCTCAAATTACCTGATTTTAGAGCTTATAAGGAGGTGCCTATTTATAGTCTAAGATAGCAACCCTATAAGAGACATAAATTCCTATTTAGAGCAAATCCCTATTTAGGACAAACTCCTATTTAGTACAAAATCTTATTCAGAAAATTTCCATTTTTATAACAAACACTTATTTAGGACAAACTCTTATTTAGGAGTGAATGTTATTATTTAACCTTGACCCATTATGCACTCCAATCATATTAATAAGGTCTTAACTCTCTTTCAAGTTTGAATTTGCACAATTTGTAGCTTGGTTGCCTCGAATGTCTTTAATCAACCCATTTAGTGCTTTTTTCATCTTTTGCATTATCGAACCTTCTGGAATGTTCAATGGATCTCATACATCCATTAAAGCCTTCCATGCTCATCTCCAAGCTTCTCATCACCTTAGCTAATAACATAATTGACTTGGATGGGGATTAGATCCCCTAGATTAAGGGTCATTTACTCATTAGGATCCCTACAAAATTTCACAAGTTAGTAAATCAGGGAGATAATTTGATGTTCCCTTAATAAACTTGATATCAAAATCAAGTATCGATAATATTCCTTGCCATCTAGCAAATATCTATTTTAAAACTATTTTCTTAACATCTTTTATAGGCACATCCTTTTCTACTTTGTAGTCAATACAAAGAAGGAACTTCTGATTTATCAAATCACTTTCAAATTTTTTAATACATAAGACTATCACAAGAATTTCATAACTCTAGCAACTTTCCACACTCTAGAAGTAAATCAAAGAAGTTGTTCCTGAGAATGAATTTTTTGTTTAAGAATACCCTCATATCCCTTATTTGATGCATCTATCTTAACAATCTTTAAGGTATCATGATAGGGAATAATTAAACATGGTAGCTCTTTTACTTAGGTTTTTACTTGTCATATTATGGTAGCTTTTTTACTCATATTTTTACTTGTCATATTGTAATCTATTTCATTTGATGGCATGAGTTTAAATAAACCTTTTTTTCTATTTTTAGTTTAACCAAAGGTCTTGGATTTCTTTGAGCTATTTCTTCAATCTTATCTTCAACTCTATTAAACTATTTTCTTAGATTGAAGATAAAGATTAGTATAATTTTCTTACTGTATAATAGCACTTGTATAATATTCTACTTTATATGGTGAAACTATAACCACACTATCGTATACTTTAGCACTTAGGTTAAGTGTAGGAAGGTAAACACTAATAACCTTTTTCCCCTTTTTAGTTATGTATTCCTGATATGCCTTTTCTACCGCCATACACTCTTTTAAGATAGAAAACTTAGGAAAGGTTTCTTTTTAAGTCTATAAACCTTTTCTAACTAAGTAAAAATGTCTATAGCTTTCATCCATTAGTATATATCTTATGGTATTTATGTCACATCTCTCTTTCTTTTTCTTTAAAGGTCATAAAAAACCATTTTCTTTTTATAACATTTTTTAAAGAGTATGTTGTTTCCACAACTTTGTATGGGTTGTAATTGTTGTCAACTAGGGTTAAGTGTGCAAGAGAGTAAAGTCACATGGAAGGGCAGTAAAGTTACATGAAAGGGCAAGAAAGTAAATTCGCCGCTTAAGGGCAAGAACGCAAATCCGCCTTATAAGCCCTATTAAGGTTTCATGGAAGAGAGTATATAAAGGCCTTGGAAGACAAAACTAGGGTAGTGGGCCAATACAATTGAATAAACAGTAACCCTACAACAACCGGCCAAAAGGAAGAGAGTGCAGAATGGCAAGAGATCAAAAATGACACCACCGGGAGAGCAAACCAGAAACGTCACCACCGGGAAAGCAAACCAGAAACACATCCTGCAAGCAAACCAGAAACGCCTCCTGCAAGCAAACCAGAAACTCATCCTGCAAGCAAACCAGAAACTCATCCTGTAAGCAAACCAGAAACACACAACCAGCAAGAGGAGAAATAAGAAACAGACCACACGGAAGAGAAGACAGCAGACTTGGTATCCGTGAGACCACCCGGAAGAGAAGACAGCAGACTATAAGCGTGAGGCAGGCCGAGAGACGTGAAACAGCAGACCAGAAGTGTGAGACCAGAACGTGCAACGGCGTGACTGATCAGAAGCGTGGGGCAGGCCGTGAGACGTGAAACGGCAAACCAGAAGCTTGAGTGCAAGCTGTGAAACCGTGAGATGGTGAAAGTAGGAGTTGTGTGAAACAACCTAGAGAAGGAATTCAGCGAAGCATTGGAAAGAACTCAACGTATTTCCAGATTTTTTCAAGAGAGGATAGAGAGCGTTGTGGTGAACTTCTAAGCAGCAGTGGAGCAGCCTTTCAATTCAATAGAGGCAAGACAAGCTAGAAGAAAGGTAGACACAGTAAGTGACACTCTTTGTATTGTATTGTATTCTTGAATTTTTTTATTTCATTTTTCATTTATTCAAATAATGCCCTATTTTTCCATAGTTATAATAGAAAACTAATCTTTCTTTTCTTTTTCTACAAACTAGGCTTTTTTTTTTCTTTTGAATTTTTCTTTTCATAAAAGAATTTCTTTTGTGGTATGGGTTTATAACCTTTCTTTCCAAATTTTTTATGATATTTTATAAGTGGATAATTTATTTTTGTTCATTGATATCTCTTAAAGGTTTAACCTTTTCTCTTCCCTTTTCGAGGTTTAATCTCACAATTCTAGATGGAGCAAATTGGATTTCAACATCCCCCATCTTTGAATTCAATGACTTCTTTTATTTGTCTATTAACTTGTTTAACAAGTTCAAGCCCCTTTTCTAATATCCATTTTTTAGGTAATTTAACATGACCTAAGTAATAGTTTTAGGAATTATAATATTAGATTTTGACGTATTAGTCAAAAAAAAAATATAGTAATCCCTTTATCAATATATCTTGCAAAAATTTCTTTAATTCCTAGCATAGTAGTATTCATAATTTTATAATGTATCCTATAAATAAAGTTTAAATTTTTCAAAGCAAGCATCATTTCAAATCCTTTAGTTTCAATAGTCAAATATAAAGCATACGTCAAATTAGTATCTGATGAACCATTCAATACCTATAAGAAAATCTATTCAAGATCGATAACTCTTTTGTTTGATGGAATTCAAGGGATTTAAAGTATCAAAGGTGTAAGGATATGTATGTGATAATGGATATGATCATTAGAGTAAACACAAGCCTTAATTTTATAAATAATTTGCATGATTAAGTGCTCATAATGAAATGAGAAATCTTGTTAGTAAGAAATGAAGTGATGATCTTATCCTCCAATAATTGCCAAAAAAAAAAAAGCTATTCAATATCATTGACTCCTTTGTTTGATCAAGTTTAATAGATTTGGAGTAGGGTTTAATTAGCCATTATCACTTGAGTTCCTAAACTTATCAAGATTATTGTCTTATGGCATTCCAACTTATCACTCCCAAATGCCTTCTATGTGGAATATAACACCCATATCCTTCTTTATACCCATATCCTTCTTGAATATTGGGTTTAGTTTTATACCTTACGTTTGTCTTCCTTTGTACATTAGGTTAAGTTTTTATTTTTGTTAAACCTGATTTAACTTTCTTAGGATTTATAATTCCTTTTTTTACTTATAGGTTTTATTATGCTCTTTAGGGTTCACATCAATAAATGAGTTATAGCTCTTTTTTAGCTTTTTTTTACTAGGAAAAAACTATTAATTGCTTGAAACTTGAAACCATAATCAAATTCCTTAGCAATAAGGCATTCCCTTTTGTTGCAAGGAATCATTCATACAAATCAATTATCCATGTCTACATATGGGTGTTAGATTCATTTTAACATGCAAACCAATACACCTTGGATTATTGAATTCCATCAATCAAAGAAGTCATTTTTCTTGATTAGCATTTACATAGAGAGTGATGAGATCGATAGAGAAACCAATGCATGGAGGGCTTCTAAGGATCCATTAAGCATTCAAGAAAGGCAAATGACATGTTCAAAAGTTAAAAGAATGACAAAGGCTCTTAGGGGTTTAATTAAAGATGTTTGGCCGAAGAAGATAATTCAAGTTTGGAGGGCAGCAATGTATACCTTAATGTAGGCTAAGGCTTTATTAATTGTATAAGTGTACTGAATGACCTTTGTGTGTTAAGTGATTATAAAGGTTTTTATAACAATTCCTAAAATTTAGGAGTAGAATTATTGAAATCCTCCTTAGGAAGTTTATCCTTATCTATAGTGACGTGAACCCTAAAGAGCACAATGAATATTACAAGAAAAATAAGGAATTCAACACTCTAAGAAAGTTAAATTAGGCTTAACAAAAATAAAACCTTGACATAATATTCAAAAGACATGAACCTAGGGTATAAACCTAGAGCTGATGTTCAATGGAACATGAACCAAAGGTATAAAGAACAATATGAATGCCACAGCCTAAAAAGAAGGAATTTGGTAGTGATAAGTTAGGTTGGAATGTCACAAGACAATAATCTGGATAAGTTTGCAAAGATCAATAAAGAACTAAGAGAAAAATTTTCACTTTTTTTTTCACCAATAATCTATATCTTTAATAAAGAAATCAAACATATTTATAGATTAAAGTGACAACCCTAACCCTATGCTCTTAAAATATAGGAATACTCTAATTTTATTATAAACCCTTGTTTTATAGCAAGCTTATACTATATAACAAATTCCTATTTAGGAGTAGATTTTATTATTAAAGTGATAACCCTAATCCTATGCTCTTAAAATATAGGAATTTTCCTATTTTATTATAAACCCCTATTTTATAACAAACTCCTACTATATAACAAACTCCTATTTAGGAGTAGATTTTATTACTTAACCTTGGCCTATTAAGTACTCCAATTATATGAATGAAACCTTGGTCCTCTTTCAAACTTGAATTCACACTTCTTTCATCTTTTTAGCTTTGAAATATGTCATTGGCCCTTCTTGAATTTGTAATGGATCCTTATAAGGCCTTTATGCATCTGCTCTTCCATAGATCTCATCATTCCCCCTCTTCTTAAAAGGATTCATCCTGAAATCATCAAATCTAGTGTTCATGTGCTTAAATTGTTATTGTATAACTTTGATCATGAACAACACCTCACTACCTCCTTTTTTAATACCACCTTTTTCTTTAGAAGATATAGAGTTAATTCTACACAAAATATTTAGGATACCTCACAAAACACCCTATCACGTATTTCACTCAAAAATGGTGTCGCACACCCTCATGTCTACACTCTTTTAAGTCTTTTTCTCAATATATGTTTATACTCCTACCCTTTACCACTCCAATTTTCTCTCTCAATTCTTTATTCAACTAAACATTCTAAATTAAAGTCACCTTGTAACTAGCTTATTCCAACAAATCAAAAAAAAAAAAAGGAAAGTATAACAAATAAAATTTGTGGGTTAAACGAAAACAATAAGATTAAATCATAATAAACAAAGAGAGAATAATTAGATTTGAATCCTTGTAGGAAGTGGAAAGTAATAAGGTCTACTCATTTAATTTAGGATTTCCATATGTTGTAGGATGTCCAATAAAAAAAGAAATAAAGTCGTTATCTCCCTTTAACCTAATAAGATAAGGTTTTCTTCTTTTTTGTTTTTCTTTTTCGTCTTTTCTTCTTTCTCTATTTTTTTTTTTTGTTCTGTCTTTTTCTTTTGTATTCTTTTTCCACAAATTTAAAGACAAGAAAAGATAAACATGGGTTTTTATATTCAAAGAACAAAAGGTTATAAAAGGTGGTTAAAAAGAAGAGTACAAGAAAAACTTGAATTTAGATAAGCAAACCCAATTTAAACCTTAAGCTTTTGATACCAACTGATGTGAAACCCAAAGGGTATAATGAAAGCCACAAGCAAAATAAGAAATTCAAAACCCTAAGAAAGCTAAGTAAAACCTTGACCAATGATCAAAGTAACATAAACCAAAGGTATAAAGAAGGATATAGACATTACAATCTAGAAAGAAGGGATTTGGGAGTGATAAGCTGGGTTAAATGGCATAAGATAATAATCTTGATAAATTTGCAAAGTTCAATGAAGAACTGAAAGAGAAAATTCTCACTTTTCTTTCATTAATGATCTATATCTCTTAATAACAAAATCAAACCTATTTATACATTAAAGAAACAACCCTAGCCCTAAAAGTAATGACAATGATATGCTTCCAAAATATAGGAATAGTCATATTTTATTATAAACCTCTATTTTATAACAAACTCGTACTTTATAACAAACTTTTACTTAAGAGAAGATTTCCTTCTTTATAACAAACTTTTACTTAAGAGAAGATTTCCTTCTTTATAACAAACTTTTACTTAGGAGTGAACTTTATTACTTAACCCTAGCCCATTAAACACACTAATCATATGAATGAAGCCTTAGTCTTCTTTCAGACTTAAATTCATGTCATTTGTTGCTTCATTGGCTCAAATATTCTTAATTAGTCCATTTAGTTTTTTTTTTTCATCTTTCTAGCACTAGAATGTGTCATTGGCCTTTCTTGAATGCTCAAGGGATCTTTAGAAGCCCTCCATGAATCTCTTCAATTACTCTCCATTTGAAATTGTGTATGGTTTTAATCCTTTGACTCCTTTGGATTTGATACCTTTACCTATTGATGAGTATGCTAGCTTAGATGGTGAACACAAGGTTGAAATGGTGAATAAGTTAGATGAGAAGGTGTGGCAACAAGTTGTACAACAAGTTGAGCAATATGCATCCAAGGTTAACAAAGGGTGCAAGAAAGTGGTGTTTGGACCTAGTAATTGGGTTTAAGTGAATATGTATAGGGAAAGATTTTTTTTTATCTAAAGACAGGGGTTTAAATAAAACCCTTTTTTCTATTTCTAGTTTAACTAGAGGTTTTGGGGCTTGTAAAGAAATCTTTTTAATCTTTTCCTTCAACACGACTCAACTAATTGTCTATTGACTAAAGATACATATTAGTATAATTTTCTTGCTAAATTACAGCACTAGATGTAACTTTAGTTTAGTATGGAGAGGCTAAAACATCATTATCCTTAATTTTTAGGGTTAAATTTAAAGGAGGAGGGTAGATGCTAATAGCCATCTTTCTTTTTTTTGTTGTATATTCTTGATAAGATTTTTCAAGAACCATACATTCCTTCTAGGCTAAAAAATTAGGGAAAGGTTTCTTTTTAACTTTATAAATATTTTCTAAGTAAAAATATCAACCACTTTTATTTCTTTAATATATTTTTTAAGTTTACCCCAAAGTTCTTGTTCCCTTTGGTTGAAAGTCATAAAAAACCATTTTCTTTTTATAGTATTTTTAGAAAAGTAAAATAACTCTTTTACCTTTTCTTCTACCTTATTTATGGTTGTAAGGATGTATATACTCTTATCTTAATCTTGATATCTCATATCTAATAAAGAAGGAGATCTAAACCTAGAAACATGACTGGAAGTTTCTTATGGTTCATTAACCACTCCAAAATACTTTTCATACATGAAAAATGTGTTAAACACTACTAATAAAAGTAAACATGTTATAAAGTACAAGTTGTCACAAGCTACTAATTAGAATAAGGGAATTTGTATTAAAATTCCTTTTTTTTTTGGTTAAAAAAACTATCTCATGATGTTATTTTGGAAAATTGTTTTTTACACATGTTATTTCTTATAAAGGAAATTAGTGATCAAGGGATTTACTCAAAAATAAATGGAAAGGTTATTAGCTTCATGTTTGTATCTTCTGCTCAATATAGATAAATAGATATACTTCAAAAAATCATTAGGAAAAAAAAGAGTTTTATTCAATCTCTACCTTGTTAAGAAAAATAAATAAACATTTACATAAGAAAATTAATACTTCTATTATTTAAGCAAAAACACAAGAAGTACAACAAAAATTAAAAACTATGGTTTGCTTAGGAATTCTTACAACATTTTGGAATAGGAAAAAGCATGTAGTAAAATTACCTTATGAAGTGATTATTAATGAAAGTTAGATTCCAACCAAAGCTAGGCCTATAGCTATTGGACTAAACATTTGGAAATATGCAAAAATGAAATAAATGATCTTTTGGAAAATAGACTTATTAGAAAAAGTAATAGTCCTTGGAGTTGTTTTGCTTTTTATGTAGAAAATGCAGCCAAATTAGAAAGAGGTGTTCCTTGATTAATAATTAAATAAAAGTTTTTAAACAAGACACTATGATGGATTAGGTATCTTGTACCTAATAAAAAAGATTTGCTTAGGAGGCTTTATGAAGCCCAAGTTTACATAAAATTTGATATAAAATCTAGTTATTTACAAATCCAAATTCATAGAAAGAAAAGTATAAAACCACATTTACAATTTCATTTAGACTTTATAAATAGAATATAATGCAATTTAGGTTAAAAATGCACCTTTTGAATTTTAGATGATTATGAACAAAATATTTTATACTTATGTGACATTTATAACTGTTTATATTGATGATGTATTAGTATTCCCTAATACTATCAAACAACATTATAAACATTTAAACCCATTTTTAAAGGTTATAGAAAAGTTAGGTTTGGCAGTATTTGCTAAAAAAATGAAGTTATTTCAAACTAAGGTCAATTTCGTTGGGCACTTTATAGAGAATGGAACTATAGTTCCCATTGATCAAGTGATTGAATTTGCCTTTAAATTTCTTGATGAAATAAGAGAAAAATAGAATTTGCAAAGATTTTTGGGAAGTTTGAATTATCTTTTAGAATTCTATAAGAACTTAACATATGATGCTACACCATTATTTGAAAGAGAAGACAATCAAAAGATCATTTGGAAAGAAAAATTTCTTGTTGGGTTACCCACCTTATTTGTAAAAAGAGTTAAAAATAGGTTAAAAACCTACCATTTGGGAATAAATGCCTATGCTAGTTATACTTATGGAGAATTGGCTTTTGAAGTAGTAGTTAAAAGAGTTAAATTTTGTAATGAAATTAAATATATGCAGTTACAGAAAGAAAAAGCTAGAGGTAAAAGAGTTTTAGGAGATTTTTTGTAAGCAAAGGGTTATCTACCTATACACTACCTAAAAAAAAAATAATATGGTTTAAAAACCTTTTTCATAGAAGAAAACTTTTATTCAAAAGGAGAACATCATAATTCAAAAGAAAAGAAAAGGTTTAATAAGCCAAAGAAAAAGAAAACAATCGCCTATTACAAATGTGAAAAGATAGGACATTATTCTAATAAATGTAAAATGAAATAAAAAATTCATGAATTATCTTTAGATAAATTCTTAAAAGATCATTAATGCAAATTTGTTTATCAAAAAGTGATTCTGAAGCAAACATCTCAAATATACAAGATGATTCTTTAAAAGAAAGCATCTCTTCGGCTACCAAGAATTAAAAATTTAGTGGAAAGTTAAAACCTACAATTACTTCAATTATATCAAAGCATGGGAAAAAGCCTTATTCTATGAGAATAGGCAGAGAAAATTTAGTTGGTTCATTCAAATATATCTTCCAAATGACCCAAAAAGATATTCAAATTGGTTTAAAACTTAGTTTTTTAAGTGGGGTTTAGTTCATTTAACCCTATCCCATAACGTATGAACTGTTTATGAATAGTTTTGTAAAACAAACAAAAAGGTTAAGGACCCTTGTTGATTTTTATAGCCTGGTATCATGTTCCATGGATTATTAAATGGGACTATACCATTATGGCTAAACTAGCTAATGTCTTAAATCTTGACATTAGACATATTCCATGGCTAGCAAGACAGATTAATATCTTATGGTGCAAAAAATTTGACTTTTTTGATGATGGAGTCTATGTAGGAAAAGGAGTCATTTGCATAAATGGAACTAGGCTCCACCACCAAAGCCCATTCCTTTTAGTCCCAAAGAGATATTGAAGACTTTAATGGAGCCTATATTGAAAGAGGTTATTGAAAATGATGGCTGCTCTACTCCAACTAGAGCAATATACCTAAACTGACCAAGTTGAAAGTAATTAGAAGCATCTTAATGATGATATTATGCAAGATTCCTAGGACCCATATGAGTTATAAAGGGCAAAAGGACAAATAATGTTTAGTAGACAACTTGTAATAGGACCAAAAGATAGCTTTAATAAAGCTATTTTAATGAAAGTGGAGAAAATGGAAAATAATGAAGCATCTCACTTTGCAAAAGGAAGATTCCTTCAATTATGGTTATCACCTTTTTTTATGTATAAATAAACTGCTTATACGTAAAGAGATGTAGAGTCCAATTTCTCTCTTTCTTTAAGCTTGCTTCTCTCTCTCACTTCTCTTTTCTCCTTTTTGTAACATAAAAGCTTGTAATGACTTTTGGTGTTCAACAAAACCTTTAAAACTATAAGTATTTTGTTATTTTAAGCCTTTTTTTTCTTTAAATGTACTTAAATTAGTTTCTGTATACCTATATGTGCTTTAAATAGTTTTTATATATCTATTTCTATATACCTGTGTGTGTGATCTCATGCTACCAAGATAGGAATGGTATTAAAGCCTTAAACCTAGTAAAACATTAATCTTATAATTAGCTAGAAGCTTAACCTCTTTTGTGTCTCATTATTGAAACCCTAAGTTGCACTATTTTTGTACTTGTATTTGTCATGTATAGGTATGTAAAGTTATGGATTAAAAGAAAAAAGAGAATAATTAGAAAAATATTTTCATCTATATCAAGATAATATTAAAGTTCAAGAGTCATAAGAAGATTACAATTTAAAAACTATTATTCAGAGAGTAAGAAATAATCACTCTAGTTTAAAAACTAGAACATTAGTAATAGAACCTTTTATTAAAGAGTTTAAAACTAAGATCAATCAATTAAAAATTGTAATAAGAGGATTAAAAAAAAAGGAATGTTAGCTTTATAATCAACGTCTAATAAGGTAAAAAACTTCCAAACATTCCAGATAATTCTTTAAAAGAGTAGTTAAGTACCTTTCAATATATCAATCATATAGATAGGGTTATTATTGATAAATGACATACTTAGATTATGGTAGTAATCAATAAAGAGTATATATTTTCCTGTCATTTCCTAAATTAATTTAGGCATTGATATGAATTGTATTAATGAGAGAATAGTTCCTTTAAAATACTTTTCAAGAACAACTAAAATGTTAAACAATATAGATAAAAGTAAGCTTGTTGTTAAGTATAAGGTATGACAAACTACTATATGCAATGAAGGGATTTGCATAGAAATTCCCTCTATATTGATTAAGAACATGTCTTAAGACATTATCTTGGAAATCCTTTCTTGCACATGCTATATCTTATTGAGAAAATTATTGATCAAGGGATTTTCTCAGAGATAAATGGAAAACTTATTAGTTTTAAGTTTGTATCTACCCCCTAATATAGGGAGATAGATTTGCTTCAAAAAGAAAATTTTATTCAATCTCTAGAAAGTGAAGTAAAAAATAAATATTTATAAGAAAAAATTAATACTCATGTTATCCAAATCAAAATACAATAAATATAAAAAAAATTAAAGATCATTTTTTGTGCAAAGATTCCTATAGCTTTTTGGAATAGGAAAAGGCATTTAGTAGAATTACCATATGAAATGGCTTTTAATGAAAGTCAAATACATGTAAAAGCCCAATCCATAACTATAGGACCAAGACATTTAGAAATCACTAAAAATGAGAAAGATGATTTCTTGAAAAAGGGGCTTATTAAAAAAAGTAATAACCCATGAAATTGCCCAACATTTTATGTTGAAAATGCTACAAAACTGAAATAAGGTATATCAAGGTTTGTTATTAATTACAAGCCTTTAATTAAGGCATTAAGATGGATTAGGTATCATATACCTAAGAAAAAAGATTTGCTTAATAGTCTTTATAAGGCCTAAGCATTTTCAAAATTAGACATGCAGTTTGGTTATTAGCATATCCAAATTCATGAAAATGATAAGTATAAAATTTCATTTACAATTTCATTTAGACACAATGAGTGGAATGTAATGCCTTTTGGGTTGAAAAATGCACCCTCTAAATTTCAAAAAATTAAGAATGAAATATTCAATACTTATTCAGCATTCACTATTATTTATATTGATGATGTGTTAGTTTTCTCTAATATAATCAAATAACATTTCAAACATTAAAACTTTTTCTTAAAGATTATTGAAAAAGTTGGTCTAGTTATATTGGCAAAAAAGATGAAATGATTTCAAACAGAGTTAGGTTCTTTGATCACTTTATTAAGAATGGTTTATTATCCTTATTGCTATAGCAATTGAGTTTGTCTCTAAATTTCTTGATGAAATTAGAAAAAAGAAACAATTGCAAAGACTCTGTATGAATTATATTTCAGAATTTTATAAAGAATTAGCTTGTGATGTTAAACCTTTATCTGAAAGATTAAAGAAAAATATGTCAGAATGGATGGATGAGTATTAAAGGCAATTACAAAAATAAAAACAAAAGAATTGTCATGGCTTAACCTTCCTTATCCTAATGCTTTTAAAATAGTAGAAATTGATGCATCAAATAGAGGATATAGGGAAACCCTTAAGTAAAGGATTGACTCAAAAGAATAATTATTTCACTTTACTTTAAAAATTTGAGAGGAGATAAACTTAATTACTTTACCATTAAGAAAGAAATTTTAACCATGGTATTATGTATTCAAAAGTTTGAAACTAATCTATTAAATCATAAATTCCTTTTGAGGATAAATTGAAAGGCAATAAAAGATATCCTTACTAAAAATGTTAAAAATATCTCTTTAAAACAAATATTTATAAGATCGAAAGAAATATTTTTTGTTTTTAATTTTGGTAACTAGTTTAGTAAAGGAAATTCTAATTCTTTACCTAATTTACTAAGACGTGGTTTTTGTAAGGAACTACAACATGAGTAAACGGCCCTTCATACAAGGGCCACACTCCCCAACAAAGTCGGTTAATTCATTGGTAAAAGATGCAAAAGCAAAAGAAGTTGATAAGCTTCCTAATGATACTTATGAGTGAGCTTTGGATAAATTCATCACGTATCCTTTTATCCTTAAGCACATAGACTTTTTATGTATTATGGAAAATAATTATGCTTAATTGAGACCTAATAAGGCTGCTAGATTTTATCTTAATGATGATATGTATCCTTATACTAGTATGAAGGATTGCCTGTATTATCAACAGATATTACATGAAATAGACTTAGTGGTTATTAAACCCATAGAAAAAGGATCTAGATCAATTTATGGTTTTAAAGATTGGGCCCATGTCAAATTCAAGATAGAGAAGATTCTTCATCCAGAAGATTTGGAAGGTGATCTCTTTCGTCATCAAGATCTAAAAGAATGGTGGGAAGTTAAAACCTATAATTACTTCAATGATATTAAAGTATGGAAAAAAGTCTTATTATATGAAAATAGGTAAAAAAAAAAAAATTGGTTGGTTCATTCAAATACACCTTTCATTGAACAAACATCAATATAGGTGTTTCTTTTACAAAAAGGAAATGAGAAAAAAAAAAAAAAGAAGAGAAGAAAAAAGTACACTTGGTTCTAAAGAGAAAGGGAAATTGTACTCTACCTCTAGGCAAAAAGGCCTATTTATACAAAAGAAAAGGTGATAACCATCATTAAAGGAATCGCTTTAATAAAGTAAAGTTGTCCTTGATTCCTCTCTTTTACTAAAGTTGTTTTAATAAAAGCCCTTGGTTGGTCTCATGATTACTTTTCCAACAAAAGTAATTTGACTATTTGCCCTTGACAACTCATATGAATCTTGAGAATCTTGCATGATATCATCATAGAGGTGTCTTTGACTACTTTCAGCATAGTTTACTTGCATATCTTGCTCTTGTTAAAGCAATATAGTCATCATTTATAATAACCTTTCTTTTGACACCAAGTCCACTAAAACCTTCAATATCTCTTTTGGACTAGAAGGTGTAGGCTTTGGAGGTGGAGCTTTAGGCCTATTGATGGAAATGATCCCTTTGCTGGTAAAGACTCCATCATCAAAGAAACCAAACTTTTCCCACTAGCATATATTAATCCATCTTGCTATCATGTCCCATGGAATATGCTTGATGTCAACATCTATGACATTGACCTACTTAGCCATAATAGTATAATCCCACATGATAATCCATGGGACATGATACCAAGTTACAAACATTAATAATGAGTATTTAACCTCTTCATTTGCTTTATAAAACTATTCATAAATAGTTCTTACTTTGTAAGGTAAGGTTATATAACGTAAACCCTAGTTAAAAACTCAGGTTTTAAACCATTTTGGAAACCTTTTTGGATCAATCGGAAGGTGTATAGGAATGAATCAACTAAATTTCCTTTGTCTATTTTCATATAATTAAGCTTTTTTCCCATGCTTTGATATAATCAAAGTAATTATAGGTTTTAACCTTCCACCATTCTTTCAAATCTCAATAACCAAAGAGATCATCTTAACAACTTTTGGATAATGAATCTTCTTTATCTTGAACTTGGCATAGGCCTAACCTCTAAAGCCATAACTAGATCTACATCCTTTTTCTATGGGTTCAATAACCACTAAGCCTATTTCATGTGATATCTATTGATAATACAAACAATCCTTCATGCTTGTATGAGGATACATATCATCCTTAAGATAAAATTTGACAACCTAATTAAGTTTCAATTAAGCATAATTATTTTCCATAGTACATAAAAAGGCTATGTGCTTAAGGATCAAAGGATACATGATGGATTTATCCAAAGCTTGCTCATAAGCATCATTAGAAAGTTTATCAGCTTCTTTTACTTTTGCATCTTTATCAGTGAATTAATTGACTTTATTGGGGACTACGGCCCTTATATGAGGGGCCATTTACTATAAAAACTCGCGAGTTAAGAAATCAAGTAAAGAACTAGAATTTTCTTTAATAAACTTGATATCAAAACAAAAAATAGAAAGTATTCCTTGCCATCTAGCATAGATTTGTTTTAAAGTGATGATTTCAATCTATCCTTAAATCCTCAAAATAATTTCTGATTTAATATATCATTTTCAAGCTTTTGAACACATAGCACCATGGCTAAAATTTTTTTTTTCTTTATGGTAAAGCAATAAACTTTAACTCCTTTCTAAACTCCTAATGTGAAGAGAACTAATTGTTCTTTTGAGTCAATCCTTTGCCTAAAAATTCTCCTATATCGTCTATCTAATGCATCAGTTTCTACTATTTTAAAGGCATTAAGATGAAGAAGGCTAAAACATAAAAGTTCTTTTGTTTTTATTTTTATTTTCTTAATTGCCCTCATATGCTTATTTGTCCATTCTGATAGATTTTTCTTTAATTTTTCAAATAAAGGTTTAGTATCATAAGTTAATTCTTTATAAAATTCTGAAATATAATTTAGACATCCCAAGAATCTTTGCAGTTGTTGCTTTTTTTCTAATTTCATCATGAAATTTAGGGGCAAACTCAATTGCTTCATTAATAGGGGTAATAGTATCTTATTATTCGATGAACTTCAATGGATTTGGTCTACCCATAATAAAAAGGCATAATGTCAAGTATTCAAGTAATAGTCTCATGTTTTAAGAAATGAATGATTCTCTTATGGTAAAGAAAGATAACCCAAAGTAATAACTTCATTATTGAATAAAATTTAATGGATTTGGAGTACTTAAGAGAGCATAGCATGCATTTTGCAATGAGATCAATGATTGATGGACATTTAAGCTAATTTTGATGATTTCCTTTTCTGAATGTCTTCTTGGAATGAAAGGATAAACTTTAATAGCTAGAAATGAACTAACAGTTTCATCTTTCAGGTTATGAACCATTCTATCCTTGAAAGAAAACCTAATGAATATAAATGACTTTGTTTGATTGAATTTAATGGATTCATACTACCTAAGGTCTATTTACTTAGCTAACACCATGAAATTAATGATTGCTTAGGCATGGATTTTAATTGTTTGATCATTTTATGTGAATGGTTCCTTGTAACAATAATAGAAGTCTTATTCCTAATGAATTAGGGGTTGATCTTAAGTTTCAATGAGTTATTCACATAAATACACATAAAGGAATCATGAACTTTACTTTAATGTCAACCTTAGTCATGTATTTCATTATGAGATAAATGTTAATGAGTCTTTCATAGTTCAAATCATTTAAAGTCCATTAAATTAAGGGGTTATTGCTCTTAATTACCTTTCTTTATCAAGAGAGAATCCTTTTAGGTGAAACTTGACATTATCACCTAATTTGATGGTAATAAAGCATCTTTATCTATTGCAATAAATTATTCACACAAAAAGATCATGCAATTGACATTCATGTCTACACTAAATATTAACTTAATTGCATCATGAATGTAAATATACCTTAGGTACCTAATTCCTTTGAAATACATCAAACAAAGGAGTCATTTTTATTGATTAGCATTTCTTACATGAATCCATGGAATTACATTAAAGAAAATAGTCATTTTTTCTTATTAGCATTTCTTACATAGATAAAATGGTTCATTACATGAACAAAGAGTTCATCACTTCATTTTTAGCTAATGAGTCTAATCCTTTAGTCCAAGTAGTCATTTCATGCAAAAGAACCTACATCCATGGAAGTCCATCACTTCAATGCATTGTATTATGTCTTGTGTAGTCCAAATCCATGGAAGTCCATCAATTAAAGGAGTTATTGCTCTTGGTTAGCTTCTTTTATTAAGGGAGAATCATTCCTTGCTCGAAACTTGAGATCATCACCTAATTTAATGGCAATTAGGCTTTTCCTTTTATTGCAATGAATCATTCACATGAAATCATAATGCAATAAAAATCATGCCTACATTGAACTTTAATTTTACCCTTAAATGCATGTTGTCACAGCTTAGTTTGTCTATATCCACTAAATTACATAAAATAGAGGAGTCATTTTGTGGTTTAAGTCTAAATTCAATGGGGAGGAAATTAAAACCAATAAAATAAAATAAAATAAGGATTGAAGGTGATATGGAGAGAAATGGAGTCATTCTCATTAGAGAATCCTTTGCATTGGTGGCAAAGCTTAAGGTACAAAGTGCTCCTAAAAATCTTTTTGCCCTTTCTGTAAAGAGACACTTTTGAGCTTTAGTCATGTTGTGGACCATCCATTCTGTAATTTTGGTCTACTTTCTCAAGAAGTGTCAATACCTTTCCTAGGAAGGCAAAAATGGTCCTTATAATTGTCAAAAGCCAATCATTGTGATGGAAAATATTAGCAAAAAAGGAAGATTTATAGTGAAACTTGTCAAATTTAGATCCTTAAATATAAAAGGCAAATGACATCAAGAATAGATAGGATAAAGTAAGGGAGAAACAAGATAGACTATTAAAGGTGAGAGAAAGGGTGGGAGGGAAAAATAGCAATAGAGACAAGATAGGTGAGTGAACATGAAGTCATGTGAGGTAAATAGAAAATGATGTGAACCCAAAGGGCACAATGAAACCCACAAGTAAAATAAGGAATTCAAAACCTTAAGAAAGTTAAATTAGGTTTAATAAAAGTAAAACTTTGACCTAAAAGTTCAAAGGAACACGAACATAAGGTATAAATCTAGACCTAATGTTTAAAGAAACATGAACCAAATGTATAAAAAAGGATATGGATGCCACACTTCAGAAAGAAGGGATTTGGGAGTGATAAGTTGACTTGGAATGCCACAAGACAATAATCTTAATAAGTTTGTAAAGTTCAATGAAGAATCGAAAGAGAAAAATCTCACTTTTTTTTCACAAATGATCTCTTTCTTTTAACAATAAAATAAAATCTATTTATCAATTCAAGTAACAACTATAACCCTAAAAGTAGAGACAGTAATATACTCCTAAAACATAAGAACACTCCTATTTTATTGTAAACTTCTATTTTATGACAAACTTCTACTTTATAACAAAGTTTTACTTAAGAGTGGATTTTATTACTTTACCATATCCCATTAAGCACTATAATCATATTAATGAAGCCTTAGTCCTTTTTCAAGTTTGAATTCACACCATTTGATACTTGGTTGACCTAAATGTCCTTAATCAGTCTATTTAGTGCTTCTTTCATCCTTTTAGCTCTTAAATGTGCTATTGACCTTTCATGAATGCTCAATGGATTCTTAGAAGCTCTTTACACATAAGCTACTTCATAAATCTCATCATTGCCCCTCTCCTAAAAAGGATTCATCCTTAAATCATCATTTACATAAAAACTAGAAAGATCAAAAATATTAAGTGTTGCACTCACATTTTACTCACTGAGAATGTCTAAATTATAAGAATTGTCATTAATCTATACAAGTACTTAAAATGGAACATCTCCTCTAGGCTACAACTTTGAGAATCTCTAAGTCAAGAATCTTTCCTTGCACATATGCACAGAAATTCAATCACTAGGTTCAAACACCAATTTTTTTTTTCTTTTTTTTTTTGCCCTTTGTTAGCATGGGATGCATATTGCTCAGTTCATTATGCCATTTTTTGCTACACCTTCTCATGCAACTTCTTCACCATTGCTGCCCTACATTCACCATTTAAAAGTAGCAAACTCATCAACAAATAAAGGCATCAAATCTAAAGGATTCAAAGGATTGAAACTATACATAAATTCAAATAGAGAGGAACTACTAGTAGAATGAACACTCTAATTATATGCAAACTCCATATATAGCAAACAATCTCCTTGTGGTAATCCTTAACACTCTTAAAGCCTTAAGTAAGTCTTTGTAATATTTGAAAAGGATCATGGTAGCTATGACTAGGAACAAATTTTCTCCTCATCATAGCCTTCATCTCTTCCTAAGTGTCAATAGGGCACTCACAACTCCTACACTAACTTTGTACAAGCTGATCCCACCAAACTATAGCATAATTAGGGAACCCTAGTACTACCAACTTCACCTTTTCCTCCTTAGAATAATCATGGCAATCAAACATTGACTTAACCTTTATTTTTCTCTATTTTTTTCTTTATTCTTTTTTATTCTTTTAAAAGAAAAGAAAAGATAAAGTTAAGGTTTGTAGATTCAAGGAACAAAAGGGTTATAGAATGTGGCCAATAAGGAAAACAAAAAAAATGGATATACGGTGTAGCTAAGTTGAAAAACAAAAGAAAAACCCAAATTTGGAACTAAAGGTGTAAAGTAGAATCAGAACACCACAAGACTAATCACGATAAATTCCAAAATTTTCAGAGGTATAAAAAGGTTCATTATTTGAAGGAATAGACCATCACATCAATTCTAGTAAGCCTTCTATATGGGTTCCAAAGAATCATTTGCACAAAGAAATCATGAAATTAACTTAAATGTCTGCTTCGATCTTTGAATTCATTATAGGACTAATGTTTTTTTTTTTTTTTAATGTGAACATCAAGAGACATGGCTTAAGGACCCAAAACCCCTAAGGAATCAAACAAGTAACTAAGAAAGCTAAAATAAATTTCAATCATGCAAACCCTAGAACCAATGTTTGAAGGAACATAAACCTAAGGTATAAAGAAGGATATGAATGCCACACTCTAAGAAAGAATAAGTTTGGCAATGATAAGTTAAGTTGAATGCCATAAGCAGAGATAGTTCTTGATAAGTTCTTTAGTTCTTAAGAGAATCAAAGGAGAAAATTTTCACTTTTCAATTCATATGATTGTCTTCCTCTAAGAATGAGATCAAAACTATTTATTGGCTGACATAACAACCCTAAAACCCTAAAAGTAGAGATAATGATATACTCCTAAAATATAAGAACACTCCTATTTTATTACAAACTCCTCTTTTATAACAAATTTATACTTTATAACAAACTCTTACTTGAATTTTATTACTTAACCTTGGTCAATTAAGCACTTCAATCATTTATTACTCTTGATTACCTTAATCTTTATATTGTGCATGCCATGTAACCCTTAGTACTCTAACTAGACAAACAAATATAACCTGGAAAGTCATGCATTTGAAAAGTTTGACCAATAAATGCATCATAAGTTTGTACACCTTTGACCCATAACTCTTTCAATTCATTAATGAAGGGTTGCATATACATATTAAAATCTTTTCCAAGTGATTTCCCTTCAAGAATAAAGAGTGACAAGAAAAAAACTGACTCCTTCATACAAATCTAGGGTGGTAAGTTATAAGGAAAAATAATGATGGGCCACATACTATAGGAATTGCTCATATTGCCAAAACAATTAAAACCATCAATTGCTAGACTAAGCCTAACATTATGAGAGTCTTCAACAAACCAAGGAAATTCATTGTCAAAATGTTTCCAAGCCAAACAATCTGAAGGATATGTAATTTGATTCCCATCATTAACCCTTTTATTCTTATGCCATTTTATATTCATCACAGTTTTGCTTAACATAAATAAGCCTTTAAATTAAGGCGTTAAAGGAAAGTACCACAATACCTTATGTGATACTTTCTTCCCCTTCCTATCATTAATTTTTCATCTAGAAGTACCACACATAGTGATCCTTATCAACATAGTAATTATAAAACAAAGCAAAACCATATTTACAAACATGGATAGAGACATATCCTAGTCAAATCTTTTCTAAATGACAAGCAATAATTTATATATTTGATTTTGATTTTGAGATTATTAAGGGAAATTCTAATTTTTTAAATGATTTCTTAACTTGTGAGTTTTTGCAAGGAACTACATTTTGAGTAAACAATCTCTCATACAAGGGTCTTAGTCCCTAGCAAAGTTAGTTAATTCACTAACTAAAGATGCAAAACCAAAAAAAAAAAGTTGATAAAATTGTAATGATGATTATGAGCAAGCTTTGGGTAAATCCATCATGTATCTGTTGATTCCTAAGCACATAGATTTTTTATGTGCTGTGAGTGGTCAATTAAGGCCTAATGATGTTACTAGATTTTATCTTAAAGATAATATGTATCCTCATATTGGTACGAAGGATTACCTATATTATTAATATATATTACAAGAAATAGACTCATTGGTTATTGAACCCATAAAAAGAGGATTTGGATTTGGGTATAACTTTAGAGATTGGGCCTATGCAAAATTCAAGATGAAGAAAATTCTTTATCCTAAAGATTAGCAAGGTGATTTCTTTTATTATAAAGATCTAATAGAATGATGGAAAGTTAAAACTTATAATTACTTCAATTAGATTAAAACATGAGTAAAGGCCTTATTATATGAAAATAGGCAAAGGAAATTCAGTGAGTTCATTTAGATACATATTGCAAATGATTCAAACAAATTTTCAAATTGGTTTAAAACTTGGTTTTTCAAATAGGGTTTACATCCTATAACCCTACCTCATAAAGTAAGAACTGTTTATGAATAATTTTGTAAAACAAACAATGAGATTAAAGACTCATTATTAATGTTTATAGCCTGATACCATATCTTATGGATTATCAAGTGGGATTATACTATTATGGCTAACAGGTAAATGTTCTAAATGAAGATATCAAGCATATTCCATAACTAGGAAGACAAATTAATATCTAATAGCAAGAAAAGTTTGACTTCTTTAATGATGGAGTTTATACTGACAAAGGAATTATTTGTATTAATGGACTAAAAGTTCCATCTTCAAAGCTCACGCCCTCTAGGCATCAAATGAGAGGTTATAAAAGATGATGGCTGCATTACTCTAACTAGAGCATGACACATAAGTAGATCTTGACTACACCCAAGGCACAATCCAATTTCCCTTCCCTCTAGAACTCAGTTTGCTCTTCCTTCTCTCTTCTCCTTCCTATCACTCCCTTTATACAATAAAAACTGTAACAACAATCTGTGCAATGAAAGTTTTGTTTCTGTAAGCCAGTTTCTTTATTTTCTTTTTATATAAGCTTTTATCTTTTTATAAGTATTGTTATTTTAAAGATTGCTTTAATATCTTACATATATCTTTATGATCTTGTGCTACCAAGATAGGAATGTTAGTAGAGCTTAGGACTTTCTAAAAAGTTAAAGAAAGTTTTAGTTTATTTGTTTTTATAGGTTGAAAACCTATGTCGCATGACTGTTATACTCATGTCAATCATGATCAGGCATATAGAGTTGTGGTATAAGACATTAATAGTGATACTATGAAATATGGATAAGTTAAGACCAAATCAACTTTTTAGAAGTAATAGTCTCTCTATGAGTAAAAATAAGGATATAATTATTAGTGAATATTTAAATAATAATTATTTACAAATAGAGTATTTTTTGTAAAGAAAAAATTTTGTTTGGATTACCTACCCTATTTACTAAAAGGGCAAAAAATAGGTTAAAATCCTATCATGGAGGAGTTACTGATTACTTTAATTATACATATGAAAAATTAGTTGTAAATGTTGTAGCAAAAGGAGTTAAACTTTGTAATGGGATAACACTAAGTAGGCAATTACAAAATGAAAAAATATAGGGTAAAAAGGTCCAAGGAAACTTTTGTGAACAATTGAATTATCCACCTATGAAATATCCTAAGAAATTCAAAAGAAAGGGTCATAAACCCATACCTCAAAAGGAATTATTTTATGAAAAGGAAAAATTAAAAGAAAAGAAAAAGTTTAGTCCATAGAAAAGGAAAAAAATAGTGTCTTTTACAAATTTGAAAAGATAGATTCTTCAATAGTGACAAATATCATCATATAATGGAGTAAAATAAGAACATGATTTTTTGACATTCCACTTAAATTTCATTCTACGATACCACTTCCATCATATTACATGTAATTATACTCTAATTGTTCATCTGATAAGAGGTTGACTGGAGTAAATTTGAGATAATATAGTTTTATAAAGACTTTATTAAAAGTCATCTTGTTAATTTCCATGTTTTCCTTCTTATAAGAAGGTGATAGATCCTTTTGACCTAGATTTTGTACTTATAAGAATATTTCTTGAATTTTATCAGCTTAATGCCCAACCTTTGATTCTTCTTCTGTAATTTGTTCCTCTTTTATCTACATAAGTAGTGAACAATTATGTCCTAGTAAGTAAAGCTAATTAAAAGCAATAACTTGTTCATTTGATGGAAGTTAATGGATTCAAACTTCACAAGGCATAATAATGTGTATCTTGTATAATCACAATTGACATTTAAGTTCATAATTCCTTTGTGTCAATGACTAATTAGAATGAAAGGATAAGGATTATTACTTAGAAATGAAATGACTATCTAATCTTTCAAGCAATTAACCATTATATCCATATAAGAAAAGCTACATATATGTATGTTTAATGCATGATCATTTTGTGTGAATATTTTGTTTCAATGAATGAAGAAGCCTTGATACCAAGGATAACCTAAGACATAATAATGTGTATCTCACAAAGAAACACATAATTAACGTTGACATTTAAGTATGTTCATGATTCCTTTACATCAATGTCTCCTTGGAATGAAAGGATAACCTTATTAGTTAGAATTAAAGTGACATCTTATCCTTCAAGCAATTAACATCCATGTAAAAATGCTGTCCTTTTGTTCCATGGAGTCATTCACACAAAAGAGACATAAAATTAACTTAAATGTTTGCGTTGATTGTGTAATTCATTGCAAGATGCATGTTATTAGGTCTTCGGTTGTCCAAATCCATTAAATTCCATTAAATAGAGGAGTTATTGCTTTTGATTAGCTTTCTTTGCTAGGGGCTAATCATTCATTGCATCAAACTTGAGGCCCTTACTTGATTCCTTAATACTTAGGTCACTCATTTCATTGCAACAAATCATTTAGACAAAATTTTCATGCAACTAACATCCATATCTACACCAAGCATTAATATCATTTTAAAATGCACATCAATACACCTTTGATATTTTGAATCTATTGAATTGTATCAAACAAAAGAGTCATTTTTTCTAATTAGCATTTTTTAGAAGTATATAATGGTTTATTGCCTAAAAGATGAGGTCATCACTTCATTTCTAGCTAATAAGGCTTACCCTTTTATTCCAAGGAGTCATTCACACACAGGAATCATGAATTTAACTTAAATGTCTACATTGAACATGGATTAAATTATGAGATGCATAATATTATATCCTGGGTAGTCCATATGAATGATTACATATTGTAAAGGTAAGCAAAAACTTTAAAGGAAAAGAGATAGATAAGTTTATTGCTAAGGTGATAATACAAAGAAACCACACCTAAGATAAGAACTATAGAGATTTGACCACATAAGGTGATACAAGCTAAGCTACCACACCAAAAGAGAAAGAGACAAGTATGTTATTTTGAGTAAATCTAACCATTTAAGGGTATTTTGGGAATTCCATATTCTAAACATTACTAGATGGATTTGGAACCTTTATGAGAATTAAAATAAATATCTTGAGCTTTTTAGAATGGACTTATTTGTAGAGATCCAAGCATAATTGACCTATAAACTAGTATCCTTAATCCAACTTATAGGCTAGTTAAAGCTATTTTAATTGAATTAGGACTTGTTCTCTAAGTGAAGTTAGTTCTTAAGAAGTGTCTAGCTATCTTTGGGTTATTTTTATTATCCCATCAAGCTATAAATAGACATCTTATGATGTGAACCTCAAAAGATGTGGCTTAGAGGCCTAACACTTTGAAGGAATCAAATAAAAACCAAAGAAATTTAAATTATATTTCAATCACACAAGACCTAGACCCAATATTTAAAGGAACACCAACCTAAGGTATAAAGAAGAATATGTATGCAACATGCTAGAAAAGAATAGACTTTAGAGTGACAAATTGGGCTCAATGCCATAAAAAAGTTCTTGATATGTTCTTTAGTTCTTGAAAAAACTAAAAGACAAAATTCTAATTTTTATTTCACCTAATGATCTATCTCTTTAACAATGAGATTAGGCCCATTTATAGACTAAAGTAACAACCCTAGAAACAAAGACAAACTTCCTAAATAGGCTAATGATAAATCTACCCCTATTTTTCTAGGGATTATTGTAGAAAACCCTACAATCACTTAACACACAGACCCATTCAGCACACTTATATAATTAGTACTTATACAAGTAATAAAGCATTGGTCCATATTAAGGTATGCTTTGCCACCCTTCAAGCTTGGATTAGCTTTTTTGGCCTAAATTTCTTCAATCAGCCCACTAAGTACCTCTTTTTTTCTTTTAGCTCTTAAATGTGTCCTTAGCCCTTTTTGAATGCTCAATAGATTCTTAAGAACCCCCACGTGTATTGGCTTCTTTATGGATCTCATCATATTAAGGTACCAATAACAAAGATATACACAAACCTCTCTTTTCTTTCTTTCTTGTGTACAAGTCTACGATGTAAGGATAAAGTTATTGGAGAAAGAATTGTAAGATTTATTGATTTTTATTTATGATCTAATTATTTTCTTTGAATTTTTATGTTCTTCTATTATAATTTTTGTTTATGATTATATTGTTTAATTACTAGGATACATATTAGACAATTATGTTTTATAATCTAATGCTAGTCTAGAATTCAATTTTGTAATTGCTTGATAATTCTAATGCTAAGTACCAAATAGCAATTAATACTTATGGTCAAGTATTTGTCTAATTTTAATGAAAATATGGTCTAAAATTAATCAAATTAGCTTGTAAATTTGTTATTTAGATTCTATTATCTTTCTTATCATAATACTATTAATATAATATACCTAAAGAGCTTATCCTAAGTAGTTTAATTAATTATAAAGCTTGTCCTAATTAATAATAAACTAAGGAAAGATTGAAAAAAATAGAGCATATCAATATTCTAGGCTAAATATTTAATTAAAGAATTGATGATCTTAAGTGTCCATAATCAATGTGTGAATCCAAAGGTGTAAATACCCTTACTATTGAATGTGTGTTCATTTATTAATTTTATTTGTAATTAATTTTGTATTTTGATTTTTATTAGTTTAATTAAAACAAAATTTCTACTCCTTCGCTCTTTTAATTACATTTGCATGAACATAATAAGAGCAAGATCATTAATTAACTAATTAATCAAAACTTAATCTTTATAGATTCCACCTTTAATTATGCTTATTACAAACTTGTTATTTAAGTGATGTAAAGTAATTTTAGTGTATTTAGCAAGCATCAAACTTTGGCTTTGTTACTAGGGTTTAATTGTCTAATAAATCCTATATAACTTGTGTTCCAGGCTTGTATGTCTAATGAAGAGTCTAACCAAAATCTCCAACAACACCCAAGTTGACAAGTGCATGGTTTTTCCACCTTCATTAGGACTTAAACTCACATGCAACCTTGCATCATCATCAATCTCATCAAGTGACACTAAGATAAAAATCATGGCTACAAACGCCAATAACAAAGAGTAATTTTTGGCTTCTAGAGTAGCTACCATTAAAAAGGAGATATGTGGCATTTAGCAATACAAGAGAGACTTTTAAGTGGTTATCATCAAATTTGAATGGAGGAAGGTTACAAGTGGAAAATAGCTTTTAAAACTAAAGGAAGCCTCTACAAATGGCTTGTCATGCCATTTAGCTTATCTAATGCCTTTAGCATATTCATGAGGCTGATGAACCATGTTCTAAAACTATTCATTGGAAAATTTGTTGTTGTGTACTTTGATATTCTTGTTTATAGCCAAAATGAGGAAGAACATTTGCAGCATCTTTGGAAGCTATTGAATTGCATATGCAACAACTATTTGGAAAACTAAGGAAGTGTCATTTCTTTACTCCAAGTGTTGTATTCTTCAGAAATGTTTCAAGTGAAGGCATTAGAGTGGATGAAAGGAAGATTTAAGCAATTCATAGGTAGTTTACTCCCTAATCTACTCATGGCATAAGAAGTTTTCACAATTTGGCTTCTTTTTATTGTTGCTTTATTAAAAATTTCAGCACTATTATTGCTCCACTTATAGATTGCACCACTAGATATAAGCAGAATTTGGGTTCCTCAACTTCATGGAGCCAAATGAGGAACCAGAATTTGGGTATGGTGAGATCCACAAAAGAGCTGGTGCATGGAAGGTGTTGTTCCCACAGCCTTGTATGAGTTGTAATTGTTGTCAACTAGGGTTAAGTGTGCAAGAAAGTAAAGCCATATGGAAGGGAAAAAAAGTAAATCCGTTGTGTAAGGGCAAGAACGTAAATCCGCCACATAAACCCTATTAGGGTCTCATGGAAGAGAGTATATAAAGGTCTTGGAAGACAAAACTAGGGCAGAGGGCCAACACAATTGAAAAAACAGCAACCCTACAACAACTGGCCAAAAAGGAAGAGAGAGCAGAACAGCAAGAGATCAGAAACGACACCACTGGGAGAGCAAACCAGAAATGTCACCACCGGGAGAGCAAACCAGAACGTGCAACCTCCTGCAAGCAAACCAGAAACGCCTCCTGCAAGCAAACCAGAAACACATCCTACAAGCAAACCAGAAACACCTCCTGCAAGCAAACCAGAAACACATCCTGCAAGCAAACCAGAAACTCACAACCAGCAAGAGGAGAAATAAGAAACAGACCACCCAGAAGAGAAGACAGCAGACCTGGTATCCGTGAGACCACCCGGAAGAGA